>CM055758.1:780886-893386 GCA_029465975.1 Dallia pectoralis
CAGCAGGTGGGTAGAGCTATGGTGACTAGAGAGGTACAGCAGGTGGGTAGAGCTATGGTGACTAGAGAGCTTAGATACAGCAGGTGTGTAGAGCTATGGTGACTAGAGAGCTCAGGTACAGCAGGTAGGTAGAGCTGTGGTGACTAGAGAGCTCAGGTACAGCAGGTAGGTAGAGCTGTGGTGACTAGAGAGCTCAGGTACAGCAGGTGGGTAGAGCTATGGTGACTAGAGAGGTACAGCAGGTGGGTAGAGCTATGGTGACTAGAGAGCTCAGGTACAGCAGGTGGGTAGAGCTATGGTGACTAGAGAGCTCAGGTACAGCAGGTAGGTAGAGCTGTGGTGACTAGAGAGCTCAGGTACAGCAGGTGGGTAGAGCTATGGTGACTAGAGAGCTCAGGTACAGCAGGTGGGTAGAGCTATGGTGACTATAGAGCTTAGGTACAGCAGGTGGGTAGAGCTATGGTGACTAGAGAGCTCAGGTACAGCAGGTGGGTAGAGCTATGGTGACTAGAGAGCTCAGGTACAGCAGGTGGGTAGAGCTATGGTGACTAGAGAGCTCAGGTACAGCAGGTAGGTAGAGCTATGGTGACTGGAGAGCTCAGGTACAGCAGGTGGGTAGAGCTATGGTGACTAGAGAGCTCAGATACAGCAGGTGTGTAGAGCTGTGGTGACTAAAGAGCTTAGATACAGCAGGTGTGTAGAGCTATGGTGACTAGAGAGCTCAGATACAGCAGGTGTGTAGAGCTATGGTGACTAGAGAGCTCAGATACAGCAGGTGTGTAGAGCTGTGGTGACTGGAGAGCTCAGGTACAGCAGGTAGGTAGAGCTATGGTGACTGGAGAGCTCAGGTACAGCAGGTGGGTAGAGCTATGGTGACTAGAGAGCTCAGATACAGCAGGTGTGTAGAGCTGTGGTGACTGGAGAGCTCAGGTACAGCAGGTAGGTAGAGCTATGGTGACTGGAGAGCTCAGGTACAGCAGGTGTGTAGAGCTATGGTGACTAGAGAGCTCAGGTACAGCAGGTGGGTAGAGCTATGGTGACTGGAGAGCTCAGGTACAGCAGGTAGGTAGAGCTGTGGTGACTAGAGAGGTACAGCAGGTGGGTAGAGCTATGGTGACTAGAGAGCTCAGGTACAGCAGGTGGGTAGAGCTATGGTGACTAGAGAGCTCAGGTACAGCAGGTGGGTAGAGCTATGGTGACTGGAGAGCTCAGGTACAGTGGGACTTTACTTAGCAGAGACTTGTGAATGATATTTTGGTCTGATTGTCTACCTGTGCGTTTTGTTTGATCAGGTGACATCCTTCAGTACCCCTCCCACCCCAGAGAGGAACCGGCCCTCCTTCTTCTCTCCCTCTCTCAGACGAAAGGTCCCCAGGAACCGTATTGCTGAGATGAAGAAGAGCCATTCAGCCAATGACAGCGAAGAGTTCTTCAGGGACGAAGATGATGAGGGTACTGAAGTCTAAGTTGCCCTGTTATTTAACAAACTGCTAGTTTGCAGACAAATATGACTGAACAACATTACTAATTAGTTATGTCTTGAGGTGAAACATCTTGTTAAGACTAATTGTAGCTCAGTTTGAATGAGCAACACCAAGCAGACGAAATACAGCTTTCAAAATATCTGTATTTCTGACACAAATCCTTGTTGCATGTGTGTGTCCCATACAGACCTGTGTAACCAGTCCAATCTCCGCTCTCGCTCGCTGTCGGGTACTGGGCGGTCTCTGGTGGGGTCTTGGCTTAAACTCAATCGTACTGAGGAGTACTTCCTGCTTTACTCTCATCTGACCTATGTCACCCTTCCACTGCATCGCATCACCACAGGTCAGAGGTCAAACACGGAGATGACATTTCATGTCTCCATAGCTACATTTTTCTGCATTTTCTAACTTCCTACACACAACCCGTAAATGCCCCTTTAGAGTTGATGGCGATTCAAAATGTGTCTGCAAAATAAAGAGGTGAGGTAGAGATTGACTGTAAAATAAGAGTTTTTGTTAAGTTGAATGACCTTGCCTGACTGCTCCTTTCCATGTGTTCAGACAAACTGCTGATTCTGTCTATGTTGTCTGTCATCAGATATCCTGGAGGTGAGACAGAAACCCATCCTGATGACATAGCAGATCAGACACACTTTAATGCCCCAGAGACCAGAACCTCCCACCAAGTGCCTACCTGCATCAGGCCCTGACGAACAATACAACACTACCACCTAGTGGCGACATGTGGAACTGAAGCAACACTAACGCTGTGATCCAGGCGGTGAGGGAGGAATAACCGCTACACTATTGTCATGTAGTGGTGACATAAAAAACAGCAACACTACCGCCACCTTGTGGTGTGAATGTGGAATAACAACCAAACCTGGATGAACGGCCAGAAAGCACCAAAAGGGAAACCTTTCGAACAATGAAAACCAGCTAATCAAGAAGTGCCTCAGTCATGTTTCTGTTTCGTCAGGATTCACGGTCTGTGCGAGACCGTCGCCAAGGAAACAGGCGCAGCAAGACATCCTGTGACATCACGCCCCGGATCACATGAGCTCTAAGTGTTGGCTGAACTCTGACCAAGAAGGAGAAGGACTTATAATGTCTCTGGTAAAATCTAAAATGGCACCTATTCCCTTGATAATAATAATTCCTTTGATTGTGCTCTGGACAACATCAGTGTACTATGTGTTTACCCTGACATAAAGCTCTATTTAGATATGTATTTTTTACTGAATAGACTGTAAACACTTTTTATTTACAGCATCTCTCTGTGAGATCTAATGTAGACACACCCAAAAAACAAATGTTATAAAGGGAGTAGGTGATCTGTAAATATCCTGCTGCCCAACTCACTGATAAGCCTTCAGAAAGGTTAGGCATCTGCTAACGCTTCATAAAGCTTCTCTCTGTTTGGTTGTTTGTTTTTGTCTGCAACGTTTGCCGTCTGGTTACAGGTGCCAAACACTCATGGACACTGAATCTGTTTCTAAAGCCCAGATCAACTGACCAGATCAACTGACCAGATCAACTGACCAGATCAACTGACCAGATCAACTGACCAGATCAACTGACCAGATCAACTGACCAGATCAACTGACCAGATCAACTGACCTGACCCTGGAGAGTTCTACATGGGACAGATTGAGTTCTCCTGTTTAACAGCTGTCATGCTTGAAAACCTGAATTATAAAAAAAAACTGACTTTAGAATTCACCCCCATAAAAATGCAACAAGGTGAATGAATGTAGAACCATATTCTGGTTCCAGTAGCCATGGAACAGGTATCTGTGTTTATGAGAAACTATTTTGTAGATTTTTACCTGAACCCCTTCTGTCTAAAACCTACTGTGGCCATGTTGGAAAATTCCATTATGTAGATGACCTCTTCCAGCTCGGACTAACCTCACCTGGTCACCTGTACGTGTTCACATGAGGACTAACCTCACCTGGTCACCTGTACGTGTTCACATGAGGACTATAGGACTAACCTCACCTGGTCACCTGTACGTGTTCACATGAGGACTATATAACCTCACCTGGTCACCTGTACGTGTTCACATGAGGACTATAGGACTAACCTCACCTGGTCATCTGTACGTGTTCACATAAGGACTATAGGACTAACCTCACCTGGTCACCTGTACGTGTTCACATAAGGACTATAGGACTAACCTCACCTGGTCATCTGTACGTGTTCACATAAGGACTATAGGACTAACCTCACCTGGTCATCTGTACGTGTTCACATAAGGACTATAGGACTAACCTCACCTGGTCATCTGTACGTGTTCACATAAGGACTATAGGACTAACCTCACCTGGTCATCTGTACGTGTTCACATAAGGACTATAGGACTAACCTCACCTGGTCACCTGTACGTGTTCACATGAGGACTATAGGACTAACCTCACCTGGTCATCTGTACGTGTTCACATAAGGACTATAGGACTAACCTCACCTGGTCATCTGTACGTGTTCACATAAGGACTATAGGACTAACCTCACCTGGTCACCCGTACGTGTTCACATGAGGACTATAGGACTAACCTCACCTGGTCACCCGTACGTGTTCACATGAGGACTATAGGACTAACCTCACCTGGTCATCTGTACGTGTTCACATGAGGACTATATAACCTCACCTGGTCATCTGTACGTGTTCACATGAGGACTATATAACCTCACCTGGTCACCTGTACGTGTTCACATAAGGACTATAGGACTAACCTCACCTGGTCATCTGTACGTGTTCACATAAGGACTATAGGACTAACCTCACCTGGTCACCTGTACGTGTTCACATGAGGTCTATAGGACTAACCTCACCTGGTCATCTGTACGTGTTCACATAAGGACTATAGGACTAACCTCACCTGGTCACCTGTACGTGTTCACATAAGGACTATAGGACTAACCTCACCTGGTCATCTGTACGTGTTCACATAAGGACTATAGGACTAACCTCACCTGGTCACCTGTACGTGTTCACATGAGGTCTATAGGACTAACCTCACCTGGTCATCTGTACGTGTTCACATAAGGACTATAGGACTAACCTCACCTGGTCATCTGTACGTGTTCACATAAGGACTATAGGACTAACCTCACCTGGTCATCTGTACGTGTTCACATAAGGACTATAGGACTAACCTCACCTGGTCATCTGTACGTGTTCACATAAGGACTATATAACCTCATCTACAGACTAGCATTCTAACAAGCCTTTGCATTTAACGGTTAATGAAAAAAAAAAATTCTTTATGCTGTTATTCACTAAACCACAATGAGTATTAACACTGTTCTAATGAACAATATTTACCCCTCAAGTGTTCGTACAATATGCTAACAAGATTCCTCCTGCACGCCCCACCCACCCTGGACTAGCTAGTACTATACCGGTCAGTACTATCCTTCACACCCTAAACCACAGTGCTATACTTGTGTAGTTGGGTTAAGACAAGTGAGTGTGAGCTTCTATTTTGTTTAGAGGCTGATTCTATAATGTTTTGAGGCTGGATTCAACACATTTCCCTGTAATCAGCTTCTATTTTGTTTAGATGCTGATTCTATATTGTTTAGAGGCTGGATTCAACACATTTCCCTATAATCAGCTTCTATATTGTTTAGATGCTGATTCTATATTGTTTAGAGGCTGGATTCAACACATTTCCCTATAATCAGCTTCTATATTGTTTAGATGCTGATTCTATTTTGTTTAGAGGCTGGATTCAACACATTTCCCTGTAATCAGCTTCTATTTTGTTTAGAGGCTGATTCTATAATGTTTTGAGGCTGGATTCAACACATTTCCCTGTAATCAGCTTCTATTTTGTTTAGAGGCTGATTCTATATTGTTTAGAGGCTGGATTCAACACATTTCCCTGTAATCAGCTTCTATATTGTTTAGAGGCTGATTCTATATTGTTTAGAGGCTGGATTCAACACATTTCCCTGTAATCAGCTTCTATTTTGTTTAGAGGCTGATTCTATATTGTTTAGAGGCTGGATTCAACACATTTCCCTGTAATCAGCTTCTATATTGTTTAGAGGCTGGATTCAACACATTTCCCTATAATCAGCTTCTATATTGTTTAGATGCTGATTCTATATTGTTTAGAGGCTGGATTCAACACATTTCCCTATAATCAGCTTCTATATTGTTTAGATGCTGATTCTATATTGTTTAGAGGCTGGATTCAACACATTTCCCTGTAATCAGCTTCTATTTTGTTTAGAGGCTGATTCTATATTGTTTAGAGGCTGGATTCAACACATTTCCCTGTAATCAGCTTCTATATTGTTTAGAGGCTGGATTCAACACATTTCCCTATTCAGCTTTTATTGTTTAGATGCTGATTCTATATTGTTTAGAGGCTGGATTCAACACATTTCCCTGTAATCAGCTTCTATTTTGTTTAGAGGCTGATTCTATATTGTTTAGAGGCTGGATTCAACACATTTCCCTGTAATCAGCTTCTATATTGTTTAGAGGCTGGATTCAACACATTTCCCTGTAATCAGCTTCTATTTTGATTAGAGGCTGGATTCCCTGTAACTGCTTCTATATTAACATGGTGAGGCGAAATCCGAGCCCAAGGTTGTAAGACTTGTGGTAGACGAGATACCGATGCATAAATGACAGAAAACGTATTTTATCCATCACCACTCAATAGTATGTCCATGCTGTTATTCATCACCAAGACAACATGCTGATGTCCTTGTTGGGTTTTCAGACAGATGTGGTGCTGCTGTTCTTTAGTTCGTCTTCATTTCCATCATAAGCTCTAGTATCTGCGCTGTACAAATAAAGATCCCTACTTGGTGTACAAAAACAGTGCACTTTGCAGGGAATAAGGTGTGATTTGGGACACCAGACTAACTGCTATTAGACATCGAACCAGCAAATTGACAATGTTACATTAATAATGCTGTGATATTGTATCTCACATGTCCTCTAAACACGTGCATGTCATGTTCATACTGTTGTATGCTTTAGTCTGGTTGGACTTATTTATGAATACAAATTAACAGAAAATATTTTCCATGGTGGGTCATGATTAAAGCGTACTATTTAAATAAAGGTTATTTGTGTAGACGTCTAGATAAGACCATCACAACCCAAACATAGCCAGTCCATTTGACTAAAAGCAGCAATTTAAAGAGAGGTTTATGTTTTTTTGTCATGTTTTTGTATGTTTGTGTTTGTTTATGCGATGGCGAAGTGCTTTTGTTATTGTATGTCTGTGATGAGGAATTACTTTATTAGGTGTTTAATGGATCAAATACATTTTCCCCAACAATCCACAGACAAATAGTTAGAATCTGACTCAGACAAAATGAAACACCAGTGATGTGTGTGATGTGTTTAATTCCCATCAATCAATCAATGACCACAAATATATTCAAACAGGCAATGACCTGCCTACCCCAGCAGCCGCTACAGTCATACGAAGGACACTTTCAACAGGCAAGACAACCGATTAATGGACTGATGAATAACAAGACACTTCACAAACACACACACACAAACTTAGAACAGCGCACCCAGAGACACGCCCCTGGCACCCAGAGACACGCCCCTGGCATTCACACAGGAGTTTATTCTATTCTTTGTTCTGCCACCGAGAGAAGCTCTAGACTTTCAGACAGATTCACTGCATCTCACTCCAACACAACAAATATATTCTGCTTTCAGAACACACACACGCGCACACACAGACACACACACACGGTTCAATTCCCCTGCTTACCGGTTGTAGCGGATGAATCTGTCTTACTGGGTTTAAATTTAAACAAAAAATTAGGCCCAAATGTCAACCTGTTCAAAATAGAGTGCACTACTGTACCCTGTAGTCGGACCTGTAATCGACTGGAAATCAAACAAACATCAGCCTGCTCTTCTCTCTCAGCTCATCTTAAATAAACCAGCAGTAGAAGAACTATATGTTCAAGGAACGCTACTGAATCTAGAACCCTGTTCTCACTCATCCACACTCAGGACGTGTTCCAAATCCCACCCTACTTCCTATACAATAGACTAGGGAAGTGTGTGTGTGTGCCATTTGGTGCACACATACAGTTCTGGTATCTGACAGAAACAACCAGTTGTCAAACATCAATAAGTGTTTTATTCTAAAATAAGACGGTTTGAATATAGGTCATCCACCATGGGTGTTACCATCACAACAGTGGAGCTGCTAGACATTTCACAGTAATATGCTAATTAACCATTTGTTTAACGTTCAACAGGAAATCTACAGCAACACGCATGCAAATAAATCGTTTTCATTTGACCAGACACATTTGTTTGTGTGAGTATCTTTTAGCTGTGTCCAGTACAGCCGTGAGAAACAGATGGTTGTAGGGGAATAAACATCCTCTCAGCTGTGTCCAGTACAGCCGTGTGAAAAGGAGATTGTGGTTGACATGAACACTCTAATGGCTGCCTAATTCCCCATAATGCACTGGTTTTGACCATCAGCTGGGCCAATCAGCAGACCAACAGGATGTCCGTCCTGATTGACTAGGAGACACAAGAGAATAAAAGAGGAATAATAAAAAGACCCAGTCTGATCTGGAGGTGAAGAGGTTAACCTGGGTTTAACCACCAGGGGGCGATGCAGGCAGACAGAGAGCCCCAGGTAGGAGCCCCTGGACAGGCAGCGCTCCCCCCCCTACCCGCCTCTAAGCTTTCTTGTCCTCCAGTATTTTGTGCAGTTCATCTGCGTCCTGTGCTGTCTTCACCCTGATCAGCATGGGCACAGGACTGGAGGGGTTCCTGTCATCAACAGCTGGGTTAGGAACACACACCACCATCACATTGTTCTTGCCCATCCTGGAACACGGCATGGAGGCCTGGAGGAAGATGTTTAGCAGGATGTTACCTGGGAGGAAGAGAGAGGGAGGAAGATGTTTAGCAGGATGTTACCTGGGAGGAAGAGAGAGGGAGGAAGATGAAGGTGGCAGCACTAACAACTTATATTCTACATTCACATGGATGATCCTGCTGTGATACCAGCCAATGAAATGGTAACAGCCCAACTGTAGTCATGGGAACCAGGCTGATGTAAAACTGTGATGTGTACCCCTCGACCCCACCAGATAGAGTGGAGGCACCCCTGATAAACACCAGCTCTACAGGGGGTAGAATGAGACTGTAGATAGAGTGGAGGTACCCCTGATAAACACCAGCTCTACAGGGGGTAGGATGAGACAGCAGATAGAATGGAGGTACCCCTGATAAACACCAGCTCTACAGGGGGTAGAATGAGACTGCAGACAACCATTAGCCTGCCAGGTAAAGCCTACTTCTGACCACTAGGGGGCCTAACAGGGAAGTGTACTTGGTAACCTCCTCACGTAAGCTGCACAAGCAACCAGGCAGAAGCACAAGGACATCTAACAATCAGGCATGCTGGTTCTGCTTTACGGCGGCCTGGCAGACAGAAGATTGGTCCACATCCAGCCCAGTTCTGGCCCAAATGACGCACACTGAAATGAAACTTCACTCAAATTGAAAGCACTTGTCATGCAAACTCCAACCTTGAACACGAGGAGGTGGGAGTTCTTTCAGATGGAGATGGTGTGTCTGCAGAAATGCTCTAAACTGGATGCATTTCATTTATAATTATGTCTGACGAAAACATAAGGTATTCCAACTGAATACCTTCAACTAAATAATTATTCATGCACTGCAATTTATAATTTCAAAGTAGCTTTTGATAAGCGCCAAGTTGGTTTGTTTTCATTATAAGGAATTATTATTTTTGACCACAGGTTGTGACATTAACCTACCCAGGTGTTTAATACGGTAATGACATTAACCTACCCAGGTGTTTAATACGGTAATGACATTAACCTACCCAGGTGTTTAATACGGTAATGACATTAACCTACCCAGGTGTTTAATACGGTAATGACATTAACCTACCCAGGTGTTTAATACGGTAATGACATTAATCTACCCAGGTGTTTAATACGGTAATGACATTAACCTACCCAGGTGTTTAATACGGTAATGACATTAACCTACCCAGGTTGGTGTCGGCTCGCACCAGCAACTGAATCTTTCCCTCAGGTGTGGTTTTCAGGTGAAGTGTTCCAACTCCTTTCTCCTTAAACTCGGTATCCTTTTTATAAAACAGTTTACACCTGGACCACAAACAAGATTAACAAACATTATAAAACAGTTTAGACCTGGACCACAAACGAGATTAACAAACATTATAAAACAGTTTAACCTGGACCACAAACGAGATTAACAAACATTATAAAACAGTTTAACCTGGACCACAAACGAGATGAACATAAACATTAGCACTGTTTAAAAAGAACACAAGAATCCAGCAGAATATTTTTGGAATACGTCCACTATAGTCAGGAGTGTGAATGTCTCATAATAGCCAATCAGTTCCACTGAAAGTGCCTGTAAATGTGTGGTTTAATTGGTTTCACCAGAGTTGTAATTAAATAACCAGATAACACATTACAGGTCTATTGACAGAAGGGTCTGTTATGTACTCACTAATAAATAACACCAAGTCCAAATACAGCAGATCAAGTTGGTAACAGAATGTTAAATATAGGTTAACACATGCCTACATCTATATTTCTATAACAGAGAAGTTACTTTAATTAGTGTGAACTTTTATCTCCTATAAAGTTCATGTAAAATATATGTAACTGATGGTGTGTTTATGGTGAAATTTAGAATAAAATGGCTGACTGGATGTATAAGGGCCTAGAATAAAGTTAAGTAAGATAATCACATAGTTTCATTTGATCGCTGTGTTAAATATGTTCCATGCGTAAGAACACAACCATTTTGTGCAGTGGATAATTACTAGGGATGCACCGAATATTCGGCCACGTACATTTTTTTTGTTTTAAGTGTTCCCTTTATTTTTTTGAGCAGTGTACTAACGATATATTATTCATTGGAGAGATGGAGCGTTACTCCACATACACTGCTCAAACAAATAAAGGGAACACTAAAACAACACAATGTAACTCCAAGTCAATCACACTTCTGTGAAGTCAAACTGTCGACTTAGAAGCAACATTGATTGTCAATCAATGTCACATGCTGTTGTGCAAATGGACTAGACAACAGGTGGAAATTATAGGCAATTAGCAAGACACCCCCAATAAAGGAGTGGTTCTGCAGGTGGTGACCACAGACCACTTCTCAGTTCCTATGCTTCCTGGCTGATGTTTTGGTCACTTCTGAATGCTGGCGGTTCTTTCACTCTAGTGGTAGCATGAGACGGAGTCTACAACCCACACAAGTGGCTCAGGTAGTGCAGCTCATCCAGGACGGCACATCAATGCAAGCTGTGGCAAGAAGGTTTGCTGTGTCTGTCAGCGTAGTGTCCAGAGCATGGAGGCGCTACCAGGAGACAGGCCAGTACATCAGGAGACGTGAAGGAGGCCGTAGGACGGCAACAACCCAGCAGCAGGACCGCTACCTCTGCCTTTATGCAAGGAGGAGCAGGAGGAGCACTGCCAGAGCCCTGCAAAATGAACTCCAGCAGGCCACAAATGTGCATGTGTCTGCTCAAACAGTCATAAACAGACTCCACGAGGGTGGTATGAGGGCCCGACGTCCACAGGTGGGGTTGTGCTTACAGCCCAACACCGTGCAGGACGTTTGGCATTTGCCAGAGAACACCAAAATCGGCAAATTCGGCACTGGTGCCTTGTGCTCTTCACAGATGAAAGCAGTTTCACACTGAGCACATGTGACAGACGTGACAGAGTCTGGAGACGCCGTGGAGAACGTTCTGCTGCCTGCAACATCCTCCAGCATGACCGGTTTGGGGGTGGGTCAGTAATGGTGTGGGCTGGCATTACTTTGGGGGTCCGTACAGCCCTCCATGTGCTCGCCAGAGGCAGCCTGACTGCCATTAGGTACCGAGATGAGATCCTCAGACCCCTTAGGAGACCACATGCTGGTGCGGTTGGCCCTGGGTTCCTCCTAATGCAAGACAAGCTAGACCTCATGTGGCTGGAGTGTGTCAGCAGTTACTGCAAGAGGAAGGCATTGATGCTATGGACTGGCCCGCCCGTTCCCCAGACCTGAATCCAATTGAGCACATCTGGGACATCATGTCTCGCTCTGTCCACACACGCCACGTTACACCACAGACTGTCCAGGAGTTGGCGGATGCTTTAGTCCAGGTCTGGAAGGAGATGCCTCAGAAGACCATCCACCACCTCATCAGGAACATGCCCAGGTGTTGTAGGGAGGTCATACAGCCACGTGGAGGCCACACACACTACTGAGACTCATTCTGACTGTTCTAAGGACATTACATCAAAATTGGATCAACCTGTAGTGTGGTTTTACACTTTAATTTTGGGTGTGACTTTAAACCCAGACCTCCATGGGTTGATAAATTTGATTTCCATTGATACATTTTCTGTGATTTTGTTGACAGCACATTCAACTATGTAAAGAAATAAGTATTTATTAAGATTATTTCATTAATTCAGATCTAGGATGTGTTATTTTAGTGTTCCCTTCATTTTTTTGAGAAGTGTATATGGAGTAACGCTTCATCTATCTAATAAATACTCTATCATTAGTATATGGAGTAACGCTCCATCTAATAAATACTCTATCATTAGTATATGGAGTAACGCTCCATCTAATAAATACTCTATCATTAGTATATGGAGTAACGCTCCATCTATCTCCAATGAAGTTATAAATGAATAAGTAAATTCTACCATTGTATGAAACTCCTGCATATAATAATTCCAATGACACAAAGGCCAACATACTTTCTGGAGTAGAAGGCATCTTTCTCCTTGATCTCCTTGACTTCCACTTTGGGTGGTTCGTCTGCCTCGTCTTCTCCGTTCTCATCTAGAGGAAAACATGAGCACTACAGATGAAACTTACTTTAGCAACGTGTTAGCATCTTCCTTTAAAAACAGAAACCATGAAATGCATGTTAAAGCTGCATATCACAGAGCTCCAGACTCACATCTTCCACTGGGTCCATTGAGTGAATTTAATGTTGGGTTCTGCTTAGCTCATGTACAAACATAGTTAGCTTTATTATTAATGGTTTACCTAATAGTTAACATATCTTACTATGGCTCTGCCAAATAAAAAATTTAATAACTGCACAGTTAAACAAGACTTTCTGGCACAGTAAGTATAAAATTACCCAATAGCATTTTAACCACAAGAACACAGCAAGGAAGTAATATATACTTGTCATGAAATCTAAACACAGTATTGATAGAAGTTATATATTAGAGAAGGGTGGTAGACGAAAATGTATATAAAACCCAGACACATAGGAAGTTATATTACATCCTACCAGAGGTCTAGGTACATTAAACCCCTATATCACATATGACATTAAACCCCTATATCACATTCTACCAGAGGTCTAGATACATTAAACCCCTATATCACATCCTACCAGAGATCTAGATACATTAAACCCCTATATCACATCCCACCAGAGGTCTAGATACATTAAACCCCTATATCACATCCCACCAGAGGTCTAGATACATTAAACCCCTATATCACATCCCACCAGAGGTCTAGATACATTAAACCCCTATATCGCATCCCACCAGAGGTCTAGATACATTAAACCCCTATATCGCATCCCACCAGAGGTCTAGCTACATTAAACCCCTATATTGCATCCCACCAGAGGTCTAGATACATTAAACCCCTATATCGCATCCCACCAGAGGTCTAGATACATTAAACCCCTATATCGCATCCCACCAGAGGTCTAGATACATTAAACCCCTATATCACATCCCACCAGAGGTCTAGATATATTAAACCCCTATATCGCGTCCCACCAGAGGTCTAGATATATTAAACCCCTATATCGCGTCCCACCAGAGGTCTAGATACATTAAACCCCTATATCACATCCCACCAAAGGTCTAGATACATTAAACCCCTATATCACATCCTACCAGAGGTCTAGATACATTAAACCTCTATATCACATCCTACCAGAGGTCTAGATACATTAAACCCCTATATCACATCCCACCAGAGGTCTAGATACATTAAACCCCTATATCACATTAAACCCCTATATCACATTAAACCCCTATATCACATTAAACCCCTATATCACATTAAACCCCTATATCACATCCTACCTGTCTTTGTGGGGGCAGCATCAGCCTTGGCCCCGCTGAAAGAGAAGGCAGGAGGAGCAGACCCTCCAAAGATGGATGTGTTGGAGGAGGATGTGGAGAAGGAGAAGCTTGGAGCGGCTCCTTTTGAAGCCAAGGAGCCCAGAACGGAGCTGTCCACCTTCTGGTCAAAGTTAAATCCAGCGGGGGCCGGGCTGCTCTTCTCAGGGACTGCAGGAGGGACATCCTCCTTGGAAAAGGAGAACAAAGCGGGGGTTGCCGTAGCTACAGAGCTGACTGTACTGGAGGAGGTGGGTGGGGGGGCAGCACTGGCTGGCAGCTTCTCCCCCGGTGTCGCTGATGTGCCCCCCTCCACACCAGAGGCCCCACCACCCCCGTACTTCCTCTCGATGCTGGCCAGGTGCTTCTCATAGTCCCGGAAGATGGGGTTGAGATCACACAGAGGGTTCCCGTTCACATGCTTGGTAATCCAGTCCCGGAGGGAGCAGTTGAGCGCTGTGAGCTGCCTGCTGTACTCCTTACTGTTGGTACTGATGGAGCTCTGGAAGGTGGAGCTCTGGAAGGTGGAGCTCTGGGAGGTGGAGCTCTGGGAGGTGGAGCTCTGGGAGGTGGAGCTCTGGGAGCGGCTGGATGAGGAGCCATTAGATGGTGGCTGGCTCGTGACGTCAGACCCGGAGGAGGGGCCGTTGAATGTTAACGAACCTGAGAAGCACGAGGGGAAGAGAGGAGCAGGATAGAAGAGAGGAGAAAGAGAGAACAGAATAGGGAGAAAAAAAGAGAGAGAAAAAAGGACCAATAGGAGAAAGTGAGTGATTTGGCAGATGGTGAGAAAAGCTGCGATACCTCGTACAGCCTTATGAAGCTCAGACGGGTGAGGTACAGTAGCTGTGAGGCTGTGACAGCACCACCCCTCCCCCACACTACAGTAGAGGGGGGGCTGTCTTCTTCACTGACTACTGGAGCATGGCATCTCTGTTCTGTCACTATGGCCTGAGGCACCATTCTGGATTGAAGACAGACACACGGCCTGGGGCAAACCCAGCGCATTCGGCCCTATTAAACCAACGACAGACGTCAAACCTCAACAATGGAGGATTTTAACCTCCATTACATATCAACACAGACACTCAGCCTGCTCACAGCACACCTGGATGCTCATTTAACACACAGAGAAACCAGCCTACAACCGTAATAAGGCTCCTGTTGTGGAAACAATGACAGGTGTTAATGGGTTAATTATGGAACAGACAGTAGGTACAGGGACTTCTGCCTGGTCAGCACCAAAATCCCAACCACATGTGGTGCACCTTACTATCACCTGGTTGGTAAACAACCACATGTTGTACACCTTACTATCACCTGGTTGGTAAACAACCACATGTTGTACACCTTACTATCACCTGGTTGGTAAACAACCACATGTTGTACACCTTACTATCACCTGGTTGGTAAACAACCACATGTTGTACACCTTACTATCACCTGGTTGGTAAACAACCACATGTTGCACACCTTACTATCACCTGGTTGGTAAACAACCACATGTTGTACACCTTACTATCACCTGGTTGGTAAACAACCACATGTTGCACACCTTACTATCACCTGGTTGGTAAACAACCACATGTTGTACACCTTACTATCACCTGGTTGGTAAACAACCACATGTTGTACACCTTACTATCACCTGGTTGGTAAACAACCACATGTTGTACACCTTACTATCACCTGGTTGGTAAACAACCACATGTTGTACACCTTACTATCACCTGGTTGGTAAACAACCACATGTTGTACACCTTACTATCACCTGGTTGGTAAACAACCACATGTTGTACACCTTACTATCACCTGGTTGGTAAACAACCACATGTTGTACACCTTACTATCACCTGGTTGGTAAACAACCACATGTTGTACACCTTACTATCACCTGGTTGGTAAACAACCACATGTTGTACACCTTACTATCACCTGGTTGGTAAACAACCACATGTTGTACACCTTACTATCACCTGGTTGGTAAACAACCACATGTTGTACACCTTGATATCACCTGGTTGGTAAACAACCACATGTTGTACACCTTGATATCACCTGGTTGGTAACCAATCTCTCTATATGCCATAGACCAACTCTGGCTTTGTCTCAATAGCTCATTGGACACTAAAACAGGCAGCGAGCAAATTCACATGGGACAATTCATACATAGAAGCAATTCAATGTGCGTTACAAAGGAAAAAATAAGAAATAATAAAATACATGCATTTCATATTCATAGCAACCCGTTTACTGGCATCGTATACATTTAACTGTGTATATTTCACATTTAGGTTCACAGGGTCTCTAGAACCTGGCCAAGAATAAACACAAGCATGCAGCAAATCAACAGTTAATGTTCATTTACCAGTGGAGGGGGTCTTGTGTGTAGCGAGGGAGGCAAATCCTGAAAAGGCAGGAGTGACAGGCATGGTGGTGTTTCCGTTATAAAGACCAGACAGAGGTTTGAACCCAGCCCCATTCCCGAACCCAGAGAAGGCTGTGGTTCCCCCAGTGGATGGGCCGGTTCCTGACGTGGGGGCCAGGGAGAACCCTTTAAATACCTTCAACGGTCCTCCACTCTCCCCCTGCAGGGTGAAACAGACAGGACAACTGGATTATTCACCATTAAACTGGATGCTCCCATCTCGCTCTGCGACAACATGGTCGGAGGTGTTTCTTCAGACAACATTGCTGGGATAAACAGGGTCAAAGTTGAGTGACAATCCACAGGGCCTAGAACCAACCGGGCCTAGAACCAACAGGTGCTGCCAACACTGCAAAAAAAGGATTTGTGGCAAAAAAACGCTGCACTATTGATAGAGGGACGATTTTACGCTTGCATGGGATTTTTACCGATTGCCGTGTCTCCTTAACGAGCTCCAGGTTTTATCAACGTTACACTAGCACTCACGACAACAGACATTAAAACAAAGACTGCTGATCTAATAGCTGATAAAGAAACATGTTTATATTTTAATAGAACTGACATATTACAGTACGTCTGCTGGGTGTCTATCTGAATAAACAGAGAACATGCATCAGAACATTCAATACTGTCCTTTATCTTGATAAAAAGCTAGACATTTAATTAAGGCATATCTCAATATTAGCTGTGGCGTTGGTCAGTATACAGGTTAGCTAGACATTTAATTAAGGCATATCTCAACATTAGCTGTGGTTTGGTCAGTATGCAGGTTAGCTAGACATTTAATTAAGGCATACCTCAATATTAGCTGTGGCGTTGGTCAGTATGCAGGTTAGCTAGACATTTAATTAAGGCATATCTCAATATTAGCTGTGGTTTGGTCAGTATATGCAGGTTAGCTAGACATTTAATTAAGGCATATCTCAATATTAGCTGTGGTTGGGTCAGTATGCAGGTTAGCTAGACATTTAATTAAGGCATATCTCAATATTAGCTGTGGTTTGGTCAGTATGCAGGTTAGCTAGACATATCTCAATATTAGCTGTGGTTGGGTCAGTATGCAGGTTAGCTAGACATTTAATTAAGGCATATCTCAATATTAGCTGTGGTGTTGGTCAGTATGCAGGTTAGCTAGACATTTAATTAAGGCATATCTCAATATTAGCTGTGGTTGGGTCAGTATATGCAGGTTAGCTAGACATTTAATTAAGGCATATCTCAATATTAGCTGTGGTGTTGGTCAGTATATGCAGGTTAGCTAGACATTTAATTAAGGCATATCTCAATATTAGCTGTGGCGTTGGTCAGTATATGCAGGTTAGCTAGACATTTAATTAAGGCATATCTCAATATTAGCTGTGGCGTTGGTCAGTATATGCAGGTTAGCTAGACATTTAATTAAGGCATACCTCAATATTAGCTGTGGTTGGGTCAGTATGCAGGTTAGCTAGACATTTAATTAAGGCATATCTCAATATTAGCTGTGGTTTGGTCAGTATGCAGGTTAGCTAGACATTTAATTAAGGCATATCTCAATATTAGCTGTGGTGTTGGTCAGTTAGCTAGACATTTAATGCATATCTCAATATTAGCTGTGGTTTTCAGCAGGTTAGCTAGACATTTTTATATCTCAATATTAGCTGTGGTTTGGTCAGTATAGGTTAGCTAGACATTTAATTAAGGCATATCTCAATATTAGCTGTGGTTTGGTCAGTATGCAGGTTAGCTAGACATTTAATTAAGGCATATCTCAATATTAGCTGTGGTTTGGTCAGTATGCAGGTTAGCTAGACATTTAATTAAGGCATATCTCAATATTAGCTGTGGTTTGGTCAGTATGCAGGTTAGCTAGACATTTAATTAAGGCATACCTCAATATTAGCTCAATATTAGCTGTGGCTGTGGTGTTGGTCAGTATGCAGGTTAGCTAGACATTTAATTAAGGCATATCTCAATATTAGCTGTGGTGTTGGTCAGTATATGCAGGTTAGCTAGACATTTAATTAAGGCATACCTCAATATTAGCTGTGGTTTGGTCAGTATGCAGGTTAGCTAGACATTTAATTAAGGCATATCTCAATATTAGCTGTGGTGTTGGTCAGTATGCAGGTTAGCTAGACATTTAATTAAGGCATATCTCAATATTAGCTGTGGTGTTGGTCAGTATGCAGGTTAGCTAGACATTTAATTAAGGCATATCTCAATATTAGCTGTGGTGTTGGTCAGTATATGCAGGTTAGCTAGACATTTAATTAAGGCATATCTCAATATTAGCTGTGGTGTTGGTCAGTATATGCAGGTTAGCTAGACATTTAATTAAGGCATATCTCAATATTAGCTGTGGTGTTGGTCAGTATATGCAGGTTAGCTAGACATTTAATTAAGGCATATCTCAATATTAGCTGTGGTTTGGTCAGTATATGCAGGTTAGCTAGACATTTAATTAAGGCATACCTCAATATTAGCTGTGCATATCTCAATATTAGCTGTGGTGTTGGTCAGTATATGCAGGTTAGCTAGACATTTAATTAAGGCATACCTCAATATTAGCTGTGGTGTTGGTCAGTATATGCAGGTTAGCTAGACATTTAATTAAGGCATATCTCAATATTAGCTGTGGTTTGGCAGTATGTTAGCTAGACATTTAATTAAGGCATATCTCAATATTAGCTGTGGTTTGGTCAGTATGCAGGTTAGCTAGACATTTAATTAAGGCATAGCCTCAATATTAGCTGTAGCTGTGTTGGTCAGTATGCAGGTTAGCTAGACATTTAATTAAGGCATACCTCAATATTAGCTGTGGTTTGGTCAGTATGCAGGTTAGCTAGACATTTAATTAAGGCATATCTCAATATTAGCTGTGGTTTGGTCAGTATATGCAGGTTAGCTAGACATTTAATTAAGGCATATCTCAATATTAGCTGTGGTTTGGTCAGTATGCAGGTTAGCTAGACATTTAATTAAGGCATATCTCAATATTAGCTGTGGTTTGGTCAGTATGCAGGTTAGCTAGACATTTAATTAAGGCATATCTCAATATTAGCTGTGGCGTTGGTCAGTATATGCAGGTTAGCTAGACATTTAATTAAGGCATATCTCAATATTAGCTGTGGCGTTGGTCAGTATATGCAGGTTAGCTAGACATTTAATTTTAATTAGTATATGCAGGTTAGCTAGACATTTAATTAAGGCATACCTCAATATTAGCTGTGGTTTGGTCAGTATGCAGGTTAGCTAGACATTTAATTAAGGCATACCTCAATATTAGCTGTGGTTTGGTCAGTATGCAGGTTAGCTAGACATTTAATTAAGGCATACCTCAATATTAGCTGTGGTGTTGGTCAGTATGCAGGTTAGCTAGACATTTAATTAAGGCATATCTCAATATTAGCTGTGGTGTTGGTCAGTATATGCAGGTTAGCTAGACATTTAATTAAGGCATATCTCAATATTAGCTGTGGTGTTGGTCAGTATATGCAGGTTAGCTAGACATTTAATTAAGGCATACCTCAATATTAGCTGTGGTTTGGTCAGTATGCAGGTTAGCTAGACATTTAATTAAGGCATACCTCAATATTAGCTGTGGTTTGGTCAGTATGCAGGTTAGCTAGACATTTAATTAAGGCATATCTCAATATTAGCTGTGGGGTTGGTCAGTATATGCAGGTTAGCTAGACATTTAATTAAGGCATATCTCAATATTAGCTGTGGTGTTGGTCAGTATATGCAGGTTAGCTAGACATTTAATTAAGGCATATCTCAATATTAGCTGTGGCGTTGGTCAGTATATGCAGGTTAGCTAGACATTTAATTAAGGCATACCTCAATATTAGCTGTGGTTTGGTCAGTATGCAGGTTAGCTAGACATTTAATTAAGGCATATCTCAATATTAGCTGTGGTTGGGTCAGTATATGCAGGTTAGCTAGACATTTAATTAAGGCATATCTCAATATTAGCTGTGGCGTTGGTCAGTATATGCAGGTTAGCTAGACATTTAATTAAGGCATATCTCAATATTAGCTGTGGCGTTGGTCAGTATATGCAGGTTAGCTAGACATTTAATTAAGGCATACCTCAATATTAGCTGTGGCGTTGGTCAGTATGCAGGTTAGCTAGACATTTAATTAAGGCATACCTCAACATTAGCTGTGGCGTTGGTCAGTATATCCAGGTTAGCTAGACATTTAATTAAGGCATACCTCAATATTAGCTGTGGCGTTGGTCAGTATTTGCAGGTTAGCTAGACATTTAATTAAGGCATACCTCAACATTAGCTATGGCGTTGGTCAGTATGCAGGTTAGCTAGACATTTAATTAAGGCATACCTCAATATTAGCTGTGGCGTTGGTCAGTATATGCAGGTTAGCTAGACATTTAATTAAGGCATACCTCAATATTAGCTGTGGCGTTGGTCAGTATATGCAGGTTAGCTAGACATTTAATTAAGGCATACCTCAACATTAGCTATGGCGTTGGTCAGTATGCAGGTTAGCTAGACATTTAATTAAGGCATACCTCAATATTAGCTGTGGCGTTGGTCAGTATATGCAGGTTAGCTAGACATTTAATTAAGGCATACCTCAATATTAGCTGTGGCGTTGGTCAGTATATGCAGGTTAGCTAGACATTTAATTAAGGCATACCTCAATATTAGCTGTGGCGTTGGTCAGTATATGCTGGTTAGCTAGACATTTAATTAAGGCATACCTCAACTCCAGCTGTCCGGCGCTTTGCCTTCTTGATGGGCCTGTTCTTCAGAACATCATCACTGGCCATGGAAAAAGTCCCAGCCTAGTGAACACCGTCAGAATAACGTTAGAACATGGTTGAAATAGGAAGAAAATGCCTTCACCCTGCATTCGTTCACCAAACAACCATAAGGAAGATCCCATAACATCCTACCACTGCTTGTTGAGTAATAAAACATTAAGAAAGCTTGGAATGAGTGTATTACTCTATTGCCTGTCAAGGTAGGTGTATTTAATTATAATATTGTGAGAGGAGTCTACAATGACATCACAGGGGCAATAGCACTACCTCCTCCCCATCTTCCTCCTGGTCCCAGTTCCTGTCAGTCAACTCCTTGTCAGCGATCCTCTTCGCCATCACCAATCAGCTCTCTAGAAGAGATCATAAACATAAAGTATTACATTTTAGATTCAACGTAATACACCCCTAGTCACACAGACCTGTAGTCCTGTTAATACAGGGTTCTAGTCACACAGACCTGTAGTCCAGTCAATAACGGGATCTAGTTACACAGACCTGTAGTCCTGTTAATACAGGGTTCTAGTCACACAGACCTGTAGTCCAGTCAATAACAGGATCTAGTTACACAGACCTGTAGTCCAGTCAATAACGGGATCTAGTTACACAGACCTGTAGTCCTGTTAATACAGGGTTCTAGTCACACAGACTTGTAGTCCAGTCAATAACGGGATCTAGTTACACAGACCTGTAGTCCTGTTAATACAGGGTTCTAGTCACACAGACCTGTAGTCCAGTCAATAACGGGATCTAGTTACACAGACCTGTAGTCCTGTTAATACAGGGTTCTAGTCACACAGACCTGTAGTCCTGTTAATACAGGGTTCTAGTAACACAGACCTGTAGTCCTGTTAATACAGGGTTCTAGTCACACAGACCTGTAGTCCTGTTAATACAGGGTTCTAGTCACACAGACCTGTAGTCCAGTCAATAACGGGATCTAGTAACACAGACCTGTAGTCCTGTTAATACAGGGTTCTAGTAACACAGACCTGTAGTCCTGTTAATACAGGGTTCTACTCACACAGACCTGTAGTCCTGTTAATACAGGGTTCTAGTTACACAGACCTGTAATCCTGTCAATAACAGAATCTAGTTACACAGACCTGTAGTCCTGTCAATAACAGAATCTAGTTACACAGACCTGTAGTCCTGTCAATAACAGAATCTAGTTACACAGACCCGTCGTTCTGTCAATACAGATACCCAGACCTGTATTGCTGTCAATAAAGGCTTCTATTGCACATTATACTTTAATATAACATGAATACCAAAGAAATATAAGATTCATTAGTTATTAGTGAATTTAAGTGATCACTGCACCGCCCTTCTCAACACATAACACGTGCACACTGACTGGTGAAATGATTACCAGAAATGTCTGTGAGCATATTAAACGTCTAGTGGCGTGGTACCCTATTTGACACTTAACACAACGTACTTCTGGTCTTATTCGGATGCTTTGGGAGAAGTGTTGCATCGCTGCCAACAACCTAGACAATTTCAATGGCCTAAAAATGATTCAAATGATTTGCATAGTCACAATGACTTGATTTAGCAATGTTGGAAATACATGGCATCAGAGAGTTACACCGCATCAAAGAGCCACATGGCATCAGAGAGCCACACGGCATCAGTAAATTACTTTATATTAAAGGTATTACATAAGTACACACAAGGCCCTTTCCATTGGAGTAATACGGCACATATATACATTTCTAAACGCACTTAAACAGTCAGTACTATGTTAAATGCAAATACAACTTTCCGGGTGGACCACATTTCCATGGCAGTTAAAATAGTTATTGTACTGTAGTTATATAGTACAGTGTCAATTAACTTAGTAAAGGTTAACTAGTACTGTAGTGAACATGCCAACTAGAGTTGGTTACATAGATTAATTTAGTAAACATTTAACTAGTACTGTAGCTAATAACATGCTAACTAGATAGAGGCTCGGGTTAAACTAGAACGTGCGTTGTTCAATTAGCACCAATGTTAGGCTAACTACTAACAACACATCAGTGTTCAGTGTGAACGAGTTGGCCTGAAATATCATTATCTTGCGTCACCGTAGTTAAACAAAATGAAGCCATACAAACACCCTGTAGTTTCCTGTAGTTAAACGATATGAAGCCATACAAACACCCTGTAGTTTCCTGTAGTTAAACGATATGAAGCCATACAAACATCCTGTAGTTTCCTGTAGTTAAACGATATGAAGCCATACAAACATCCTGTAGTTTCCTGTAGTTAAACGATATGAAGCCATACAAACATCCTGTAGTTTCCTGTAGTTAAACGATATGAAGCCATACAAACATCCTGTAGTTTCCTGTAGTTAAACGATATTAAGCCATACAAACATCCTGTAGTTTCCTGTAGTTACGCGATATTAAGCCATACAAACACCCTGTAGTTTCCTGTAGTTAAACGATATGAAGCCATACAAACATCCTGTAGTTTCCTGTAGTTAAACGATATGAAGCCATACAAACATCCTGTAGTTTCCTGTAGTTAAACGATATGAAGCCATACAAACATCCTGTAGTTTCTTGTAGTTAAACGATATTAAGCCATACAAACATCCTGTAGTTTCCTGTAGATAAACGATATTAAGCCATACAAACATCCTGTAGTTTCCTGTAGTTAAGCGATATTAAACCATACAAACATCCTGTAGTTTCCTGTAGTTAAACGATATTAAGCCATACAAACATCCTGTAGTTTCCTGTAGTTAAACGATATTATGCCATACAAACATCCTGTAGTTTCCTGTAGTTAAGCGATATTAAACCATACAAACACCCTGTAGTTTCCTGTAGTTAAACGATATGAAGCCATACAAACATCCTGTAGTTTCCTGTAGTTAAGCGATATTAAACCATACAAACATCCTGTAGTTTCCTGTAGTTAAACGATATTAAGCCATACAAACATCCTGTAGTTTCCTGTAGTTAAACGATATTATGCCATACAAACATCCTGTAGTTTCCTGTAGTTAAGCGATATTAAACCATACAAACACCCTGTAGTTTCCTGTAGTTAAACGATATGAAGCCATACAAACATCCTGTAGTTAAACGATATGAAGCCATACAAACATCCTGTAGTTTCCTGTAGTTAAACGATATTAAGCCATACCAACATCCTGTAGTTTCCTGTAGTTAAGCGATATTAAACCATACAAACACCCTGTAGTTTCCTGTTAGCGGTGTGGCTAATCTAGCCTGCTAGTCAGAGTAATACGCTAAGGACACACATAGCTAGTTAGCTCTGGTACACTTCCTATACGATGTCATTGAATATAAAGAAACATACCTTCCCCCGAATTGAATGTTTGATAGTAACCCCTGTAGTAAAACAATTCCAAATACTACTAAGCTTGGAATAATCGCCGGTAGTACTATCAGTCAATTTGGCAAAACCCACTTCACGCCGCCATTTTACAAAAAGAGAATCTCCGCGCGCCGCGTCTCGGGTTACCCTAAGCGCAGGCGCGAAAAACAGGAGGGTTTCTGGGAGTTGAAGTCTTATGTTGGAGGTTGTGAGTCCTACAACCAAGTATGGGGAAGGAACAATGTTAACGTTTTTGTTGTGGCTGGCAGCCATTACCACGAAGAAGGACAAGGAGAAGGACATTATGATGAAAATAGATGTTTCTCCATTTAACTACTCTGCACCTGCTCATTCCACTATCCATAGTGGTATTCCATACCATCATTGGGAATACCCAAAAAAGTTAAAAATATTTGAAAGAATATATCTATTTTGAGATATCTGTACATGCGTTTTTTATGTATTTAAACCAGACCAGGATTTCTTTTTTGAAGAGTTAAGGACTGATGCAGGAATAATCATAAATACTGTCCATAACTATAAGTCACTTTATATATTATGCCCAAAATCGGTTGTTTATGTTTTTAGAGATCAAAAGGCAAAACTCAAGCCGTTATTTTAAGTTAGAAAAACAGACTTTATTCCAAGCATGTGAAAGTGGCAAAAGAAACCATTTTTCCCAAAATAAAAATGTGCTTTCTGTGACTTGCATAACGTCATGAAACAGTGTCTTTTCAAAAGGACAGTGTGTTTATCAAAAAGACAGTGTATTTATCATAAAGACAGTGTCTTTTCTTTAGGTTGCTCCAGAGCTTCAGTAGAGATGGCTGCAGACTAGAACAGTGGTTGGCTACAGTGGATCCAGTGACTATGGGGCTAGAATACTGAAGACTAGAAAACCTCCAAACGACAGTGAACCAGACTGCAGCCTGGAGTTGCTCTGGAGGCTCGGGGATATCATGGTGGGTAACTTGGGGAGCAGAACAGATGGCTGGTCTCCAAGCTCACAGGATTCTCCAGGTCCTGCCAAGGCACACAGAAACAGGTGCTGGAGAGGAAATGAGTTGGGGGCCTTAACGGCAGCAGGAGAGGCCCTTGACCAGCTGGCCTGGTCTATGGAGAAATTGCCTTGGGACACTGATCCCGGGTCAGTTCAGGATTTCCCATCTAATTGTTAAGGTTATGACGGGGGATGGGAATCAGATCCTAAATCTGTACCTCAGTGAAGCCTCACTTTGGACCATCTGGCCTGACCAGGAGAAGGTGAAGAACCTTTTGTTGGTTTAGTTGGCACTGCAATACAGACATCACCGGTTCAATGTTGATGAAACAGAACCAAGAAAACACTGATCACATTTGAAAGGGAACTGAGAACCTGATGTAGAGCCAATAGAAAATCTTAAAACTTTAAATGCTTTTGTCCACATTTTCGGTGACCATACAAATTTCCTACCTGTGGATAATAAAGTTTAACTTACCTTATGAGCTTTTATTTCACAAAAAAACATATTTACTTTACTATGATAAATGATGAATATCACCAAAGAGCTTGAATATCAAGAAAACCAAGACGTTACAGTTATTCGTTTTTTCCATTTTGTCCTTTACAAATACTGTTTGTACAGAGAATAAAATACAAATCTACAAATAACTGCAAAAGGAAAAACATTTTTAAAATGTATTTTACACATATATAATGTATTCTATACAGTGTAGTATAGCAATGTGATTTAGATAATGTCATTCGGCCCAGCCTCTCTTTGGAAAAGCTGTGATTGATAACATGGTAAATAATGACGGCACGAATTTCCTCAGAAACTATTGTTCGTATTCCACTTTGAGCTAGTCTGAACACCTCGTACTTTACTTTGGTTAGTCTATTTTTACAAATTGTAACTCATCGGTGACCTATGTTATTAATGAATAAGAAATCATTACTGATTTAACAATTGTGAAAAGACATTTTGAATACATGACAATTTGTTTGACATGATTTACATAATTGAGTTTGTAGAGTGCTTTCTTTTAATTTCTGCATGTATCAAACACCTGTTACATTCTCTAATTGTCGTTTGATGCACTGAGACACAGAAATCTATGGATGTCAGTAATCAGTCACAGACACACCACACACCTCCACCTGCTGATAGAAGACACCACACACCTCCACCTGCAGATAGAAGACACCACACACCTCCACCTGCTGATAGTAGACACCACACACCTCCACCTGCTGATAGAAGACACCACACACCTCCACCTGCTGATAGAAGACACCACACACCTCCACCTGCTGATAGTAGACACCACACACCTCCACCTGCTGATAGAAGACACCACACACCTCCACCTGCTGATAGTAGACACCACACACCTCCACCTGCTGATAGAAGACACCACACACCTCCACCTGCAGATAGAAGACACCACACACCTCCACCTGCTGATAGTAGACACCACACACCTCCACCTGCTGATAGAAGACACCACACACCTCCACCTGCTGATAGAAGACACCACACACCTCCACCTGCTGATAGTAGACACCACACACCTCCACCTGCTGATAGAAGACACCACACACCTCCACCTGCTGATAGTAGACACCACACACCTCCACCTGCTGATAGAAGACACCACACACCTCCACCTGCTGATAGAAGACACCACACACCTCCACCTGCTGATAGAAGACACCACACACCTCCACCTGCTGATAGAAGACACCACACACCTCCACCTGCTGATAGAAGACACCACACACCTCCACCTGCTGATAGAAGACACCACACACCTCCACCTGCAGATAGTAGACGCCACACACCTCCACCTGCAGATATAAGACACCACACACCTCCACCTGCTGATAGAAGACACCACACACCTCCACCTGCTGATAGAAGACACCACACACCTCCACCTGCTGATAGAAGACACCACACACCTCCACCTGCTGATAGAAGACACCACACACCTCCACCTGCTGATAGAAGACACCACACACCTCCACCTGCTGATAGAAGACACCACACACCTCCACCTGCTGATAGTAGACACCACACACCCCCACCTGCTGATAGTAGACACCACACACCTCCACCTGCTGATAGTAGACACCACACACCTCCACCTGCTGATAGAAGACACCACACACCTCCACCTGCTGATAGAAGACACCACACACCTCCACCTGCTGATAGTAGACACCACACACCTCCACCTGCTGATAGTAGACACCACACACCTCCACCTGCTGATAGAAGACACCACACACCTCCACCTGCTGATAGAAGACACCACACACCTCCACCTGCTGATAGAAGACACCACACACCTCCACATGCTGATAGAAGACACCACACACCTCCACCTGCTGATAGAAGACACCACACACCTCCACCTGCTGATAGAAGACACCACACACCTCCACCTGCAGATAGAAGAAACCACACACCTCCACCTGCTGATAGAAGACACCACACACCTCCACATGCTGATAGAAGACACCACACCTCCACCTGCTGATAGTAGACACCACACACCTCCACCTGCTGATAGTAGACACCACACACCCCCACCTGCAGATAGAAGAAACCACACACCTCCACCTGCTGATAGAAGACACCACACCTCCACCTGCAGATAGAAGACACCACACACCTCCACCTGCTGATAGAAGACACCACACACCCCCACCTGTTAATAGAAGACACCACACACCTCCACCTGTTAATAGAAGACGCCACACACCTCCACCTGCAGATATAAGACACCACACACCCCCACCTGCTGATAGAAGACACCACACACCTCCACCTGCTGATAGAAGACACCACACACCTCCACCTGCTGATAGAAGACACCACACACCTCCACCTGCTGATAGAAGACACCACACACCTCCACCTGCAGATAGAAGAAACCACACACCTCCACCTGCTGATAGAAGACACCACACACCTCCACATGCTGATAGAAGACACCACACACCTCTCCCTGCTGATAGTAGACACCACACACCTCCACCTGCTGATAGAAGACACCACACACCCCCACCTGTTAATAGAAGACACCACACACCTCCACCTGTTAATAGAAGACGCCACACACCTCCACCTGCAGATATAAGACACCACACACCTCCACCTGCTGATAGAAGACACC
This sequence comes from Dallia pectoralis, assembly GCA_029465975.1. NCBI lineage: Eukaryota > Metazoa > Chordata > Actinopteri > Esociformes > Umbridae > Dallia > Dallia pectoralis. Next base: position 809,266 of record CM055758.1, read on the forward strand.
ACACACCTCCACCTGCTGATAGAAGACACCACACACCTCCACCTGCTGATAGAAGACACCACACACCTCCACCTGCTGATAGAAGACACCACACACCTCCACCTGCTGATAGAAGAAACCACACACCTCCACCTGCTGATAGAAGACACCACACACCTCCACCTGCTGATAGAAGACACCACACACCTCCACCTGCTGATAGAAGACACCACACACCTCCACCTGCAGATAGAAGACACCACACACCTCCACCTGCAGATAGAAGAAACCACACACCTCCACCTGCTGATAGAAGACACCACACACCTCCACCTGCAGATAGAAGAAACCACACACCTCCACCTGCTGATAGAAGACACCACACACCTCCACATGCTGATAGAAGACACCACACACCCCCACCTGTTAATAGAAGACACCACACACCTCCACCTGCAGATAGAAGACACCACACACCTCCACCTGCTGATAGAAGACACCACACACCTCCACCTGCAGATAGAAGAAACCAAACACCTCCACCTGCTGATAGAAGACACCACACACCTCCACATGCTGATAGAAGACACCACACACCCCCACCTGTTAATAGGAGACACCACACACCTCCACCTGCAGATAGAAGAAACCACACACCTCCACCTGCTGATAGAAGACACCACACACCTCCACATGCTGATAGAAGACACCACACACCCCCACCTGTTAATAGAAGACACCACACACCTCCACCTGCAGATAGAAGACACCACACACCTCCACCTGCTGATAGAAGACACCACACACCCCCACCTGTTAATAGAAGACACCACACACCTCCACCTGTTAATAGAAGACGCCACACACCCCCACCTGCAGATAGAAGACACCACACACCTCCACCTGCTGATAGTAGACACCACACACCCCCACCTGTTGATAGAAGACACCACACACCTCCACCTGCTGAAAGAAGACACCACACACCCCCACCTGTTAATAGTAGACACCACACACCTCCACCTGCAGATAGAAGACACCACACACCTCCACCTGCTGATAGAAGACACCACACACCTCCACCTGCTGATAGAAGACACCACACACCTCCACCTGCAGATAGAAGACACCACACACCTCCACCTGCAGATAGAAGACACCACACACCCCCACCTGTTAATAGTAGACACCACACACCTCCACATGCAGATAGTAGACACCACACACCTCCACCTGCAGATAGAAGACACCACACACCTCCACCTGCTGATAGTAGACACCACACACCCCCACCTGTTGATAGAAGACACCACACACCTCCACCTGCTGATAGTAGACACCACACACCTCCACCTGCTGATAGTAGACACCACACACCTCCACCTGCTGATAGTAGACACCACACACCTCCACCTGTTGATAGAAGACACCACACCCCTCCACCTGCTGATAGTAGACACCACACACCTCCACCTGCTGATAGTAGACACCACACACCCCCACCTGTTAATAGAAGACACCACACACCCCCACCTGATAATAGTAGACACCACACACCTCCACCTGATAATAGAAGACACCACACACCTCCACCTGATAATAGAAAACACCACACACCTCCACCTGATAATAGTAGACACCACACACCTCCACCTGCTGATAGGAGACACCACACACCTCCACCTGCTGATAGGAGACACCACACACCCCCACCTGATAATAGAAGACACCACACACCCCCACCTGATAATAGAAGACACCACACACCCCCACCTGATAATAGAAGACACCACACACCCCCACCTGATAATAGAAGACACCATACACCCCCAACTGATAATAGAAGACCCCACACACCCCCACCTGATAATAGAAGACACCATACACATCCACCTGCTGATCTCAATTGGTATTCTGAGTGCATTGTGAAGTGGTTTTGACATCCACAGCAGGATTTGGTAGGTTGTTTTCCAGTCCAGGAAGGAGGGGCATACATAGGCTGAATGAAAGAAGACCTGCTGGTGGACAGAATGGAAAGGCCCCACTGAGAACTATGTTATTATGCTGGCTCACACACGCACACGCATCGACACACACATACACAATACACACACACAGACACACACATGTAGACACACACACACACACAAACACACACACACACACACGCAGAGACACACACATACAAACACATACACAATACACAGACACACACACGTAGACACACACACACACACAAACACACACACACACACACTCAAACACACACACACACACGCTTGTTTAGGGCTGGCATGATCAATATATTTCAACAGAAGGCTGGTTAAACCCTGGACAGACAGTCATGGTATTTATCAATAATCATTGAAGGAATGTCAGGCAAAGATTATTATCGATGATGTTGTTTTAATTTCAACCAAGCATCAATACATCAGGCTTTAACAGTATGCATGAGTTACTGTTCAACCACAGCTAACATGATGTCACATGATGTCCAGGAACAGTAGGAAGTCCGAATACTGGGGTTTAACCTCAAGAACAGTAGGAAGTCCGAATACTGGGGTTTAACCTCAAGAACAGTAGGAAGTCCGAATACTGGGATTTAACCTCAAGAACAGTAGGAAGTCCGAATACTGGGGTTTAACCTCAAGAACAGTAGGAAGTCCGAATACTGGGATTTAACCTCAAGAACAGTAGGAAGTCCGAATACTGGGGTTTAACCACAAGAACAGTAGGAAGTCCGAATACTGGGGTTTAACCTCAAGAGCAGTAGGAAGTCCGAATACTGGGATTTAACTCCAGGAACAGTAGGTCCAAATACTGGGATTCCTGGACAAAGTTAGTGCACAATCTAGGGACAGGATATGATTTAGGATACAAACTGTTTATTTTGCACTCGATGAGTCTTAATGTTATACACAACATTGCCTTTGTGCAGTAGGATCTTTTGTTCTCATGATAAGAGTTTAATTCGTTCCTTTGTGTACAAGAAGTGAAAACATTGGGATTCTCGGCTTGAGCACAGAGAGAACAGACAATAAATAATGACTCTACGATCAGTATGCACTTTAGATAGGTGTGCATGTGTGGTTGTGTGTGTTGGTGTGTGGTTGTGTGTGTGTGTATAATATCTATTGATAGATATCCCATCATGCCCCGGGTATGCCATCAGTGTTGGGTATCCCATCATGCCCCGGGTATGCCATCAGTGTTGGGTATCCCATCATGCCCCGGGTATGCCATCAGTGTTGGGTATCCCATCATGCCCCGGGTATGCCATCAGTGTTGGGTATCCCATCATGCCCCGGGTATGCCATCAGTGTTGGGTATCCCATCATGCCCAAACATGTAAAAGTGTCTGGTCCTAAAGAAGGCACTATGTAGTGTAATATTTGGTATGTCTGGGCCAAACATCTCCTCTGTCTGAGGGTATTTATGGTAAACTATTTACATAATAATCTAACACATGAGGGCTACTGCGGTATTTATGGTAAACTATTTACATAATAATCTAACACATGAGGGCTACTGCGGTATTTATGGTAAACTATTTACATAATAATCTAACACATGAGGGCTACTGCGGTATTTATGGTAAACTATTTACATAATAATCTAACACATGAGGGCTACTGCGGTATTTATGGTAAACTATTTACATAATAATCTAACACATGAGGGCTACTGCGGTATTTATGGTAAACTATTTACATAATAATCTAACACATGAGGGCTACTGCGGTATTTATGGTAAACTATTTACATAATAATCTAACACATGAGGGCTACTGCGGTATTTATGGTAAACTATTTACATAATAATCTAACACATGAGGGCTACTGCGGTATTTATGGTAAACTATTTACATAATAATCTAACACATGAGAGCTACTGCTGTATTTATGGTAAACTATTTACATAATAATCTAACACATGAGGGCTACTGCGGTATTTATGGTAAACTATTTACATAATAATCTAACACATGAGGGCTACTGCGGTATTTATGGTAAACTATTTACATAATAATCTAACACATGAGGGCTACTGCGGTATTTATGGTAAACTATTTACATAATAATCTAACACATGAGGGCTACTGCGGTATTTATGGTAAACTATTTACATAATAATCTAACACATGAGGGCTACTGCGGTATTTATGGTAAACTATTTACATAATAATCTAACACATGAGAGCTACTGCGGTATTTATGGTAAACTATTTACATAATAATCTAACACATGAGGGCTACTGCGGTATTTATGGTAAACTATTTACATAATAATCTAACACATGAGAGCTACTGCAGTATTTATGGTAAACTATTTACATAATAATCTAACACATGAGAGCTACTGCGGTATTTATGGTAAACTATTTACATAATAATCTAACACATGAGTAACCATCAACCTCTTGCCTCTGCTCACTGGGCCGCTTCATATAAGGCTCAATGACCTTTAAACTTAACATTCATCCCATTACATCATCAGTTAGGGGTCAGAGGTCAGGGCTGAAATTAATATTAATCTATGAGGACTGTGTTTTACTAGATTTTTCTTCCCTACTTGTACACTACATTAGATCAGCACCCTGTTCCCTATATAGTACACTACATTAGATCAGCACCCTGTTCCCTATATAGTACAATACATTAGATCAGCACCACGTTCCCTATATAGTACACTACATTAGATCAGCACCATGTTCCCTATATACTACACTACATTAGACCAGCACCATGTTCCCTATTTACTACACTACATTAGATCAGCAAAGCGTTCCCTGTATAGTACACTACATTAGACCAGCACCCTGATTGTGTACTAAAATAGTGTACTATATAGGTAATAGGATGTATGGGCCTAGTCTAAAGATTAGTACTATATAGGAAATAGGATGTATGGGCCTGGACTAAAGTAGTGTACTATATAGGGAATAGGATGTATGGACCTGGTCTAAAGATTAGTACTATATAGGGAATAGGATGTATGGGCCTGGACTAAAGATTAGTACTATATAGGGAATAGGATGTATGGGCCTGGACTAAAGATTAGTACTATATAGGGAATAGGATGTATGGGCCTGGACTAAAATAGTGTACTATATAGGGAATAGATTGTATGGGCCTGGACTAAAGATTAGTACTATATAGGGAATAGGATGTATGGGCCTGGACTAAAATAGTGTACTATATAGGGAATAGGATGTATGGGCCTGGACTAAAGATTAGTACTATATAGTAAATAGGATGTATGGTCCTGGACTAAAATAGTGTACTATATAGGGAATAGGATGTATGGGCCTGGACTAAAATAGTGTACTATATAGGGAATAGGATGTATGGGCCTGGACTAAAATAGTGTACTATATAGGGAATAGGATGTATAGGCCTGGACTAAAGATTAGTACTATATAGGGAATATGATGTATGGGCCTGGACTAAAATAGTGTACTATATAGGGAATAGATTGTATGGGCCTGGACTAAAGATTAGTACTATATAGGGAATAGGATGTATAGGCCTGGACTAAAATAGTGTACTATATAGGGAATAGGATGTATGGGCCTGGACTAAAGATTAGTACTATAAAGAAAATGTGTGTCTTTTTCTACTCAACCAAAATATGAGCTAACATGCCTACTCTCTATGCAGCAAGGAGTCATGTTGGCAGTTTGGTGAGTTATAACACACACACACACACACACACACTCCATTTACAGTATGCATTGCCCAGAGCCCAGACATCATATCTACTCAGACTTTGTACTGCAACAGCAGAGCTGGCCTGACCATTTTATCTGTTCCATAGTTACTATACTATACTCTGTTGTATTCCAGACCTGTAGTAACAGATTATATACTATGTTGTATTCCAGACCTGTAGTAACAGATTATACACTCTGTTGTATTCCAGACCTGTAGTAACAGATTATATACTATGTTGTATTCCAGACCTGTAGTAACAGATTATACACTCTGTTGTATTCCAGACCTGTAGTAACAGATTATATACTCTGTTGTATTCCAGACCTGTAGTAACAGATTATATACTCTGTTGTATTCCAGACCTGTAACCGATTATATACTTTTATATATTATATACTCTGATGGTAAATATAAATATTTACCAACTCTGTGTTTGGATTGTAGCCTATATATGATGTGAATAAATCCTACTGTGCATCTGACTTGACAAAACAAAAATTGGTTTCAGATTATGATGATTTATGAATTCAACACAGTTCTAATTAAATCTTGCCAGTTGAGTGGCCTAATTCACGTCTAATATATCACTCCGTTTAAAAATGATGGGTTACTAAAATCATACAGCAGGTCTCAGTTATTGGTTAGATGTACATTTAGCCTGGTAGCCAATAGCCTGGTAGTCAAATAGCCTGGTAGCCAATAGTCTGGTAGCCAATAGCCTGGTAGCTAACAGCCTGGTAGCCAATAGTCTGGTAGCCAAATAGCCTGGTAGCCAAATAGCCTGGTAGCCAATAGCCTGGTAGCTAATGGCCTGGTAGCCAATAGCCTATAGCCAATAGCCTGGAAACCAGATAGGCCATGGCCAGCAACAAAAGAAAAATAGTCCCGCGTCATCTCTTTGTTCATCTAGTGCCGCTGGCCTGCTTTCATAAACAGAAATATATAAAACGCAAAACAGAAATAAATATTTTGCTGTCATAACTGGGTTCGTGTGAGCTGTTGACGTGCTGTGGAGAGAAGCTTTACTCAGCTTTACTCAAAGCATCCTGCAATCAAAAGCGACTGCGGGTCGTATTCAGCCAGGAGTTCAAGAGTTTCACCGCTGAGCCGTGAAATGAGGAGGAACAGCTGATGTAGCGCCCAGGCAGCAACAAACCAGGCAGTAACAAACCAAACAGCAACAAACCAGGCAGTAACAAACCAGGCAGCAACTAACCAGGCAGCAACACACTGCCTGCCTCCGACCTGTGAGGAGGGGCTGTGCCGAGGGGTTGGGGGAGGGGAGGGTTCCTTTCACACTGGGACCAAAAATACGCTTTTCTGAGTCCACAAAAACCTTCAAAGCTTTCTTTTTTACAAAGCTTTGTGACTATGTGTGGATGGTTTAATATGTTTTCTAAGCTACCTGTAGGCCCAGCATATATTGTGTAACTTTATGGAGGTTAAACAAAACAGAATCACTGGACCAACGGTTTCCTTCTAAACGCCTGGTAGGAAACGGTTGTTGGACCTTGCGGTCCCTGGGGGGGTGGACGCTGCATTAATATGCCCAATTGAGTTGTCTACAGCTCCAGGCAAGGACACAACAGGAATAAGTTACTGTCCTAACCGTACATGGAAGGAATGTCTGTCCTCCATCAGCCTTGAACGGACTGGTTTAGAAGTATAGCACTGGTGCTGTCCATGGTGCTGCTGGTTTATATGCACATGCTGTGTATCACACGTGGACACTATACTGTCATATGTATTTGAGATCTCCTTTACAATCATTCAGAAAACCACACATGGTTATCAGTGGTGTTATCTCTAGACATTTGTTTTTACATTAGCGTTGGTTTCGCATCGAACATCGCCTCACATTCTCCCGGTGCACAACAGACCCGGACCCAGACCCGGACCGGAGTGTTGATTGGCCGTCTGAAGCCATATGCAGAAACCGCAACTCCTGATTTGTAACATCCGCACCCCCTCACGCAGCACGCGCCAGAGGAGCACCAATCACTGCATGACTTGTGTGCCTTGGAGGAGGGAGGACGCGGGGGGAGGGAGGAGGAGGGAGACAAATCCTTCAGCACAGGGTGAGGGGTGTCAGATTAGAAAAAGGAGGAATGTATTTGCGTGAGCGTCACACTCGCTACTTGCTGTTAGCTGATAGCTGTGACCCGTTTCTCTCTGAGAACAAAATGGCCTACTGCTCCTGTCTGTTTGTTAGGAGATGCTTACTAAAGGTGGCTGGTTGCAATGTGTTATTCTCTATGGTGAAATGATCTGCTGGATATTTGTTGGAAAGATAATTAAAGATATAAAACAATCATATCAACATGTACTAACCCAGCAGAACATTTTGATAATTGCACTGAAAAGCTTTAATTATAACATTAATTGATATTGTTACAATTTCAATTATTACATACACCTATTAAGAAAATATGTGTACCTTAGCGTCAACCTGGTCAAAAGTAGTGCAATGCAGTTGAAGTATTCAAACTTGATCAATAAGAGGAGAATTCAACCTTAAAATGACCTCAGTTCAGCTTGGTGGTTCTTGTGAGTATTGACAGTTTCCACAGTGTGCAGCGTTAAATCTTTCTGTCCTGTTGTCAAGTCATTTCCTAAACACTGCCCTCACAATTACCGAAACAGTTATAGACACTATGTTGTTTGAACCTGATAGAAACAATAAGAAACTCACATTTTCACATTCTGCTTCAAACAAACCACACTAATTAATGAATACAAAAGTATCTCCATTAAATAAATATACTCAATGTCCCTCCCAGGATTTAAACTAAAGAACAGGCCTAGCAGTAGATTGACTTTCCTATCAACATTGCCTACATAACAACAGCATGTAGTGGTACACAGAACACCGTTCTCCACACTTGTGCACATTATTGGACTTTCAATTAGTCAATTACTTAGCTATCGTTGCAACAATGTGGACTGCCTGTGTGTCTTTGGCCGAGTGCGCATGACTGAGTGTCTGCTTGTTTGACAGAGGGGGAGAAACACAGACCAGGGTACATGTCTATGAGGGTACACTTCTGTTCTTATTTCACTGCTCCATCCGGGAACTTTAGAATTACCATTGACAGCCGAAGCGCAACTTTTCCCCAGGCAAAGTGAAATCAAGCCGCGCACTCGGACAAAATATAGTCCCCAGTATTCAATTCAAAATTAATAGAAGAAAACGATATCACCGTTTTGGATCGGATGCGTCGACGCGGCGTAATTTTTGGACTGTATCGGTCCAGGATCTGACATCTTTCTGCGGTCTTTGGAGCACTTTGCACACTGGCGCAAAGTGAGTGATGAGTCCTCTACACAGCAAAGAAGCGAGAACTTGCTGTGCAGACTGAGTAGTTGTTCTCTCGGTTGTTATTGTCGCTTTAAACTAATATTGAATTCACTTTAACTTTCCGTTGATTACATTGAAAGTGGAATAAAAGTGTTGCGGAAGTCGGAACATGGAACTACAGGGCCTACAAGAGGCGTTGAAAGTAGAGATCCAATGTCATCAGGTAAAACCAAACCTCGTATTATTCTACCCTTATTGGTGTTTGGAGCAGGCGAGAGCGGTTTTGGGAATAAAGGGCTATCTAATGTGAGATGTGTTGGGAATAAAGGGCCATCTAATGTGAGATGTGTTGGGAATAAAGGGCTATCTAATGTGAGATGTGTTGGGAATAAAGGGCTATCTTATGTGAAATGTGTTTATTCCCAGAGAGAGAATAAGTATCTGTTATGTGCCGTTATAACATGCACTTTGGGATGAGAGTCGGCTACTTTTCAGAATAGTTTGGTGGTGTAGTGGGTCTGTGTAGTGGGTCTGTGTAGTGGGTCTGTGTAGTGGGTCTGTGTAGGGGGTCTGTGTAGTGGGTCTGTGTAGTGGTAGTGGGTCTGTGTAGTGGGTCTGTGTGGGTCTGTGTAGTGGGTCTGTTTAGTGGGTCTGTGTAGTGGGTCTGTGTAGTGGGTCTGTTTAGTGGTTCTGTGTAGGGGTCTGTTTGGGTCTGTGTAGTGGTATTGGGTCTGTTTAGTGGTTCTGTGTAGTGGGTCTGTGTAGTGGTATTGGGTCTGTAGTGGGTCTGTGTAGTGGGTCTGTGTAGTGGTATTGGGTCTGTGTAGTGGTAGTGGGTCTGTGTAGTGGTAGTGGGTCTGGTAGTGGGTCTGTGTAGTGGTAGTGGGTCTGTGTAGTGGTAGTGGGTCTGTGTAGTGGGTCTGTGTAGTGGTAGTGGGTCTGTGTAGTGGTAGTGGGTCTGTGGTAGTGGGTCTGTGTAGTGGTAGTGGGTCTGTGTAGTGGTAGTGGGTCTGTGTAGTGGGTCTGTGTAGTGGTAGTGGGTCTGTTTAGTGCAACAAGAATAGGGAGTAATAATGCGGTGAAACAGTGTGTGGAGCTGAACGCGACCTGCATATTTATGAGCTTATAGAGACTGGCTCTCTGCTCGCTGCTTTGTTCCCACTAACATACTCAACTTAAAACACTTTTCTAATGACTGTTTCGTTCTTTTCTCCGTTTAGAAACTAGTTGCACAGATGAAGCAGGATCCGCAGGTAAATGTGTATGTAAATGTGTATGTCTGAAGCCTTGCGGTCGTGCTCTAGTTGAATTGGGAGTGTGGCAGGAAACTTTATCAGTATAAATCTCTTCTTTTCATTTAATCCTGTTTCCTAAGTGACGATTGTCCCCACTTTGTCCTCAGAGTGACTTTGGTTTATAACGCCACGACATAAGTTTTCCTCGACTCGGTGTTGTTCGGCTATTCCCGGTGTTTTGGTGGTGTTCATTTGCATTTTATTACACTGATAATGTTTTGTTGTTTTGTAGGATGGAGAGCTTAAGAAACAGCTACACGAAAGGCACGCCAGGATAACAGCCCTAAGCGAAAAACAAGTAAGATCCCATTCATATGTTTGCTTGTTCATAAGTTATTTTACATTACCTAATATATTATATGAGACCATTATGTTCGGGACAATAAGCTGGTTTAAAATGTCCCAAAGTAACGGAATGTATTTACTATTCGCTCGGGTTTGATGATTTGAGGCAGAAGTTCATAACAGCAGGTGAATCTGTCCCAATAATAAACCTTAAGTTGTGTTACATGAAATGTGGAGACAGTTAGCGTCCATTTTGAGTCCATTTTGAGTAAGTCGACATGTTTCAGGAGAGAAAGAAAGGATATAACAGGAGTATCCGGTCTGTGGTCTACTTTTTTACACATTAATCTTTAAGTTTTTACTAATATTACTATGCATAGACAATCATCGCCGAATGATTACGTTTGTTTTTTGCTTGAAAATTGACTTTATTTGTGACTTTATAGCCGGTCTCGGGCTATTATTTCTTCTTGGTCACATGACGGTGATGGTGGCTTTTGATTCGTCCACAGCTTACACTTTTACTTTTTTACTACATCTCGTATTTAACAGTGACCAAGATTAACTTCTGGCTTCCAATAAGTCATCAAAGTTATAAATGTGTATTAATAGTTAATATTTTATAGTGTATAAATGATGACCCGGTTCGAGCTGAGCCGCTGCTGTTTTTCAGCACTAATAACAGATGCCATGTTAAGTCACCATGTCTGGATGAATTAGGAAGTTAATAAAAATAAACATTATCAAGTCCAAACGGTTATATATTATCGAAGTCTAACCGATCGATGTGGACTGATGGTTGTTTCGTTATGAAGCGTTTTGCATTTAAGTTTGATCGATTGCTTTTCCGTAGGAATGCAGTTTCCAGCACTGAACAGCGCCCTGGTTTATTACGGTCAACATTCAAACGTTATACAATCTAGAGTAAACATGATTTGTTCATCTGATCTGGTGAAACGATGCTTTAGTCTTTACGTCCATGAGCTACTTGAGCCTTTCCGAGTATACATTTGTTGTAGTGTTTTCGTACTGCACTTCAGTTTGGTAGTGGATGCTTCCATTTTGTGCGGTGAAGGGGTGTTGGTTTCTTTCCAACATGGAGAAAAAGTCTGCGGAGTTTATCGGAGGGGGGATGGGCCTCATTCATGCCCAACATTACCATTTTGATTGCTTTGATGCTGGTTTTGGTGGAGGGGGAGGGGAGAGAAAAGAGAGAATGCCCAAGTCAGCAGCAGTACAGCCTGGGATGTTTAATCACTGGTTAGGGTCTATTCTCTTTCTTTTATTAGAGGAATATGACCCCTATGCTGTTAGACTAGGAATAAGATGTTAGACTGGGAATAAGATGTTAGACTGGGAATAAGATGTTAGACTGGGAATAAGATGTTAGACTGGGAATAAGATGTTAGACTGGGAATAAGATGTTAGACTGGGAATAAGATGTTAGACTGGGAATAAGATGTTAGACTGGGAATAAGATGTTAGACTGGGAATAAGATGTTAGACTGGGAATAAGATGTTAGACTGGGAATAAGATGTTAGACTGGGAATAAGATGTTAGACTGGGAATAAGATGTTAGACTGGGAATAAGATGTTAGACTGGGAATAAGATGTTAGACTGGGAATAAGATGTTAGACTGGGAATAAGATGTTAGACTGGGAATAAGATAAGAATAAGATGTTAGACTGGGAATAAGATGTTAGACTGGGAATAAGATGTTAGACTGGGAATAAGATGTTAGACTGGGAATAAGATGTTAGACTGGGAATAAGACTGGGTAAGATGTTAGACTGGGAATAAGATGTTAGACTGGGAATAAGATGTTAGACTGGGAATAAATGTTAGAGATAAGATGTTAGACTGGGAATAAGATGTTAGACTGGGAATAAGATGTTAGACTGGGAATAAGATGTTAGACTGGGAATAAGATGTTAGACTGGGAATAAGATGTTAGACTGGGAATAAGATGTTAGACTGGGAATAAGATGTTAGACTGGGAATAAGATGTTAGACTGGGAATAAGATGTTAGACTGGGAATAAGATGTTAGACTGGGAATAAGATGTTGGGAATAAGATGTTAGACTGGGAATAAGATGTTAGACTGGGAATAAGATGTTAGACTGGGAATAAGATGTTAGACTGGGAATAAGATGTTAGACTGGGAATAAGATGTTAGACTGGGAATAAGATGTTAGACTGGGAATAAGATGTTAGACTGGGAATAAGATGTTAGACTGGGAATAAGATGTTAGACTGGGAATAAGATGTTAGACTGGGAATAAGATGTTAGACTGGGAATAAGATGTTAGACTGGGAATAAGATGTTAGACTGGGAATAAGATGTTAGACTGGGAATAAGATGTTAGACTGGGAATAAGATGTTAGACTGGGAATAAGATGTTAGACTGGGAATAAGATGTTAGACTGGGAATAAGATGTTAGACTGGGAATAAGATGTTAGACTGGGAATAAGATGTTAGACTGGGAATAAGATGTTAGACTGGGAATAAGATGTTAGACTGGGAATAAGATGTTAGACTGGAATAAGAACTGGGAAAGATGTTAGACTGGGAATAAGATGTTAGACTGGGAATAAGATGTTAGACTGGGAATAAGATGTTAGACTGGGAATAAGATGTTAGACTGGGAATAAGATGTTAGACTGGGAATAAGATGTTGACTGGGAATAAGATGTTAGACTGGGAATAAGATGTTAGACTGGGAATAAGATGTTAGACTGGGAATAAGATGTTAGGGAATAAGATGTTAGACTGGGAATAAGATGTTAGACTGGGAATAAGATGTTAGACTGGGAATAAGATGTTAGACTAGGAATAAGATGTTAGACTAGGAATAAGATGTTAGACTGGGAATAAGATGTTAGACTGGGAATAAGATGTTAGACTGGGAATAAGATGTTAGACTGGGAATAAGATGTTAGACTAGGAATAAGATGTTAGACTGGGAATAAGATGTTAGACTGGGAATAAGATGTTAGACTGGGAATAAGATGTTAGACTGGGAATAAGATGTTAGACTGGGAATAAGATGTTAGACTGGGAATAAGATGTTAGACTGGGAATAAGATGTTAGACTGGGAATAAGATGTTAGACTGGGAATAAGATGTTAGACTGGGAATAAGATGTTAGACTGGGAATAAGATGTTAGACTAGGAATAAGATGTTAGACTGGGAATAAGATGTTAGACTAGGAATAAGATGTTAGACTAGGAATAAGATGTTAGACTGGGAATAAGATGTTAGACTGGGAATAAGATGTTAGACTGGGAATAAGATGTGGGAATAAGATGACTAGGGAATAAGATGTTAGACTAGGAATAAGATGTTAACTGGGAATAAGATGTTAGACTGGGAATAAGATGTTAGACTGGGAATAAGATGTTAGACTGGGAATAAGATGTTAGACTGGGAATAAGATGTTAGACTGGGAATAAGATGTTAGACTGGGAATAAGATGTTAGACTGGGAATAAGATGTTAGACTGGGAATAAGATGTTAGACTGGGAATAAGATGTTAGACTGGGAATAAGATGTTAGACTGGGAATAAGATGTTAGACTGGGAATAAGATGTTAGACTGGGAATAAGATGTTAGACTGGGAATAAGATGTTAGACTGGGAATAAGATGTTAGACTGGGAATAAGATGTTAGACTAAGGAATGGGAAAGATGTTAGACTGGGAATAAGATGTTAGACTGGGAATAAGGAATGGGAATAAGATGTTAGACTGGGAATAAGATGTTAGACTGGGAATAAGATGTTAGACTAAGATGTTAGACTGGGAATAAGATGTTAGACTGGGAATAAGATGTTAGACTGGGAATAAGATGTTAGACTGGGAATAAGATGTTAGACTGGGAATAAGATGTTAGACTGGGAATAAGATGTTAGACTGGGAATAAGATGGGAATAAGATGTTAGACTGGGAATAAGATGTTAGACTGGGAATAAGATGTTAGACTGGGAATAAGATGTTAGACTGGGAATAAGATGTTAGACTGGGAATAAGATGTTAGACTGGGAATAAGATGTTAGACTGGGAATAAGATGGAATAAGATGTTAGACTGGGAATAAGATGTTAGACTGGGAATAAGATGTTAGACTGGGAATAAGATGTTAGACTGGGAATAAGATGTTAGACTGGGAATAAGATGTTAGACTGGGAATAAGATGTTAGACTGGGAATAAGATGTTAGACTGGGAATAAGATGTTAGACTGGGAATAAGATGTTGGGAATAAGATGTTAGACTGGGAATAAGATGTTAGACTGGGAATAAGATGTTAGACTGGGAATAAGATGTTAGACTGGGAATAAGATGTTAGACTGGGAATAAGATGTTAGACTGGGAATAAGATGTTAGACTGGGAATAAGATGTTAGACTGGGAATAAGATGTTGGGAATAAGATGTTAGACTGGGAATAAGATGGGAATAAGATGTTAGACTGGGAATAAGATGTTAGACTGGGAATAAGATGTTAGACTGGGAATAAGATGTTAGACTGGGAATAAGATGTTAGACTAAGGGAATAAGATGTTAGACTGGGAATAAGATGTTAGACTGGGAATAAGATGTTAGACTGGGAATAAGATGTTAGACTGGGAATAAGATGTTAGACTGGGAATAAGATGTTAGACTGGGAATAAGATGACTGGGAATAAGATGTTAGACTGGGAATAAGATGTTAGACTGGGAATAAGATGTTAGACTGGGAATAAGATGTTAGACTGGGAATAAGATGTTAGACTGGGAATAAGATGTTAGACTGGGAATAAGATGTTAGACTGGGAATAAGATGTTAGACTGGGAATAAGATGTTAGACTGGGAATAAGATGTTAGACTGGGAATAAGATGTTAGACTGGGAATAAGATGTTAGACTGGGAATAAGATGTTAGACTGGGAATAAGATGTTAGACTGGGAATAAGATGTTAGACTGGGAATAAGATGTTAGACTGGGAATAAGATGTTAGACTGGGAATAAGATGTTAGACTGGGAAAGATGTTAGACTGGGAATAAGATGTTAGACTGGGAATAAGATGTTAGACTGGGAATAAGATAAGATTAGACTGGGAATAAGATGTTAGACTGGGAATAAGATGTTAGACTGGGAATAAGATGTTAGACTGGGAATAAGATGTTAGACTGGGAATAAGATGTTAGACTGGGAATAAGATGTTAGACTGGGAATAAGATGTTAGACTGGGAATAAGATGTTAGACTGGGAATAAGATGTTAGACTGGGAATAAGATGTTAGACTGGGAATAAGATGTTAGACTGGGAATAAGATGTTAGACTGGGAATAAGATGTTAGACTGGGAATAAGATGTTAGACTGGGAATAAGATGTTAGACTGGGAATAAGATGTTAAGATGTTAGACTGGGAATAAGATGTTAGACTGGGAATAAGATGTTAGACTGGGAATAAGATGTTAGACTGGGAATAAGATGTTAGACTGGGAATAAGATGTTAGACTGGGAATAAGATGTTAGACTGGGAATAAGATGTTAGACTGGGAATAAGATGTTAGACTGGGAATAAGATGTTAGACTGGGAATAAGATGTTAGACTGGGAATAAGATGTTAGACTGGGAATAAGATGTTAGACTGGGAATAAGATGTTAGACTGGGAATAAGATGTTAGACTGGGAATAAGATGTTAGACTGGGAATAAGATGTTAGACTGGGAATAAGATGTTAGACTGGGAATAAGATGTTAGACTGGGAATAAGATGTTAGACTGGGAATAAGATGTTAGACTGGGAATAAGATGTTAGACTGGGAATAAGATGTTAGACTGGGAATAAGATGTTAGACTGGGAATAAGATGTTAGACTGGGAATAAGATGTTGACTGGGAATAAGATGTTAGACTGGGAATAAGATGTTAGACTGGGAATAAGATGTTAGACTGGGAATAAGATGTTAGACTGGGAATAAGATGTTAGACTGGGAATAAGATGTTAGACTGGGAATAAGATGTTAGACTGGGAATAAGATGTTAGACTGGGAATAAGATGGACTGGGAATAAGATGTTAGACTGGGAATAAGATGTTAGACTGGGAATAAGATGTTAGACTGGGAATAAGATGTTAGACTGGGAATAAGATGTTAGACTGGGAATAAGATGTTAGACTGGGAATAAGATGTTAGACTGGGAATAAGATGTTAGACTGGGAATAAGATGTTAGACTGGGAATAAGATGTTAGACTGGGAATAAGATGTTAGACTGGGAATAAGATGTTAGACTGTTAGACTGGGAATAAGGAATAAGATGTTAGACTGGGAGTAAGATGTTATACTGGGAATAAGATGTTAGACTGGGAATAAGATGTTAGACTGGGAATAAGATGTTAGACTGGGAATAAGATGTTAGACTGGGAATAAGATGTTAGACTGGGAATAAGATGTTAGACTGGGAATAAGATGTTAGACTGGGAATAAGATGTTAGACTGGGAATAAGATGTTAGACTGGGAATAAGATGTTAGACTGGGAATAAGATGTTAGACTGGGAATAAGATGTTAGACTGGGAATAAGATGTTAGACTAGGAATAAGATGTTAGACTAGGAATAAGATGTTAACTGGGAATAAGATGTTAGACTGGGAATAAGATGTTAGACTGGGAATAAGATGTTAGACTGGGAATAAGATGTTAGACTAGGAATAAGATGTTAGACTAGGAATAAGATGTTAGACTGGGAATAAGATGTTAGACTGGGAATAAGATGTTAGACTGGGAATAAGATGTTAGACTGGGAATAAGATGTTAGACTGGGAATAAGATGTTAGACTAGGAATAAGATGTTAGACTGGGAATAAGATGTTAGACTGGGAATAAGATGTTAGACTGGGAATAAGATGTTAGACTAGGAATCTAATATAACTAATATGATGTTCAAGTAGAAATATGTTGTTAGAATGTGAATATGCTGTACAGAGTACTAAACAGGATATATGTAAACATATATATTCATAATATAATTACACAATCTATTGGTATTGTTGCACATAATTAGTGTTAGCCTTTTTTTGCTCCATAAAACAAGTCATCTTCATTACAAATACAGTACAACATATAAAAATCAGTATATTTTTTTAAAAGAGAAAAAGCACAACAACGTAGTAAAGTTACAGTCACCGGTTCTGACCCAGGCATATATCATTTGTATGCTATGTGTCTCACCAAATGTGTCTCACCAAATGTGTCTCACCAAGTGTGTCTCACCAAGTGTGTCTCACCAAATGTGTCTCACCAAATGTGTCTCACCAAGTGTGTCTCACCAAGTGTGTCTCACCAAGTGTGTCTCACCAAATGTGTCTCACCAAATGTCTCACCAAATGTGTCTCACCAAATGCCATAAGTTATTTTGCGGTTGGGTATACCTGTTGTTTACTAAGCATGTGATGTATGCACATTTTCTAGTGACTTTGTCCAGCCAATACCAGCCCTGTATGGTTTACCTAGCCAATACCAGCCCTGTATGGTTTACCTAGCCAATTATTGCAAATTTGGCTTGCAAAAACTGTTGTAAATCTGAAACTAGCCTAAATATGAGCCTTAAATCTGCTATATGGAGGTCTTAATGCTATATGGAGGTCTTAATGCTATATGGAGGTCTTAATGCTATATGGAGGTCTTAATGCTATATGGAGGTCTTAATGCTATATGGAGGTCTTAATGCTATACGGAGGTCTTAATGCTATACGGAGGTCTTAATGCTATATAGAGGTCTTAATGCTATATGGAGGTCTTAATGCTATATAGAGGTCTTAATGCTATATAAAGGTCTTAATGCTATATGGAGGTCTTAATGCTATATAAAGGTCTTAATGCTATATGGAGGTCTTAATGCTATATGGAGGTCTTAATGCTATATAGAGGTCTTAATGCTATATACAGGTTACTGGTACTACATATTCATCTGGTTCCTGTTGTTACTAGGGCTGTTGTCAGTCAGAGCAGGAAGTGGGATTATTAGTCTGAACAAACATGCTAATTAATGTACTAATGTGAGAGCAGAGCCATACCATTCTTCTGCTCAGACTGTTATCTACAGATACAGCATCAGTATGGATGTAGAGGAAGTTCAGTATGTTCTGACAGAGAGAGAGAGAAAACAGCTGTCAGGTTTACTTAAGGTATGCACATAGAGTCAAAAGGAAATAGGACAGAGACGAAAGGAGGGATGAAATGGAATTAGGAGCAGGAGACAGACTGACAACAGACCAACAGACCAACTGACATCTGACAACTGACATCTGACATCTGACATCTGACAACTGACATCTGACAACTGACATCTGACAACAGACCAACAGACATCTGACATCTGACAACTGACATCTGACAACTGACATCTGACAACTGACATCTGACAACAGACCAACAGACATCTGACAACTGACATCTGACAACTGACATCTGACATCTGACAACTGACATCTGACCACAGACCAACAGACATCTGATAGCTTGAAAAGCTACCCTTAATCCTGATTGGGTACTAGTGAAAGCAGCCTCCAGACACAGACCCGGGCCTACTGTTCTGAGAACTACTGACACCCCGGTTGTTCCCTGCGTTTAATGTCCTATTAAAGATCGGCTTGGGGCCTAGTACTTGGAGACACATCCTGGGACTGGAGTCTGGGAGGCAGAGGGGTGACTCGATATGGGTACAACTTTAGTCCCTGGTCTGACATGGGCCTACAGGCCGGTCTTCCTGACAGACACCCAGGTGATAGAGAGAGCAGGGGGTTTGTGTGACTGGCAGGCAGAGGGCAGCTGAAGGGTACCAGATCTCCAGATAGCAGCAGACTCTCAGCAGACTCTCAGTTAAATCAGCCAGTAAATCTCAGGGCTATTGTCTCCTTGCATACCTCCAGCTCTACAACACTGTACCAAATGGCTCCATATTCCCCATATGGAGCACTAGTTTTTAACACAACCCCATGGTCCCAAGTCAAAATAGGACACTATGTAGGAATTACGGTCCCAATCGGGACACGCCCTTTCCCAGGCCCTCCAGGCCAATCCAAGGCTTTTGTTTGCCCGTTCCTTTAATCACAGCAGACAGGCTGAAAGGCTAGAGGCCCTGTGTATATGTGTGTGTGTGTGTGTGTGTCTGTGTGTGTGTGTGTGTTCCTCTGACTAATTAAAAAAACACAACTCTGCCATGACTCCTCCACTGGGAGGGTTGGGAGGGGGGACTTTTCACAGTTTCCCATAATGCAATGTGATGAGGCAGATGTGGGGTTGTATGTCTAGTTGTCTATACTCATAGCATAGGACCAGTCAATCCACTCTGAGACTCCTAACCTGAACCCTCACCCTGGACATGGACTATTCAGAACTCTCCCCTCTGGCAGAAGGTTGAGGTCTATTAGAACCAAAACCTCTCACTACTCACCTTCCTGTATTCTCTCAAGCTCTCTGTCTGTTTCCCTACTGTTTGGGGTTAATAGCATCAGTGTAAAAAAATAATTTTCTAAGAAAAGGTCCCATTTCTCATCCTCCTTTGGACAGTCCAACTGACAGTTGCAGTTAATGAGGCCTTTATGCAAGGCTGCTTAAACTATACTGGCATCACTCTATGAATGTTGACTAAATGTTGACTAAACAAGACTAATAAATCCCACCATCACTTCTGGGATGGATAGAGACAGGAGAGGGGGGAGAAAAAGAGAGAAACAGATTGCTGAGGGTAAATGTATTCGTTCTTTTTGTTTATTCATGGACGTGTCTTTTTCACATAATGATTTAAGGACAACTGAAGATTTGAGATCTACTCAGACTATTACACTTCATTAACCCTAACCCAATTCTAGTTTCATAACCCTATATTTTCATGATTTGTGAAGTGAATACGTTTGGTAGTTTCTGTTCTTTGTGAGGAGTGAGAGATCATCTGATACTACATACAGTTACACAGGAGTGTGGAGTTAGTGGGAGTGATACTACATACAGTTACACAGGAGTGTGGAGTTAGTGGGAGTGATACTACATACAGTTACACAGGAGTGTGGAGTTAGTGGGAGTGATACTATATACAGTTACACAGGAGTGTGGAGTTAGTGGGAGTGATACTACATACAGTTACACAGGAGTGTGGAGTTAGTGGGAGTGATACTACATACAGTTACACAGGAGTGTGGAGTTAGTGGGAGTGATACTACATACAGTTACTCAGGAGTGTGGAGTTAGTGGGAGTGATACTACATACAGTTACACAGGAGTGTGGAGTTAGTGAGAGTGATACTACATACAGTTACACAGGAGTGTGGAGTTAGTGGGAGTGATACTACATACAGTTACTCAGGAGTGTGGAGTTAGTGAGAGTGATACTACATACAGTTACACAGGAGTGTGGAGTTAGTGAGACTGATACTACATACAGTTACTCAGGAGTGTGGAGTTAGTGGGAGTGATACTACATACAGTTACTCAGGAGTGTGGGAGGAGTTAGTGTGGAGGAGTAGTGATACATACAGTTACACAGGAGTGTGGAGTTAGTGGGAGTGATACTACATACAGTTACTCAGGAGTGTGGAGTTAGTGGGAGTGATACTACATACAGTTACACAGGAGTGTGGAGTTAGTGGGAGTGATACTACATACAGTTACACAGGAGTGTGGAGTTAGTGAGACTGATACTACATACAGTTACACAGGAGTGTGGAGTTAGTGGGAGTGATACTACATACAGTTACACAGGAGTGTGGAGTTAGTGAGAGTGATACTACATACAGTTACACAGGAGTGTGGAGTTAGTGAGACTGATACTACATACAGTTACACAGGAATGTGGAGTTAGTGGGAGTGATACTACATACAGTTACACATGAGTGTGGAGTTAGTGAGAGTGATACTACATACAGTTACACAGGAGTGTGGAGTTAGTGGGAGTGATACTACATACAGTTACACAGGAGTGTGGAGTTAGTGGGAGTGATACTACATACAGTTACACAGGAATGTGGAGTTAGTGAGAGTGATACTACATACAGTTACACAGGAGTGTGGAGTTAGTGGGAGTGATACTACATACAGTTACACAGGAATGTGGAGTTAGTGGGAGTGATACTACATACAGTTACACAGGAGTGTGGAGTTAGTGGGAGTGATACTACATACAGTTACACAGGAGTGTGGAGTTAGTGGGAGTGATACTACATACAGTTACACAGGAGTGTGGAGTTAGTGGGAGTGATACTACATACAGTTACACAGGAGTGTGGAGTTAGTGGGAGTGATACTACATACAGTTACACAGGAGTGTGGAGTTAGTGGGAGTGATACTACATACAGTTACACAGGAGTGTGGAGTTAGTGGGAGTGATACTACATACAGTTACACAGGAGTGTGGAGTTAGTGGGAGTGATACTACATACAGTTACACAGGAGTGTGGAGTTAGTGGGAGTGATACTACATACAGTTACACAGGAGTGTGGAGTTAGTGAGTGTGGAGAGTGAGTGATACTACATACAGTTACACAGGAGTGTGGAGTTAGTGGGAGTGATACTACATACAGTTACACAGGAGTGTGGAGTTAGTGGGAGTGATACAACATACAGTTACACAGGAGTGTGGAGTTAGTGGGAGTGATACTACATACAGTTACACAGGAGTGTGGAGTTAGTGGGAGTGATACTACATACAGTTACTCAGGAGTGTGAAGTTAGTGGGAGTGATACTACATACAGTTACTCAGGAGTGTGGAGTTAGTGGGAGTGATACTACATACAGTTACACAGGAGTGTGGAGTTAGTGGGAGTGATACTACATACAGTTACACAGGAGTGTGGAGTTAGTGGGAGTGATACTACATACAGTTACTCAGGAGTGTGGAGTTAGTGGGAGTGATACTACATACAGTTACTCAGGAGTGTGGAGTTAGTGGGAGTGATACTACATACAGTTACACAGGAGTGTGGAGTTAGTGGGAGTGATACTACATACAGTTACTCAGGAGTGTGGAGTTAGTGGGAGTGTTTTACGTTTTACGTATAGTCCTATTTGTAATTAATTTAGTTTAGAATTTCTCGCATGTTCTATTTATTGAATGATCTTTTTCTTTGGCAATGTAAGCACATGTGTCTCATGCCAACACAGCTCTATGAATATAAATGGAATGAAAAGAAATGGAATGAAAAGAAAGAGAGAGAGAAATATATGAGGAAGCTCTGTATGCAGCTGGTTTCTTCTTTCACATTTCTTTATTTTCTTTTTTTATTGCATGTTTCTCTTTTCCTCTCTCTTTTCCTCTCTCTTTTCCTCTCTCTTTTCCTCTCTCTTTTCCTCTCTCTTTTCCTCTCTCTTTTCCTCTCTCTTTTCCTCTCTCTTTTCCTCTGTCTCTCCCTCTGAGTAGGTACGAGGTGTTCAAGGATTTTGCTAAACAGTGTAGTCAGTCACTGTTCTAGATTAAGTCAGACATTATCCCACTGAGAGAGTAGGTGAGAGAGACAGGGGAGGTGAGAGAGAGAGAGGGAGAGAGAGAGGGACAGAGAGACAGTGAGAGAGAGAGAGAGACAGTGAGAGTGAGAGAGAGACAGTGAGACAGTGAGACAGTGAGAGAGAGGGAGAGAGGGGGAGACAGACAGGGGAGAGAGAGGGGAGGTGAGAGAGAGACAGACAGGGGAGAGAGAGGGGAGGTGAGAGAGAGAGAGGGGTCAGTTATAAGACAGGAAGGACATTGAAACAGAGTAATCACAATGTTAGTAAGAGGAACATTTTTAATGGAAATCATTTCATACAAAAAGTCTTCTTTAGAAAGATGACAACTTAATTATATTTCGGACATCTTTTTTCATGGTGGTTCAAACCTTTGGTGATTCTGCATGAAATGTTTCTACCATGTAGAGTGAGGATGGGGAAATATTACTCAGTTCGTAACCTTTTAACTTCCTAAAACAGATGTCTCAGTCTGAGTTTGTAATTGGTCGGCTTTTAGCCACACCCTTTCTCTTGTTGCTCATTAGCATAGTCATTCTAGGCCACAGTGTCCTCTGGTTTGTGTTTTATGCATTATTGACTCTGATGTTGGCAAGAACCCGTTAAAGTAAAGAAGCTTCGCCAGGAACAGACGTGATGCTCTGGATACAACAGGGCTGACTTCAAAGACCCTTTAAAAATGTATCAGCTGGTTGGTTGCAGCTGAAGGTGCCTTTTGGACAGACAGACGTGTGGGCAGACAGACAGACAGACAGGCACGTGGACAGTCAGACAGACAGGCACATGGACAGACAGACAGTCAGACAGACAGACATGTGGACAGACAGACAGACATGTGGACAGACAGGCAGACAGACAGGCAGACAGACATGTGGACAGACATGCAGACAGACAGACAGACAGGCAGACAGACATGTGGACAGACAGACAGGCAGACAGACAGGCAGACATGTCTCATGGTAACAGGTAATATCAGTGTCATGGTAACGGGTAATATCAGTGTCATGGTAACGGGTAATATCAGTGTTAACGGGTAATATCAGTGTCATGTTGTTGCTAGACTCTGATGAGCTCTTGGATCCAAACGCCTCTTCACTTTAATCCTGTTTTTCTCTTTATTTTTCTGTTCATGTGTCCTTTATTCTTTTCCCCTGTTTTTCTTCATCTCTCCCCGACTTTCTCTCTTCCCTCTTTCCCTTTCTGTCTATCTGGTCTCCCACACAGATCAGTACCCTAGCTCAAGGCATATCTGTTGTACCTCAGATAATGTCTTTCTGGTTTGCCCAGAATATAATCTCTTAAAGTCCTACTTAATAAAAACGCTCTGTAACTGAAAGATCTGCATCAAGGAGAAGTATCAAAATAAAACTGAAACACCACGGATGTGGTTCATACCAGCTGTTTCATACCGGCTGTTTCATACCGGCTGTTTCATACCGGCTGTTTCATACCGGCTGTTTCATACCGGCGACACGGCGTCTCACCCTCCTATAGACACGGCGTCTCACCCTCCTACAGACACGGCGTCTCACCCTCCTATAGACACGGCGTCTCACCCTCCTATAGACACGGCGTCTCACCCTCCTACAGACACGGCGTCTCACCCTCCTACAGACACTGCGTCTCACCCTCCTACAGACACGGCGCCTCACCCTCCTACAGACACGGCGTCTCACCCTCCTATAGACACGGCGTCTCAACCTCCTATAGACACGGTGTCTCACCCTCCTATAGACACGGCGTCTCACCCTCCTACAGACACGGCGTCTCACCCTCCAATAGACACGGCGTCTCACCCTCCTACAGACACGGCGTCTCA
The DNA here is from genome assembly GCA_029465975.1 of Dallia pectoralis. Lineage (NCBI taxonomy): Eukaryota > Metazoa > Chordata > Actinopteri > Esociformes > Umbridae > Dallia > Dallia pectoralis. The sequence goes on from CM055758.1 coordinate 834,142, forward strand.
CCCTCCTACAGACACTGCGTCTCACCCTCCTACAGACATGGCGTCTCACCCTCCTACAGACACGGCGTCTCACCCTCCTATAGACACGGCGTCTCACCCTCCTATAGACACGGCGTCTCACCCTCCTATAGACACGGCGTCTCACCCTCCTATAGACACGGCGTCTCACCCTCCAATAGACACGGCGTCTCACCCTCCTACAGACACGGCGTCTCACCCTCCTACAGACACGGCGTCTCACCCTCCTACAGACACGGCGCCTCACCCTCCTACAGACACGGCGTCTCACCCTCCTATAGACACGGCGTCTCACCCTCCTATAGACACGGCGTCTCACCCTCCTATAGACACGGCGTCTCACCCTCCTACAGACACGGCGTCTCACCCTCCTACAGACACGGCGTCTCACCCTCCTACAGACACGGCGTCTCACCCTCCTACAGACACGGCGTCTCACCCTCCTACAGACACTGCGTCTCACCCTCCTACAGACATGGCGTCTCACCCTCCTACAGACACGGCGTCTCACCCTCCTATAGACACGGCGTCTCACCCTCCTATAGACACGGCGTCTCACCCTCCTACAGACACGGCGTCTCACCCTCCTACAGACACGGCGTCTCACCCTCCAATAGACACGGCGTCTCACCCTCCTACAGACACGGCGTCTCACCCTCCTACAGACACGGCGTCTCACCCTCCTATAGACACGGCGTCTCACCCTCCTACAGACACGGCGTCTCACCCTCCTACAGACACGGCGTCTCACCCTCCTACAGACACTGCGTCTCACCCTCCTACAGACACGGCGTCTCACCCTCCTATAGACACGGCGTCTCACCCTCCTACAGACACGGCGTCTCACCCTCCAATAGACACGGCGTCTCACCCTCCTACAGACACGGCGTCTCACCCTCCTACAGACACGGCGTCTCACCCTCCTATAGACACGGCGTCTCACCCTCCTACAGACACGGTGTCTCACCCTCCTATAGACACGGCGTCTCACCCTCCTACAGACACGGCGTGTCACCCTCCTATAGACACGGCGTCTCACCCTCATATAGACACGGCATCTCACCCTCTCATCATTCATCACTGTTTTTTCACTTTCTGCTGTAACCCAGCAGCCAGGAGATGGCGTGACTCTTATAGTTCTCTACCTTATCCAACTCTCTTATTTCTCTTCGATCCTCGATCTCTTCTCTCTCTATCTGATCCTCTCTCCTTACTCACTCCATCTTCTCTTTCTCCTCTCTCCTGTCTATTAATATCTTGGCTGGGATTTAAACAGCGCCAGCCAGAGGAAAAAAACACCAAAAGTGACTCATTGTAAATATTCTGCCTTCTGGCTGTAGAAGAATAGGCCTTAAGCCTAAAGCTGTGTTGGCTCTTAATAGCACAGCTACAGTCAAACATGTAGACCTATTCAAGCATGTTCATACACTATATTATCTATATTTACTAAATGTTTAAGGTTGAAGTTTGCAATAGCTGTGAATAACGAAAGTATTCATATAAAGCCGGCCGAACAGACTAACTTGACAGAAGACCATCAGAAGGAAACTAAGAAACATTTGTCTCTCTGAAACTAATTAGGCTTAAAGATGCATGGTGATGAATGCAACCATACAACTCATATGTTTAAGTTAGAGAGAGATGGAGCGAGAGAAGTGAAAAGGTGCAAGAGACGAGATAGACAGAGAAGAGAAAGTGAGCGAGAGATGGAGAAAGAGAAAGTGTGTGTGTTTCTGTGTGTGTGTGTTTCTGTGTGTGTGTGTGTGTGTTTCTGTGTGTGTGTGTGTGTGTTTTTGTGTGTGTGTGTTTAAAGAGAAGTCATCTTTTATTGCTGATCTGTTAAATGACCATTATGTTTTCATATGTGGGTGATACAGACAACAAGCATTAGAACTTCCTTAAGAACATCTAATGGAGTGTGTGTGTGTGTTTCTGTGTGTGTGTTTCTGTGTGTGTGTTTCTGTGTGTGTGTGTGTGTTTCTGTGTGTGTGTTTCTGTGTGTGTGTGTGTTTCTGTGTGTGTTTCTGTGTGTGTGTGTTTCTGTGTGTGTGTGTGTGTGTGTGTTTCTGTGTGTGTGTGTGTTTCTGTGGGTGTGTTTCTGTGTGTGTGTGTGTGTGTGTTTCTGTGTGTTTCTGTGTGTGTGTGTTTCTGTGTGTGTGTGTTTCTGTGTGTGTGTTTCTGTGTGTGTGTTTCTGTGTGTGTGTGTGTGTGTGTGTGTGTGTGTGTTTCTGTGTGTGTGTGTGTTTCTGTGTGTGTGTGTGTTTCTGTGTGTGTGTGTTTCTGTGTGTTTCTGTGTGTGTGTGTGTTGTTTTAATAGCATACTGTTATTCCTCTTTTCCTCTTTGAGTTGCTAAGGAAACTACTCTCATTCTCATGTGAACCACCTGGAGAATAGAAATACATGTTCTAAGTGTTCTGTCATGAGAACTACAGGTAGGATTGAGAGTGTTCTGTTGCAGTTCCAGGCCTTTGTCCTCCATGCTACAAGGACAGCATGCTCATATGTTACTAAGCAACACTAGAATACGATGGTCCAATAAAACGACAGTAACACAAACAGCAAGATTCACAACAACCAAAACAACATCAATAATGACCAAACTCAAACAACGACAATATCAACCACAACCCAAAAAACAAAAATAACAACAACATAAAACAACAATTAAAAGCTGACAATACCTGCTGGTTTCGGCTGCCACTCCGCTAACCCCTGATTGCCCTCAGTTGTGCCTGTCCACCTGGTTGTGCCTGTCCACCTGGTTGTGCCTGTCCACCTGGTTGTGCCTGTCCACCTGGTTGTTCTTGTCCACCTGGTTGTGCCTGTTAATCTGGTTGTGCCTGTATGTCCACCTGGTTGTGCCTGTATGTCCACCTGGTTGTGCCTGTCCACCTGGTTGTGCCTGTCCACCTGGTTGTGCCTGTCCACCTGGTTGTGCCTGTCCACCTGGTTGTGCCTGTCCACCTGGTTGTGCCTGTCCACCTGGTTGTCCCTGTCCACCTGGTTGTGCCTGTCCACCTGGTTGTGCCTGTCCACCTGGTTGTTCTTGTCCACCTGGTTGTGCCTGTCCATCTGGTTGTGCCTGTATGTCCACCTGGTTGTGCCTGTCCACCTGGTTGTGTCTGTCCACCTGGTTGTGCCTGTCCACCTGGTTGTGCCTGTCCACCTGGTTGTGCCTGTCCACCTGGTTGTGCCTGTCCACCTGGTTGTGCCTGTCCACCTGGTTGTGCCTGACCACCTGGTTGTCCCAGTCCACCTGGTTGTGCCTGTCCACCTGGTTGTGCCTGTCCACCTGGTTGTGTCTGTCCACCTGGTTGTCCCTGTCCACCTGGTTGTGCCTGTCCACCTGGTTGTGCCTGACCACCTGGTTGTGCCTGTATGTCCACCTGGTTGTGCCTGTCCACCTGGTTGTACCTGTCCACCTGGTTGTGCCTGTCCACCTGGTTGTGCCTGACCACCTGGTTGTCCCAGTCCACCTGGTTGTGCCTGTCCATCTGGTTGTCCCTGTCCACCTGGTTGTCCCTGTCCACCTGGTTGTCCCTGTCCACCTGGTTGTGCCTGTCCACCTGGTTGTGCCTGTCCACCTGGTTGTACCTGTCCACCTGGTTGTGCCTGTCCACCTGGTTGTCCCTGTCCACCTGGTTGTCCCAGTCCACCTGGTTGTGCCTGTCCACCTGGTTGTGTCTGTCCACCTGGTTGTGCCTGTATGTCCACCTGGTTGTGCCTGTCCATCTGGTTGTCTGGTTGTGCCTGTCCATCTGGTTGTCCCTGTCCACCTGGTTGTGCCTGTCCACCTGGTTGTGTCTGTCCACCTGGTTGTGCCTGTCCACCTGGTTGTGTCTGTCCACCTGGTTGTGCCTGTCCATCTGGTTGTGTCTGTCCACCTGGTTGTGCCTGTCCACCTGGTTGTCCCTGTCCACCTGGTTGTGCCTGTCCATCTGGTTGTCCCTGTCCACCTGGTTGTGCCTGTCCACCTGGTTGTCATTGAGAAAACATATAACAGTTTTAAGTGGTGACAATTATTTAGATACTGTCATTATAAGCATCTAATCTGTCACCTCACTCTCTCTGTCTCTCTCTCTTCTCTCTCTTTCTCACCATATTTTCTCGTCTCTTTCTCTTCCTCTCTTCTCTCTCTCTTTTCTCTCTCCTCTCTGGAAATTATATGCTACTGTCCAGAGTCCATTTATTTTTTTGATTTTAATAATACTTTTTAATTGCTATTCAGTTTTTCTCTACATCTGTGTTTACATTTCTGCGGCTGGCTGATAAGGACTAGAAATAATGGGGAATTCATTTGATTACATTTTTCACACTGGTAGAATATCACCCTTAAAGAAGTTTGCTTCACTCAGGGAACCTGCTATTGTTTTTGTCAAACAAAGCCTGAACAAAGAAAGGCACATTTATGGAGTGTAGAAAATGAAAGATTTTATGATTGCTTAAGTTTCTCATGAAAACAGTTTTTTGTTCTAATTATATAGACTACATGCACAATAACATGTTCAGTTAGAGCGCATGTAGAGACAACAGAGGACCACTGGTTAGAGGCTGGTGAGATAGACAACAGAGGACCACTGGTTAGAGGCTGGTGAGACAGACAACAGAGGACCACTGGTTAGAGGCTGGTGAGATAGACAACAGAGGACCACTGGTTAGAGGCTGGTGAGACAGACAACAGAGGACCACTGGGTAGAGGCTGGTGAGATAGACAAAAGAAGACCACTGGTTAGAGGCTGGTGAGACAGACAACAGAGGACCACTGGTTAGAGGCTGGTGAGATAGACAACAGAGGACCACTGGTTAGAGGCTGGTGAGACAGACAACAGAGGACCACTGGTTAGAGGCTGGTGAGATAGACAAAAGAGGACCACTGGTTAGAGGCTGGTGAGACAGACAACAGAGGACCACTGGTTAGAGGCTGGTGAGATAGACAACAGAGGACCACTGGTTAGAGGCTGGTGTGATAGACAACAGAGGACCACTGGTTAGAGGCTGGTGAGACATACAACAGAGGACCACTGGTTAGAGGCTGGTGAGACATACAACAGAGGACCACTGGTTAGAGGCTGGTGAGACAGACAACAGAGGACCACTGGTTAGAGGCTGGTGTGACAGACAACAGAGGACCACTGTTAGAGGCTGGTGTGATAGACAACAGAGGACCACTGGTTAGAGGCTGGTGTGATAGACAACAGAGGACCACTGGTTAGAGGCTGGTGTGATAGACAACAGATGACCACTGTTAGAGGCTGGTGTGATAGACAACAGAGGACCACTGGTTAGAGGCTGGTGTGATAGACAACATAAAGGTAAAACTTAAAGGGTAAAACTTAAACCACGTGTTCTAGGTCCTTGGTGGAATTGTTTGGACACCTGGGATTTAGTGGGACTCATTCATATAACATAATTATGTCGTATTTATGACTAATATAACATTTTTCAACAGTGTTTTCTTTCCCTCTGTAAAGCAGCAGGTGCAAACAGGACCAAATGATTTACACCTGCAACTCAGGTCTACCTACTCTTCAAATAGACACTGGGAGAATCGCAAATGCATTTTCTTATTTCTCTTATTTCATTTTTAACACCTTATCCAACGGCTTTTGAGAAGGTGAAGAGAGGATGTGTGGAAAACAGATGATATCATGTTAGACTCGGGTCAGAACCTCAATCTGTGGCATCCGGACAGGATCATTTAAACACCTCCTCCACCACCTGCTCCACCTCCTTCAACACCACCACCTCCTCCAACACCACCACCTCCTCCAACACCACCACCTCCTCCAACACCACCACCTCCTCCAACACCACCACCTCCTCCAACACCATTACCTCCTCCAACACCACCACCTCCTCCAACACCACCACCTCCTCCAACACCACCACCTCCTCCAACACCATTACCTCCTCCAACACCACCACCTCCTCCAACACCACCACCTCCTCCAACACCACCACCTCCTCCAACACCATTACCTCCTCCAACACCACCACCTCCTCCAACACCACCACCTCCTCCAACACCAGGGACGTTCCTGTTTGTGTTGTCTGTGTAATTATTACCCTTCCATGTACCACTGCAGTATGAGTTTGAATCCGACCCACAGTTGTTTCAGCTCATTCTCTCCTTTGTTTCCCAGAGTCTCTTTATTCAATAAAACATAGAGACAGAACATCTCCAACTCCACAGAGAGGAGCTCTGGAACAGCTCAGACATAGTTTGAAATGGATCTGGTCAGACTAGGTATCTAGAATGAAGGATGAGATGCTATTTAACAGAAAAGTAGTTTCATATGCTGTCATATCTCACAAAATAAATATAAAACAGAGTAGAGAGGAGTAAAGAGATGTATCCAGTAGAGACAGTTAAATAGTGCACTTTGCAGTATGGTCCTCTCAGTGAAGCAGTGACATTGTTCACATTCAGCCCTCTGGCTCTGTATTTCCACCACTGAGGAAAGCAATCTACTGTATATACAATGAAACATGTTTTATTTAACCTTTATTTAACTAGGTCGGCCGATTGAGAACAAATTGTCATTTGCAACGGCGACCTGGCCAAGATAAGATGAAAAAATGTGCAGGACAACATACCCCCCCAACCCCCACCACCACCATACAATGAAACAGACAGGGATGGAGTTGACTATCAGACACACACTAAGACACAGACACTATAGTTAGCACAGTGAATACAGTAAATTTGAACTAGTAGAGCCTAACTTGATGCAGAATTTCTTTTTCTGTCTATTTCTCATCAACATGTTTAATTTAAGTTGGCCTTGCTAAAACATGTTGAAACTAAGTGCAGTAACTGCATACAAATGGTGTGATTCTGTAATGGCCAAACAGCACTCTTAACTGCAGTGGTTTGTGTTATGGTGTTGACTAGAGCCTCTCTGTCTCTTCCTCTCTCTCCAACCACTTCATGATTCTCTCATTTAGCCAATTATCAGGCACCTTAGCCTGCTCATCCAATCAGACAGAAGACCATTCAACACACAGACACCTTTCTCTCCAACGTTATTGCTCATCCACAATTGCTTCAAATTAAATCTACAAGTCAATACGGGCAGTCAATATTTAATTTGCTCATGGCAGGTGGTGATTTAGTCTGAACTAACCATGGTGGAACGCTGTCTCAGAAGAGGCAGACAGACAGACAGACAGACAGACAGGCAGAGAGCAAGACAGGCAGAGAGACAGACAGACAGGCAGACACACACAGACACACAGACCCACACTCACACACACGCAGACAGACCGACCGACACACAGACAGACAGACACACACACAGACACACATACAAAAACACACACAAACACACACACACAGACAGACAGACAGACACACACAGACACACAGACAGACTGAATACTCTCCTTCATAGAGAAGATTATGAATAAAGAGAGAGGGAGAGAAAGAGGACAAGATGGTGCTTTTTTCCTGAGGTCGGACAGTTTATTACTCCAGTAATGTTTTCTCAAGTCCTCCTCCAGTGATAGTGCTACTATCCTGTTGTCTGACAGTTTAGTTCAGTGATAGTTTCTGTTCTGAAGTCATCCAGTGATGTGCTATAGTGATATACGTGCCTCTTTCTATCCAGCTGGTTGTATTTCTCAGCTGTCTGGTACACAACAGCCCATAATTATCTTATATTATAAAGATCTGCAGGGGGTTCACTGTGTTGCTCTTCATCTGTCAGTCTTTATTTAGGTCAGTTGATCTGTCAGTCTTTATTTAGGTCTGTTGATCTGTCAGTCTCTATTTTGGTCAGTTGATCTGTCAGTCTCTATTTTGGTCAGTTGATCTGTCAGTCTCTATTTTGGTCAGTTGATCTGTCAGTCTCTATTTTGGTCAGTTGATCTGTCAGTCTTTATTTAGGTCAGTTGATCTGTCAGTCTTTATTTAGGTCAGTTGATCTGTCAGTCTTTATTTTGGTCAGTTGATCTGTCAGTCTTTATTTAGGTCAGTTGATCTGTCAGTCTTTATTTTGGTCAGTTCATCTGTCAGTCTTTATTTAGGTCAGTTGATCTGTCAGTCTTTATTTAGGTCAGTTGATCTGTCAGTCTTTATTTTGGTCAGTTGATCTGTCAGTCTTTATTTAGGTCAGTTGATCTGTCAGTCTTTATTTTGGTCAGTTCATCTGTCAGTCTTTATTTAGGTCAGTTGATCTGTCAGTCTGTTGTTTCCAGGCTCATATGTATATATGTGTGTGTGGTTCTTTGTGTTTTGTGGCTACATCTGTCCTATTGTCAGAACTTGTCCATCTGCTGATCCTCTCTCTCTCTCTCTCTCTCTCTCTCTCTCTCTCTCCCCACCTCCCTCTCTCTCTCTCTCTCTCTCTCTCTCTCCCTCTCTCCCTCCCTCTCCCCACCTCCCTCTCTCTCTCTCTCTCTCTCCCTCTCCCCACCTCCCTCCTCCCTCCCTCCCTCTCTCTCTCCCTCTCTCCCCACCTCTCTCTCCCTCCTCTCTCTCTCCCTCTCTCTTCCTCCTCCCTCTCCCTCTCTCTCCACCTCTCTCTCTCTCCCTCCCTCTCTCTCTCTCCCTCTCTCCCTCTCCCCACCCCCCCCCCCACCTCTCTCTCCCCCTTCCTTTTTGACATCTCAGCCACCCTTCATCAGCCCAGTACCCCCCCCCACTCTGTCACTCTTTCTAGGAGTGCCAGCTGTCCTCGTTCCCCTCCCCCCTTACACCTCCCTCCCTAGGTTGTGTCAAATAATTTCCCCGGGCTCACTGGTGGGAGAGACAGTGAGAGACAGTGAGAGAGAGAGTGAGAGAGAGACAGTGAGAGAGAGAGAGAGAGAGAGAGAGAGAGAGACAGTGGGCATCAGAATGTGTTTCAGTATTTCTGTGTTAGGTGAGGTTGTTTCAGTCTTTCTGTGTTAGGTGAGGTTGTTTCAGTCTTTCTGTGTTAGGTGAGGTTGTTTCAGTCTTTCTGTGTTAGGTGAGGTTGTTTCAGTCTTTCTGTGTTAGGTGAGGTAGTTTCAGTCTTTCTGTGTTAGGTGAGGTTGTTTCAGTCTTTCTGTGTTAGGTGAGGTTGTTTCAGTCTTTCTGTGTTAGGTGAGGTTGTTTCAGTCTTTCTGTGTTAGGTGAGGTTGTTTCAGTCTTTCTGTGTTAGGTGAGGTAGTTTCAGTCTTTCTGTGTTAGGTGAGGTTGTTTCAGTCTTTCTGTGTTAGGTGAGGTAGTTTTAGTCTTTCTGTGTTAGTCATTCCAATGAGCTGGGGTTCAGCAGAGCTACATAGTTGGTAGGTTAACATTTGCATTTAAATTGACTTATTGTCTACAGTCTGCAGGATGGACATAAACTGATCACATGATCACAGTGTTGACGCTCTTAACACATGAGTATTATTTAGTCTTTAATGTGTGTTGATGCTCTTAACACATGAGTATTATTTAGTCTTTAATGTGTGTTGACGCTCTTAACACATGAGTATTATTTAGTCTTTAATGTGTGTTGATGCTCTTAACACATGAGCATTATTTAGTCTTTAATGTGTGTTGACGCTCTTAACACATGAGTATTATTTAGTCTTTAATGTGTGTTGATGCTCTGGCAGGATAATGAAAACTTCATTCAATTTGGATAATTAAGGTGTTTAGGATAATGTAAATGTTTAGGACTTATAAGGTGTTTAGAATAATGTAAATGTTTAGGACTTATAAGGTGTTTAGGATAATGTAAATGTTTAGGACTTATAAGGTGTTTAGGATAATGTAAATGTTTAGGACTTATAAGGTGTTTAGGATAATGTAAATGTTTAGGACTTATAAGGTGTTTAGGATAATGTAAATGTTTAGGACTTATAAGGTGTTTAGGATAATGTAAATGTTTAGGACTTATAAGGTGTTTAGGATAATGTAAATGTTTAGGACTTATAAGGTGTTTAGGATAATGTAAATGTTTAGGACTTATAAGGTGTTTAGGACAATTGTAGTGTAATATATACAGTATGTAATAGGGCACATCTGAGATTGCATATTCTTACATCTTAGCAGTTTATCTTGACTGATCACATGTTATTAGTTCCATGTGATGGTTGTGATGTCACTGATATGTAGTTAACCTGGACTATTTGATTGTTCTTTCCTTATGGTATTGTCATGTCACTGACCTTTATGTGGTTGTGTTTTTTAGCAGGTCATCTTTTATTTGATTTCACACAACAGTGTTTGCATTTTTTTTATCAAAGTATCTTTGTAAGTCATAGTTCATTAATGTGATAATATAGTCAGACAGATGTTATGGCTAGTTATGGCATATTCTGGGATATGTTTTATGTGAGTGAGAGACTCCCAGCATGATAACTGAACTCTGTCTGTCAGTGAAAAGCTCAGTAAAGGTCACTGCTGTTTTTATTATTACAAACAAGCTTAGCGGTTCTCATTATGAAGGATTTTCTTTATAGCAGAACACACAGAGAGACGGAACACACAGACAGACGGAACACACAGACAGACGGAACACACAGACAGACGGAACACACAGACAGACGGAACACACAGACAGACGGAACACACAGAGAGACGGAACACACAGAGAGACGGAACACACAGAGAGACGGAACACACAGACAGACGGAACACACAGACAGACGGAACACACAGACGGACAGACGGAACACACAGACACAGACGGAACACACAGACACGGAACACACAGAACACACAGACAGACGGAACACACAGACAGACGGAACACACAGACAGACGGAACACACAGACAGACGGAACACACAGACAGACGGAACACACAGACAGAACACACAGACGGAACACACAGACAGACGGAACACACAGACAGACGGAACACACAGACGGAACACACAGACAGACGGAACACACAGACAGACGGAACACACAGACAGACGGAACACACAGACAGACGGAAACACACAGCCGGAACACACAGACAGACGGAACACACAGACAGACGGAACACACAGACGGAACACACAGACAGACGGAACACACAGACAGACGGAACACACAGACAGACGGAACACACAGACAGACGGAACACACAGACAGACGGAACACACAGACAGACGGAACACACAGACAGGAACACACAGAGAGAGACAGACAGACAGTCGGAACACACAGACAGGAACACACAGACAGACGGAACACACAGACAGACGGAACACACAGACAGACGGAACACACAGACAGAACACACAGACAGACGGAACACACAGACAGACGGAACACACAGACAGACGGAACACACAGACAGACGGAACACACAGACAGACGGAACACACAGACACGGAACACACAGACAGACGGAACACACAGACAGACGGAACACACAGACAGACGGAACACACAGACAGACGGAACACACAGACAGACGGAACACACAGACAGACGGAACACACAGAGACGGAACACACAGAGAGACGGAACACACAGAGAGACGGAACACACAGAGAGACGGAACACACAGAGAGACGGAACACACAGAGAGACGGAACACACAGAGAGACGGAACACACAGAGAGACGGAACACACAGAGAGACGGAACACACAGAGAGACGGAACACACAGAGAGACGGAACACACAGAGAGACGGAACACACAGACAGACGGAACACACAGACAGACGGAACACACAGACAGACGGAACACACAGACAGACGGAACACACAGACAGACGGAACACACAGACAGACGGAACACACAGACAGACGGAACACACAGACAGACGGAACACACAGACAGACGGAACACACAGACAGACGGAACACACAGACAGACACACACAGACGGGACGGAACACACAGACAGACGGAACACACAGACAGACGGAACACACACAGACGGAACACACACACAGACGGAACACACACGGAACACACACAGACGGAACACACACAGACGGAACACACACAGACGGAACACACACAGACGGAACACACACAGACGGAACACACACAGACGGAACACACACAGACGAAACACCAATCCCTGCACCACACATGTCTAATTGACCAATCCCTGCACCACACATGTCTAATTGACCAATCCCTGCACCACACATGTCAATTGACCAATCCCTGCACCACGTGTCTAATTGACACATCCCTGGAGGACACACCTCTCCTTCACCTGCTTCCAGCTCTATGGAATGGTGAAGCTGATCTAAGCTTCTTTGTTGTCATCAGAATGGAGAAATATTCTAGTTAGTCGTTATCAGTGATCAGAGGAGATGTTCAAGAGAAAAGTAAAGACTAAAAATCTGACATGAGGAGCCCACATTGCATAGCCAGCTAATCATTAGGGTATTCAGTGTGTGTGTGTGTGTGTGTGTGTGTATTCAGTACATGTTGTGGCACAGGTTGCCTCTGATGGAAGAGAATAATGTGATGGAAAATGGTTCATTAAGACACATACGGCATATAGAAGCAGCCAATCACTACCTGTTTTACAGAGCTCAGTGTATCTCTTATTCATCACCATGACGACCACTGAAGCCTGCAGACTGACGGCTGATTGGTCATGGCAGATACATAGAGTGTATGATGCGTACACCAGGTTTGTGACCTCAGTAATGTGTCATCAGTGTTTACCGTTGCTATTAGTGATGGGGGAGGAGTTTCGTCAGTGTTTACCGTTGCTATTAGTGACGGGGGAGGAGTTTCATCATGTCATGTCATAACAGGTCTGAGATCATAACTGGTCTGATGTCATAACAGGTCTGATTATGTCATAACAGGTCTGATGATGTCATAACAGGTCTGATGATGTCATAACAGGTCTTACATCACTGTGTGTGTGTGTGTGTGTGTGTGTGTGTGTGTGTGTGTGTGTGTGTGTGTGTGTGTGTGTGTGTGTGTGTGTGTGTGTGTGTGTGTGTGTGTGTGTGTGTGTGTGTGTGTGTGTGTGTGTGTGTGTGTGTGTGTGTGTGTGTGTGTGTGTGTGTGTGTCTTTAGATTAGACATTACAGGAGAAACGCTGAAATATGTATCAACAGAAAAACAGCTCTGCTTTTTTATAGCAACACAGTATGTAAAGTGACAACGCTGAAAACGGAATAACAGAAGATGATCAGAAATGGATCATGTTTCTATTTTAAATATATTTCCACCCTGGAATATAAACGATGGAGGTTAGACTGGGAGAGTGGTGGAGGAAGAAGAGAGAGAAGTAGTAAATGAAAGTGAAGAGTGAGAGAGAAAAACTGAAAGAGCACCCGGTGTGTTTGAGATGTTCAGTTTCCTGCACGTTGATTAGAGTGCATTTTAACACAAAGACAGAATTTAGTTTCCACGGAGACCTCCCCCCCTTCCCCCTCACTTCTCTGACCCATACAGCACATTCTACCTCCCTCCTCTTCCTCCTTCTCCTCCTCTCACTGACTCGCATCTCTCCTCTGTTCTTCTCCAGTCTGAGTCTCCTCCTCTCTCCCCATGGCCTCCCACTCCTCTGTTTTAACCCCTCCCACTCCTCTGTTTTAACCCCTCCCACTCCTCTGTTTTAACCCCTCCCACTCCTCTGTTTTAACCCCTCCCACTCCTCTGTTTTAACCCCTCCCACTCCTCTGTTTTAACCCCTCCCACTCCTCTGTTTTAACCCCTCTCGCTCCTCTGTTTTAACCCCCCCCACTCCTCTGTTTTAACCCCTCCCTCTCCTCTGTTTAACCCCTCCCTCTCCTCTGTTTAACCCCTCCCACTCCTCTGTTTAACCCCTTCCACTCCTCTGTTTTAACCCCCTCCCACTCCTCTGTTTTAACCCCTCCCACTCCTCTGTTTAACCCCTCCCACTCCTCTGTTTTAACCCCCTCCCACTTCTCTGTTTTAACCCCTCCCTCTCCTCTGTTTAACCCCTCCCTCTCCTCTGTTTAACCCCTTCCACTCCTCTGTTTTAACCCCCCCACTCCTCTGTTTAACCCCTCCCTCTCCATTGCCATCACAGGCTGTCTAGCTGGTAGTTAAATCCAGGCCTACCTGATTTGATTAGTCATTCATTGTTTTTAGGCTTTTGCCCCAAATTAATCGTCCCTGTTCATCCCATTACCTCCATTTCAGCCCAAGTTCGTTCACTGTTTCATTCTTCACATCTGGATTGGCCCAGTGTAGTCACATCTGGATTGGCCCGGTGTGTGTAGTCACATCTGGATTGGCCCGGTGTGTGTAGTCACATCTGGATTGGCCCGGTGTGTGTAGTCACATCTGGATTGGCCCGGAGTTCAGGTTCAGCTTTTTTAACTGTTTATTAGAAGTTGTATCTGACTGTATTTTGAAGGTATTAAAGGACCATGGAATCTGTATTACTATAAAAAGCATTAAATAAATACTCCAGGTCACAACACTGACTGTTTGCTCCCCTCCTCCTCTCTCCTCTCTCCTACTCTCTCCTCCCCTCTCCTCCCTCTCTCCTCTCCTCCTCTCTCCTCCCCTTTCCTCCTCTCTCCTCCTCTCTCCTCTCTCCTCCTCTCCTCCTCTCCTCCTCTCTCCTCCCCTCTCCTCCTCTCTCCTCTCCATTAGAAGTTGGCTGTTAGAACTTGTCCTGTAGGGGTTTCCAACAAACCCGTATCTCTCATCAAATCTCCTGCTCCTCCGACCTCCACCCAGAGCATCACCATCTCCATGTTACCGGCCAGCACCAAGACAGCTCCCGTTTCCATGGTGACAGCACATATGAACGGTGGACAAAAGGCGCTGTCAGGACCAGCAGCACCAGGAAACTCACAGGCTCCTCCCCCTCTTCAGTCTTCACCAATCAACCTCCAGATCAGCCGTGTGCCTCAGGCAGGGGCGGGCCTTCAACATTACAGCAGGAGAGAGGTACAACTACTACAACTATTACTAATACTCCAAATATTACTAATACTGCAAATATTACTAATATAATATTGTCTCCCCCCTTGAGGACAACACAACATAGTTTTTTGTTTATTTTTTTCCTTAATGTCTCACCAATCAAACGCGAGTGTAGTGGCCACAGCCAATTAGAGGCTTAGGGTTAGTGTGTAATTGGTTGGGTAAAGTGAGGAATTGAGGACTATTGGCCTATCATTGCCCTTCAATCTTTGGCCAATCGTTAATGATAGATCAATAATGAGTTGTAAAAGGCTTCTGGCTTTGCATGGCTGGACATTATTATACTGTAGTTCCCTGGTTTCAGACCAAACACTTAACACAGTTAATAACAGCAGGAAAATGATGCAGCACAAAATCTGTATTATTAAGAAAAATGTAAGATATTATTTATAGAAGCTTATACATATTTCGATGGCTAGATAAGCTAGATGAAGTAACGTTATATGTTACAGCAGCCAGCGATATAGTACACTACTTTACTGCCCTATTCTCTGTATAGTACAATATAATACCATCCTATTTTATCTAGTACACTACCATAATACCCTATTCACTCTAAGCCACTACTCTACCACCCTATTTCATTTATATAGTACATTACAATACCACCATATTGCCTCTTGTACACAACAGTGAAGGGTCATCACCATAAACACTGCCTCCTGGTGGTCAGAGAATATATCACCATAAACACTGCCTCCTGGTGGTCAGAGAATATATCACCATAAACACTGCCTCCTGGTGGTCAGAGAATATATCACCATAAACACTGCCTCCTGGTGGTCAGAGAATATATCACCATAAACACTGCCTCCTGGTGGTCAGAGAATATATCACCATAAACACTGCCTCCTGGTGGTCAGAGAATATATCACCATAAACACTGCCTCCTGGTGGTCATAGAATATATCACCATAAACACTGCCTCCTGGTGGTCATAGAATATATCACCATAAACACTGCCTCCTGGTGGTCATAGAATATATCACCATAAACACTGCCTCCTGGTGGTCAGAGAATATATCACCATAAACACTGCCTCCTGGTGGTCATAGAATATATCACCATAAACACTGCCTCCTGGTGGTCAGAGAATATATCACCATAAACACTGCCTCCTGGTGGTCAGAGAATATATCACCATAAACACTGCCTCCTGGTGGTCATAGAATATATCCCCATAAACACTGCCTCCTGGTGGTCATAGAATATATCCCCATAAACACTGCCTCCTGGTGGTCATAGAATATATCACCATAAACACTGCCTCCTGGTGGTCATAGAATATATCACCATAAACACTGCCTCCTGGTGGTCATAGAATATATCACCATAAACACTGCCTCCTGGTAGTAGTAGAATATATCACCATAAACACTGCCTCCTGGTGGTTAAACAGGATATCACCTCCATGGTGTCAGACACTACCACATGAGTTATGGTTAAGGTTAGGGTTGGGGTTATGGTTAGGGTTGGGGTTATGGTTAGAGTTGAGGTTAAGGTTAGGGTTGAGGTTAGCATACATGTTTCATTCAGGGTTGGTGATTTGGGAATGTCTATGTTTATTTTAATGGTACTCAGAAGGGGTTTGATTGGTGGAACCCTAGTTAGAATATGTTAATAGTAAACTCTAAACGAAACCTTCACAATATCTATTTTGATGACAACATAAATTATAATTATCCCTAATATTTATGGTTTAATGGCAATGTCTTCTATGCTAATGATGTGAGGTACAAACCCATAGTCTCAAATACAGTTCCTAGACATCTCCTCTCAAACCTCTAAACCTCTCCTCTTAAACCTCTCCTCTCAAACCTCTAAACCTCTCCTCTCAAACCTCTAAACCTCTCCTCTCAAACCTCTAAACCTTTCCTCTGAAACCTCTCCTCTCAAACCTCTAAACCTCTCCTCTCAAACCTCTAAACATCTCCTCTCAAACCTCTAAACATCTCCTCTCAAACCTCTAAACCTTTCCTCTCAAACCTCTAAACCTCTCCTCTCAAACCTCTAAACCTCTCCTCTCAAACCTCTAAACATCTCATCTCAAACCTCTAAACCTCTCCTCTCAAACCTCTAAACCTCTCCTCTCAAACCTCTCCTCTCAAACCTCTCCAGATCTCAGCCAACAACACAGCTTATTTTATTATCTGCTGTGTGATCTGCTGACCTTCTTGACAAAACCCTTTTCATGCACCCCATCCAATCCTATGTGAGATCTCATCCTGTTGAGTACTGATGCATTTTCTATTGTCAACTGTGTGTGTAATGGTGTTATTTGAGATGTGTGAGAAACCTCTTTCACCTTCAGCACTTCTCACTTTAACGATAATGCCTGTGTGTTTCAGTCCTGCTTCAACCAGGCCTATTGACGTGTGTCTGTAGACCCATTACACTGTTGGAAAACAGATGTTAAAGAGAGATCACACAGAATCATAGTTTCCTGTTCCTCCACAGAGCGCTGGAAATGTGTTTGGTTGAAGGACAGTGAAAAACACAAACAGCACATGTCTTTTTTCTCTGGTTGACAGCATCACATAAACTCTCAGACAAATCTTTGAGTTGTTCCAATGCATCAAGCTTAAGATGCATGTTTAATTAATTCACCAGCTTTATTGCCAGACTCCCATATGACTCCCATATGACTCCCACATGACTCCCACATGACTCCCACATGAACACTTCTCATGAGATCGGTGAGTCTTTGCCAACAGTGAGAGTCAAGTACACTGAGTCCAAACAGCGTTGACCGCTATACAGTGATGCAACCCACCAGAACTCTGTTACTGAATAGAGGCTGGAGGCTGGAGGTTCCTGTCTGTCTTCCACCTCTCAGTTCCTGTCTGTCCTCCACCTCTCAGTTCCTGTCTGTCCTCCACCTCTCAGTTCCTGTCTGTCCTCCACCTCTCAGTTCCTGTCTGTCCTCCACCTCTCAGTTCCTGTCTGTCCTCCACCTCTCAGTTCCTGTCTGTCCTCCACCTCTCAGTTCCTGTCTGTCCTCCACCTCTCAGTTCCTGTCTGTCCTCCACCTCTCAGTTCCTGTCTGTCCTCCACCTCTCAGTTCCTGTCTGTCCTCCACCTCTCAGTTCCTGTCTGTCCTCCACCTCTCAGTTCCTGTCTGTCCTCCACATCTCAGTTCCTGTCTGTCCTCCACCTCTCAGTTCCTGTCTGTCCTCCACATCTCAGTTCCTGTCTGTCCTCCACCTCTCAGTTCCTGTCTGTCCTCCACCTCTAGGTTCCTGTCTGTCCTCCACCTCTCAGGTTCCTGTCTGTCCTCCACCTCTCAGTTCCTGTCTGTCCTCCACCTCTCAGTTCCTGTCTGTCCTCCACCTCTCAGTTCCTGTCTGTCCTCCACCTCTCAGTTCCTGTCTGTCCTCCACCTCTCGGTTCCTGTCTGTCCTCCACCTCTCAGTTCCTGTCTGTCCTCCACCTCTCGGTTCCTGTCTGTCCTCCACCTCTCGGTTCCTGTCTGTCCTCCACCTCTCGGTTCCTGTCTGTCCTCCACCTCTCAGTTCCTGTCTGTCCTCCACCTCTCAGTTCCTGTCTGTCCTCCACAGTTCTCAGTTCCTGTTCCTGTCTGTCCTCCACCTCTCAGTTCCTGTCTGTCCTCCACCTCTAGGTTCTGGTTCCTGTCTCCACCTCCAGTTCCTGTCTGTCCTCCACCTCTCAGTTCCTGTCTGTCCTCCACCTCTCCAGTTCCTGTCTGTCAGTCCTCCCACATCTAGGTTTCTGTCTGTCCTCCACCTCTAGGTTCCTGTCTGTCCTCCACCTCTCGGTTCCTGTCTGTCCTCCACCGCTCGGTTCCTGTCTGTCCTCCACCTCCTCAGTCCTCCTGTCTGTCCTCCAGTTCCTGTCTGTCCTCTCTCAGTTCCTGTCTGTCCTCCACCTCTCAGTTCCTGTCTGTCCTCCACCTCTCAGTTCCTGTCTGTCCTCCACATCTCAGTTCCTGTCTGTCCTCCACATCTCAGTTCCTGTCTGTCCTCCACCTCTCGGTTCCTGTCTGTCCTCCACCTCTCGGTTCCTGTCTGTCCTCCACCTCTCGGTTCCTGTCTGTCCTCCACCTCTCAGTTCCTGTCTGTCCTCCACCTCTCAGTTCCTGTCTGTCCTCCACATCTCAGTTCCTGTCTGTCCTCCACATCTCAGTTCCTGTCTGTCCTCCACCTCTCAGTTCCTGTCTGTCCTCCACATCTCAGTTCCTGTTTGTCCTCCACATCTCAGTCTGCAATAATATCAAACTGTTGTTTCCATGGGAACAGGCTAGTAGCGCCCTCTTCTTTTCTCCCATTACCCCCCTCTCTACCTCCTCTCTACCTCCTCTCTCTCTCTCTCTCTCTCTCTCTCTCTCTCTCTCTCTCTGAAGCCCAGCAGGATAATAAAGGATTGAGTTAATAAGGGGAACATAGAACCTCATGCTGCTTTCTTTTCATAAAGGTTCTCATCTGAGACTAGGCGTGGGACCTCAAATATCTCCAGCCGTGTTTCTCCAGACATCAGAAGACTGACTACCAGTACTTCTCCTGATGGTCCAGCTGTGTTTGTTAGTGTTAAACACACCCGGTATCAAACCCCTGTGATACAATTGGATTTATCCATATTAGTAGATACCTGATATAACAGTAAAACGTGTGCTTATAATATCCAAATCAGGAGGTCAGTCTGAAATATAATGTATGCACGGGATAAAATGATGACTCAGTTCATATCATGTGTTATATTGCCAGACTCAGAAGGAACTTCGAACAATACTTTGGCCCAGACCTTCTTTCTAATCTGCATGAGCTCAGAGAGCTTGGAGGAACATCAAAGGACGCATCTATTTTGGACTCTGAATTGTTTACAGGGATGTTCATATCTGCTTCAGTTCTACAAATGTATTTTCATGAGCTCTCCTCCTCTCTCTAGATGCTGGGTAACATAGCAGCCGTACCCCTTAAGGTTCCACAGGTCAGTTCTCTACATCGGCTGGCAGGGCAGACCTCTGTGTTCCCTCAGGTAACCCAGTTATTCCTGACATCATCCCAGTTACCCCTGACATCATCCCAGTTATTCCTGACATCATCCCAGTTATTCCTGACATCATCCCAGTTATTCCTGACATCATCCCAGTTACCCCTGACATCATCCCAGTTATTCCTGACATCATCCCAGTTATTCCTGACATCATCCCAGTTACCCCTGACATCATCCCAGTTATTCCTGACATCATCCCAGTTATTCCTGACATCATCCCAGTTATTCCTGACATCATCCCAGTTACTCCTG
The DNA here is from genome assembly GCA_029465975.1 of Dallia pectoralis. NCBI lineage: Eukaryota > Metazoa > Chordata > Actinopteri > Esociformes > Umbridae > Dallia > Dallia pectoralis. The sequence continues at coordinate 854,259 of CM055758.1, forward strand.
ACATCATCCCAGTTATTCCTGACATCATCCCAGTTATTCCTGACATCATCCCAGTTATTCCTGACATCATCCCAGTTATTCCTGACATCATCCCAGTTATTCCTGACATCATCCCAGTTATTCCTGACATCATCCCAGTTACCCCTGACATCATCCCAGTTATTCCTGACATCATCCCAGTTATTCCTGACATCATCCCAGTTATTCCTGACATCATCCCAGTTATTCCTGACATCATCCCAGTTATTCCTGACATCATCCCAGTTATTCCTGACATCATCCCAGTTATTCCTGACATCATCCCAGTTATTCCTGACATCATCCCAGTTATTCCTGACATCATTCCTGAGTGGTTTAACTCTTGTTCCTCCAGGTCCGGCCGAAGAGTTTGATCCCAGAGAGCCTTCCCCATAATTTGAGTCATGTGTCTCTCCTTCAAGAAAAAAAGCAGACCAGCCAGAAACAGTCACCCAGCCAGAAACAGTCACCCAGCCAGAAACAGCCAACCAGTCTTGCCCTGAGCCTCCTCAGCCTGCAGAAAGCTACTGCTGTAGTCAGCCCCAAGAGCCATGCCCACATAACTAGCCACTCCCCTAGCCACACCCTCAGTCAGGGCAACAGCCATGCCCACAGCTCTAGCCACGCCCTCAGTCAGGGCAACAGCCAAGGCCCGGCTCTGCCTACTGCTAACAGCACCTTCAGCCCCACGTCTCATATCCAAGCCTCTCCCCCAGGACAGACCCAGTCTCTGGCCCCTGGTGGTCTCTCCTTCCCCACATCTAGCCTCAGAACCAGCCCCATAGTGACCTCTGGAGCCCCCTCTGTGAGCTCAGGATCAGGGGTGGCCTACGCCATCATATCTGCCTCGCCAAGCACCTCTCCCGGAGAACACAGAGGGTCGACCATCTCTGAGGTGGTCAAAGTCCACCCCCTAATCTTCAGTGCCGACAATAAGGTGAGGAACTGTAACTAGAGAACCCTGTCCTCCAGTTCTACTAGTTACTCTGTCCTCCAGTTCTACTAGTAACTCTGTCCTCCAGTTCTACTAGTAACTCTGTCCTCCAGTTCTACTAGTTACTCTGTCCTCCAGTTCTACTAGTAACTCTGTCCTCCAGTTCTACTAGTAACTCTGTCCTCCAGTCCTAGTAGTAACTCCGTCCTCCAGTTCTACTAGTAACTCTGTCCTCCAGTTCTACTAGTAACTCTGTCCTCCAGTTCTACTAGTAACTCTGTCCTCCAGTTCTACTAGTAACTTTGTCCTCCAGTTCTACTAGTAACTCTGTCCTCCAGTTCTACTAGTAACTCTGTCCTCCAGTTCTACTAGTAACTCTGTCCTCCAGTTCTACTAGTAACTCTGTCCTCCAGTTCTACTAGTAACACTGTCCTCCAGTTCTACTAGTAACTCTGTCCTCCAGTTCTACTAGTAACTCTGTCCTCCAGTTCTACTAGTTACTCTGTCCTCCAGTTCTACTAGTAACTCTGTCCTCCAGTTCTACTAGTAACTCTGTCCTCCAGTTCTACTAGTAACTCTGTCCTCCAGTTCTACTAGTAACTCTGTCCTCCAGTTCTACTAGTAACTCTGTCCTCCAGTTCTACTAGTAACTCTGTCCTCCAGTTCTACTAGTAACTCTGTCCTCCAGTTCTACTAGTAACTCTGTCCTCCAGTTCTACTAGTAACTCTGTCCTCCAGTACTACTAGTAACCCTGTCCTCCAGTTCTACTAGTAACTCTGTCCTCCAGTTCTACTAGTAACTCTGTCCTCCAGTTCTACTAGTAACTCTGTCCTCCAGTACTACTAGTAACTCTGTCCTCCAGTACTACTAGTAACCCTGTCCTCCAGTTCTACTAGTAACTCTGTCCTCCAGTTCTACTAGTAACTCTGTCCTCCAGTTCTACTAGTAACTCTGTCCTCCAGTTCTACTAGTAACTCTGTCCTCCAGTTCTACTAGTAACTCTGTCCTCCAGTTCTACTAGTAACTCTGTCCTCCAGTTCTACTAGTAACTCTGTCCTCCAGTTCTACTAGTAACTCTGTCCTCCAGTTCTACTAGTAACTCTGTCCTCCAGTTCTACAGTTCTACTAGTAACTCTGTCCTCCAGTTCTACTAGTAACTCTGTCCTCCAGTTCTACTAGTAACTCTGTCCTCCAGTTCTACTCCAGTTCTACTAGTAACTCTGTCCTCCAGTTCTACTAGTAACTCTGTCCTCCAGTTCTACTAGTAACTCTGTCCTCTAGTTCTACTAGTAACTCTGTCCCCCAGTTCTACTAGTAACTCTGTCCTCCAGTTCTACTAGTAACTCTGTCCTCCAGTACTACTAGTAACTCTGTCCTCCAGTACTACTAGTAACCCTGTCCTCCAGTTCTACTAGTAACTCTGTCCACTGACTGCTAGTCTGTCAGTACTGACTGTAGAATAACCACTGACTCTGTGTTACCAGGTGATGATCCTCCAGCCACAGACGCCCAGCTCCTCTCGAGGATCTCCACGAGGACTCCATGGGGCTGACAGCCCCTCACAGGAGAATGACTCCACCTCCACACTCCTGAACCCCAACACCTCCACACTCCTGAACCCCAACACCTCCACAGTTCTGTCTTCACCAGCCAAAAAAAAGAAGGAGGAGAAGGCCCTGGATCCGGAGGTAACACACACCCCCCGAACCCTGATTGACCCGTTATGGGTTAAATCCTTTTCAATAGCTGATTCAAACAGAACATTAACTCATTATTTGTATTAACAAACAATGTTTATTTTTGGACATAAAGGCCAAAACCAGGGGTCTTTAATATTACCCATACCATTACCACACAATTACCACACCATTACCACATTATAGCATTACTATAATATTACCCATACCATTACCACACAATTACCACACCATTACCACATTATAGCATTACTATAATATTACCTATACCATTACCACACCATTACCACACAATTACCACACCATTACCACATTATAGCATTACTATAATATTACCCATACCATTACCACACAATTACCACACCATTACCACATTATAGCATTACTATAATATTACCCATACCATTACCACACAATTACCACACCATTACCACATTATAGCATTACTATAATATTACCCATACCATTACCACACCATTACCACATTATAGCATTACTATAATATTACCCATACCATTACCACACCATTACCACATTATAGCATTACTATAATATTACCCACACCATTACCACACAATTACCACACCATTACCACATTATAGCATTACTATAATATTACCCATACCATTACCACACAATTACCACACCATTACCACATTATAGCATTACTATAATATTACCCATACCATTAACACACCATTACCACACCATTACCACATTATAGCATTACTATAATATTACCCACACCATTACCACACAATTACCACACCATTACCACATTATAGCATTACTATAATATTACCCATACCATTACCACACAATTACCACACCATTACCACATTATAGCATTACTATAATATTACCTATACCATTACCATACCATTACCACACAATTACCACACCATTACCACACAATTACCACACCATTACCACACCATAGCATTATTATAATATTACCCATACCATTAACACACAATTACCACACCATTACCACAAAAATATCCCCTGGTTTTAACTTGTCCCCTGGTTTTAACTTGTCCCCTGGTTTTAACTTGTCCCCTGGTTTTAACTTGTCCCCTGGTTTTAACTTGTCTCCTGGTTTTTACTTGTCCCCTGGTTTTAACTTGTCCCCCAGTTTTAACTTGTCCCCTGGTTTTAACGTGTCCCCTGGTTTTAACTTGTCCCCTGGTTTTAATCTGTCCCCTGGTTTTAACTTGTCCCCCAGTTTTAACTTGTCCCCTGGTTTTAACGTGTCCCTGGTTTTAACTTGTCCCCTGGTTTTAATCTGTCCCCTGGTTTTAACCTGTCCCCGAGTTTTAACTTGTCGCCTGGTTTTAATCTGTCCCCTGGTTTTAACTTGTCCCCCAGTTTTAACTTGTCCCCTGGTTTTAACGTGTCCCTGGTTTTAACTTGTCCCCTGGTTTTAATCTGTCCCCTGGTTTTAATCTGTCCCCTGGTTTTAACTTGTCCCCTGGTTTTAACCTGTCCCCCAGTTTTAACTTGTCCCCTGGTTTTAACCTGTCCCCCAGTTTTAACTTGTCCCCTGGTTTTAACCTGTCCCCCGGTTTTAACTTGTCCCCTGGTTTTAATCTGTCCCCTGGTTTTAACCTGTCCCCGGTTTTAACTTGTCCCCGGTTTTAACTTGTCCCCCGGTTTTAACTTGTCCCCTGGTTTTAACTTGTCCCCCAGTTTTAACTTGTCCCCCGGTTTTAACTTGTCCCCCAGTTTTAACTTGTCCCCCAGTTTTAACCTGTCCCCTGGTTTTAATCTGTCCCCTGGTTTTAACTTGTCCCCTGGTTTTAACCTGTCCCCCAGTTTTAACTTGTCCCCTGGTTTTAATCTGTTCCCTGGTTTTAACTTGTCCCCCAGTTTTAACTTGTCCCCTGGTTTTAACCTCCACAGAAAATTTCCTTCATGGTGGCTCTTGGCCTGGTCACCAAAGAGACATTGGATGGTGAGTTCTGACAGCTCTTTATTCATGTGAACATTTGTTCGTTTAATATTGGTTTGGTTAATATTGGTTTGGTTACTATTGGTTTGGTTAATATTGGTTTGGTTAATATTGGTTTGGTTAATATTGGTTTGGTTAATATTGGTTTGGTTACTATTGGTTTGGTTAATATTGGTTTGGTTACTATTGGTTTGGTTAATATTGGTTTGGTTAATATTGGTTTGGTTACTATTGGTTTGGTTAATATTGGTTTGGTTACTATTGGTTTGGTTAATATTGGTTTGGTTACTATTGGTTTGGTTAATATTGGTTTGGTTACTATTGGTTTGGTTAATATTGGTTTGGTTAATATTGGTTTGGTTACTATTGGTGACATCATTTTTGCTCCTCCAATGGCAGAGATCCAGACAAAGAGACAGGAGAGGAAGAGACGAAGCACAGCTAACCCAGCCTACAGCGGAATGTTTGAACCAGAGGTAACACACACACACACACACACACACACAGTGATCGTGAGTTAACTGATGGTCATATGTTGCTAGCTAGCGAACAAAGTTGTTGTTCAGGTCTACTTTATTTCCTAGCGCCTGGACTCAGTGTTTAGTTGTACCATGTTTGGTTCACATGTGTATCTGATGTTTAGCTGCAGCTTGTTTACAGCAGTAGCTTACTAGTGCCTCATAACTAACTGACAAATTCACTGATAATGTGCTAAAATATCACAAAAAAACCTTCTCCTCCCTCTTGTCTTCCAGCGTAAACGCTTAGCCACGAATTACCTGAACAACCCACTCTTACAGACTGCGCGAGGTAAAAACTATCTACTATTGCCCCTCCACCACCAGATCACCCACCCCCCATGGCTGCTGTTCTAACCTGTTACCCTAATACGCTAATTTGCTACTCAAACATGTGTTTAACTGCTGTCATTTACTAACCTGATGTCAGCTATTAACCTACTGTCTGCTTCCTATTCTATGCTATGCTAGACACTGGAGGCTACAGCTGGAAGGTATGTACAGTAACCTCACCACAGATGTAGCATCACCACAGATGTAGCATCACCACAGATGTAGCATCACTACACAGATGTAGCATCACTACACAGATGTAGCATCACCACAGATATAGCATCACCACAGATGTAGCATCACTACACAGATGTAGCATCACTACACAGATGTAGCATCACCACAGATGTAGCATCACTACACAGATGTAGCATCACTACACAGATGTAGCATCAATACAAAGATGTAGCATCAATACAAAGATGTAGCATCAATACACAAATGTAGCATCAATACACAAATGTAGCATCACCACAGATGTAGCATCACCACAGATGTAGCATCACCACAGATGTAGCATCATCACCTACACAGATGTAGCATCACTACACAGATGTAGCATCAATACACAGATGTAGCATCATACACAGATGTAGCATCACCACAGATGTAGCATCACCACAGATGTAGCATCACCACAGATGTAGCATCACCAGAGATGTAGCATCACCACAGATGTAGCATCACTACACAGATGTAGCATCACTACACAGATGTAGCATCACTACACAGATGTAGCATCACTACACAGATGTAGCATCACTACACAGATGTAGCATCACCACAGATGTAACATCACTACACAGATGTAGCATCACTACACAGATGTAGCATCACTACACAGATGTAGCATCACCACAGATGTTGCATCACTACACAGATGTAGCAACAATACACAGATGTAGCAACAATACACAGATGTAGCATCACTACACAGATGTAGCATCACTACACAGATGTAGCATCACTACACAGATGTAGCATCACTACACAGATGTAGCATCACTACACAGATGTAGCATCACTACACAGATGTAGCATCACCAGAGATGTAGCATCACTACACAGATGTAGCATCAGAGATGTAGCATCACACAGATGTAGCATCACTACACAGATGTAGCATCACTACACAGATGTAGCATCACTACACAGATGTAGCATCACCACAGATGTAGCATCACCACAGATGTAGCATCACCACAGATGTAGCATCACCACAGATGTAGCATCACCACAGATGTAGCATCACCACAGATGTAGCATCACCACAGATGTAGCATCACTACAGTTTGTGTAAACCAAAATAATTACACCCAATAGCACAGCAAAGTGCCTTAAAATGTCTTATTATGTGTTTGTCATGTGTACTTTAACATACCTTTAAGGATTTACTTTGTCAAGCGTAATACAGGCCAATACATACCCTGTGTCAACTTTTAAATAAGACTAAAATATCCCGTGTCAACTTTTAAATAAGACTAAAATATCCCGTGTCAACTTTTAAATAAGACTAAAATATCCTGTGTCAACTTTTAAATAAGACTAAAATATCCTGTATCAACTGTCTGGTAATGAATGTCAAATTAACAGCTGTCTGTCTGCCTCTATCCCTGTCTGTCTCTATTCATGTCTGTCTGTCTGTCTCTATTCATGTCTGTCTGTCTGCCTCTATTCCTGTCTGTCTGTCTGCCTCTATTCCTGTCTGTCTGTCTGCCTCTATTCCTGTCTGTCTGTCTGCCTCTATCCCTGTCTGTCTGTCTGCCTCTATCCCTGTCTGTCTGTCTGCCTCTATCCCTGTCTGTCTGTCTGCCTCTATCCCTGTCTGTCTGTCTGCCTCTATCCCTGTCTGTCTGTCTGCCTCTATCCCTGTCTGTCTGTCTGCCTCTATCCCTGTCTGTCTGTCTGCCTCTATCCCTGTCTGTCTGTCTGCAGGAGGAGAAGGAGCATGATGTCCACTGCTCCGTCTGTAAAGAAGAGGGGGAGCTACAGTGCTGCCACAACTGCCCCAGAGCCTATCACCCCGACTGTCTGAACCCGCCCCTTAAAACACCCCCCCGTGGGGTCTGGGTTTGCCACAAGTGCCAGAAGAAGGTAACACACTAAAACTGGAAGGAAATGATCTCTTATATTTAATCTACTGGGGTACCACTGATATATAGTCTACTGGGGTACCACTGATATATAGTCTACTGGGGTACCACTGATATATAATCTATTGGGGTACCACTGATATATAATCTACTGGGGTACCACTGATATATAGTCTACTGGGGTACCACTGATATATAGTCTACTGGGGTACCACTGATATATAATCTACTGGGGTACCACTGATATATAATCTACTGGGGTACCACTGATATATAATCTACTGGGGTACCACTGATATATAATCTACTGGGGTACCACTGATATATAATCTACTGGGGTACCACTGATATATAATCTACTGGGGTACCACTGATATATAATCTACTGGGGTACCACTGATATATAATCTATTGGGGTACCACTGATATATAATCTACTGGGGTACCACTGATATATAGTCTACTGGGGTACCACTGATATATAATCTACTGGGGTACCACTGCTATATAATCTATTGGGGTACCACTGATATATAATCTAGTGGGGTACCACTGATATATAATCTATTGGGGTACCACTGATATATAATCTATTGGGGTACCACTGATATATAATCTATTGGGGTACCACTGATATATAATCTACTGGGGTACCACTGATATATAATCTACTGGGGTACCACTGATATATAATCTACTGGGGTACCACTGATATATAGTCTACTGGGGTACCACTGATATGATATATAATCTACTGGGGTACCACTGATATATAATCTACTGGGGTACTGATATATATATGATATATAATCTGGGGTACCACTGATATATAATCTACTGGGGTACCACTGATATATAATCTACTGGGGTACCACTGATATATAATCTACTGGGGTACCACTGATATATAATCTACTGGGGTACCACTGATATATAATCTACTGGGGTACCACTGTTATATAATCTACTGGGGTACCACTGATATATAGTCTACTGGGGTACCACTGATATATAATCTACTGGGGTACCACTGATATATAATCTATTGGGGTACCACTGATATATAATCTACTGGGGTACCACTGATATATAATCTATTGGGGTACCACTGATATATAATCTATTGGGGTACCAATGATATATAATCTACTGGGGTACCACTGATATAAAATCTACTGGGGTACCACTGATATATAGTCTACTGGGGTACCACTGATATATAATCTACTGGGGTACCACTGATATATAATCTACTGGGGTACCACTGATATATAATCTACTGGGGTACCACTGATATATAATCTACTGGGGTACCACTGATATATAATCTACTGGGGTACCACTGATATATAATCTACTGGGGTACCACTGATATATAATCTACTGGGGTACCACTGATATATAATCTACTGGGGTACCACTGATATATAGTCTACTGGGGTACCACTGATATATAATCTACTGGGGTACCACTGATATATAATCTACTGGGGTACCACTGATATATAATCTACTGGGGTACCACTGATATATAATCTACTGGGGTACCACTGATATATAATCTACTGGGGCACCACTGATATATAATCTACTGGGGTACCACTGATATATAATCTACTGGGGTACCACTGATATATAATCTACTGGGGTACCACTGATATATAATCTATTGGGGTACCACTGATATATAATCTATTGGGGTACCACTGATATATAATCTACTGGGGTACCACTGATATATAATCTACTGGGGTACCACTGATATATAATCTACTGGGGTACCACTGATATATAGTCTACTGGGGTACCACTGATATATAATCTACTGGGGTACCACTGATATATAATCTACTGGGGTACCACTGATATATAATCTACTGGGGTACCACTGATATATAATCTACTGGGGTACCACTGATATATAATCTACTGGGGTACCACTGATATATAATCTACTGGGGTACCACTGATATATAATCTACTGGGGTACCACTGATATATAGTCTACTGGGGTACCACTGATATATAATCTACTGGGGTACCACTGATATATAATCTACTGGGGTACCACTGATATATAATCTACTGGGGCACCACTGATATATAATCTACTGGGGTACCACTGATATATAATCTACTGGGGTACCACTGATATATAATCTACTGGGGTACCACTGATATACAATCTACTGGGGTACCACTGATATATAATCTACTGGGGCACCACTGATATATAATCTACTGGGGTACCACTGATATATAGGTGGCCAGAGGTGGGTGGCCAGATGTGGCCAGCAACCATCATTCATTATGTGAACTTGATTCTTCCTTTCTTAGGTTCTGAATAAGGAGAACTTGTCGTGGCCACAGAACTTCGTCCAGTCCTACGTCACACACAAGACAGGTCAGACTGAGATGCTCCTCTTCTTAATATACTGTCCTGTGTATTAGTAGTACTGTGTGTATTAGTAGTACTGTGTATTAATAGTACTGTGTGTATTAGTAGTACTGTGTGTATTAGTAGTACTGTGTGTATTAGTAGTACTGTGTATTAGTAGTACTGTGTGTATTAGTAGTACTGTGTGTATTAGTAGTACTGTGTGTATTAGTAGTACTGTGTGTATTACTAGTACTGTGTGTATTATTAGTACTGTGTGTATTAGTAGTACTGTGTGTATTAGTAGTACTGTGTATTAATGGTACTGTGTATGAGTAGTACTGTGTGTATTAATAGTACTGTGTATTAGTAGTACTGTGTATTAATGGTACTGTGTATGAGTAGTACTGTGTGTATTAATAGTACTGTGTATTAGTAGTACTGTGTATTAATGGTACTGTGTATGAGTAGTACTGTGTGTATTAATAGTACTGTGTATTAGTAGTACTGTGTATTAATGGTACTGTGTATGAGTAGTACTGTGTGTATTAATAGTACTGTGTATTAGTAGTACTGTGTATTAATGGTACTGTGTATGAGTAGTACTGTGTGTATTAATAGTACTGTGTATTAGTAGTACTGTGTATTAATGGTACTGTGTATGAGTAGTACTGTGTGTATTAATAGTACTGTGTATTAGTAGTACTGTGTATTAATGGTACTGTGTATGAGTAGTACTGTGTGTATTAATAGTACTGTGTATTAGTAGTACTGTGTATTAATAGTACTGTGTGTTAGTAGTACTGTGTATTAATGGTACTGTGTATGAGTAGTACTTTGTGTATTAATAGTACTGCCTATGTTTCCAGTGCGAGAGGAGGAGAAGAGGAGGCTCCTGAGGAGGAACGTGGAACTGAAAAAGGAGTGTGCTCATCTGGAAGAGCAGGACAGCAGGCTCAACAAGTCCCTGACGGTATGACCTATGAACCTTCACCTCTACAACCTAACCCCTATGTTTGTGATGACTGGAGGTATTGATACACCTGGGTGGTTGTGATTAAAGGTTTTCCATGGAATATCAAGTATTTATATTTGTATATGTTCCGTGTCTAATTTCCTAGCAGAAGATGATGGACGCACGGGAGCGTCTCATTGGTCAACAGAGAGACACTCAGGCTTCCCTGGAACGCCTGAAAGCTCTGATTCGTCTGATCCAGCGGGACCAGATGATCCAGTTTACCATGACAACCACCACCACAACCGGTGCCTCACTGCTGTCTTTGCCCTGGATAAAGCCCACCAGCACCACCAGCACTCATACAGCGCCCCCCACTGGGCCCTCTACACTACTGCAGCAGAAGTGCCAGGTTCAGGGCAACAACTGACCTGTAATACCACCCCAGCCCTCCAGTGGGCACTGTGTCAATTGTGGATCCCAAATGGCAGCCTGTTCCCTATCTAGGGTACTATTCTTTGACCTGTGGCTGTAGTTGTGCATTCAGAAACAGCTCTAGTCAAAAGCAATGTAGTACACAGTGGAGAGTATGCCATTATGGACGTCCTGCTGCCCGGTCATTCCAGGCACAGAAACATCAGACATTTTTTTTCTATTTTTTATTACGTCTGAGAAGCCATTTACTAATATTTAACCATATGTTCTTTCTGCGAAGCTGTTGAGGGGGTGTGAGAAACGAGAAACAAAACAGAAGTAACAAACTATATATGTCTCCTCCATGTTTCACCACAAGGACTTTCTAATCCCAACACCTACAGTGCTTACCAGATGTTTTTATTTATTTTAGTTTTGTATTTATTAACGTTTACTTGGCCTTAATGTATTTACGACTGAAAAAGTGTGGCGATCAAAGTGCTGCGACAGATTTATGGAGCGGATATTCTCTGTGTGACTTTTTTTGAACCGGTATAATCATTGTTCTGCATAGTGAGGGAGAACCATATATTGATATATCAGTGAGGGAGAACCATATATTGATATATCAGTGAGGGAGAACCATATATTGATATATCAGTGAGGGAGAACCATATATTGATATATCAGTGAGGGAGAACCATATATTGATATATCAGTGAGGGAGAACCATATATTGATATATCAGTGAGGGAGAACCATATATTGATATATCAGAATGGGTTCTGTTCGCTCTTCATTTCTGAACAATATTTGCCATAATTATTCAGGTGTAGGTTAGAACTGGGGGCAGCGTTGTCAGTGTGTATGTACATAAAAACATACGAGCCTTCGAAACAAAAACAGTACTTTTTTTTTGTATTAATATAGTTAAAGTGAAAAAGAAAAAGTATTTAAGATGACTACAGAATTTAGCATTTTTAGAGGACAGTTCAGTATTTTCATGCTGTTGATAATTCAGTTGAGGAATTAAACGTGAGAGGATCTGTTGTTGTACATTATTAATCGTAATTAATGTTACTAGATTCACACAACTCAGCTGTACCCAGAGCCAACATTTTAAACCGGGGGACATTTAAGACAGATTCTGGGATTTCCTCGTGTGATTCAACCATTTTAAATCCCCTCCCCTTTTCACCAGTATAGAAAATATGCCAAAAAACCTTACATTTTTGTACTGGATTCTCCCATTTACACGTATCAGATATTTCTCATGCTTTTTACCCCTGCCTGTTTTTATATTTACAAAACGTTATCGCTGTCACACCAGTTTTTTACTCTTGTGTTACCTTGTTCGTTACGATAACTTGTCAGTGGACAGTTGAAAAGCCTGCTGATTTAATCTGTTTTGTTTTGTTGCTAGTCTAGCTAGAACTGGATGTTACAAACGTTCTAAATGGCTGGACAGAACAAATGAACACTGCCTCGAGACCAACTACACCCAACCAGGTTTCTTTCTTATAATTTTTTAAACACATACAATCACCATTCAAGTAGAAAATAACTGTTATATCATTCAGACAGTTTAGTGAAGTTATGTAGTTAGTCTTCCTATAGTCCAGGGATCCTAGAGGTATTTACTCATTTATATTGTCTTACACTTTATCAAGATGACAAAATCAATGGCACTATTTGCAGATCTCTCTAATGTCAAAACAACCAATGTCTTGGAACAGATGTATTCACAGCGAATAGCAGATATGAGTCACATCTCAATACATGTGACTCATATCTAGATCTGAATACATGTGACTCATATCTAGATCTGAATACATGTGACTCATATCTACATGTGAATACACGTGACTCATATCTACATCTGAATACATGTGACTCATATCTAGATCTGAATACATGTGACTCATATCTAGATCTGAATACATGTGACTCATATCTAGATCTGAATACATGTGACTCATATCTACATCTGAATACACGTGACTCATATCTACATCTGAATACACGTGACTCATATCTACATCTGAATACACGTGACTCATATCTACATCTGAATACATGTGACTCATATCTACATCTGAATACATGTGACTCATATCTACATCTGAATACACGTGACTCATATCTACATCTGAATACACGTGACTCATATCTACATCTGAATACACGTGACTCATATCTACATCTGAATACACGTGACTCATATCTACATCTGAATACACGTGACTCATATCTACATCTGAATACACGTGACTCATATCTACATCTGAATACATCTGAATACACGTGACTCATATCTACATCTGAATACACGTGACTCATATCTACATCTGAATCTGAATACACGTGACTCATATCTACATCTGAATACATGTGACTCATATCTACATCTGAATACACGTGACTCATATCTACATCTGAATACACGTGACTCATATCTACATCTGAATACACGTGACTCATATCTACATCTGAATACACGTGACTCATATCTACATCTGAATACACGTGACTCATATCTACATCTGAATACACGTGACTCATATCTACATCTGAATACACATATCTACATCTGAATACACGTGACTCATATCTACATCTGAATACACGTGACTCATCTGAATCTGACATCATCTGAATACACGTGACTCATATCTACATCTGAATACACGTGATCTCATCTGAATACACGTGACTCATATCTACATCATCTGACTCATATCTACATCTGAATACACGTGACTCATATCTACATCTGAATACACGTGACTCATATCTACATCTGAATACACGTGACTCATATCTACATCTGAATACACGTGACTCATATCTACATCTGAATACACGTGACTCATATCTACATCTGAATACACGTGACTCATATCTACATCTGAATACACGTGACTCATATCTACATCTGAATACACGTGACTCATATCTACATCTGAATTCGGTTTGCCTTTTAAAACAATAAATGATATTAACAGATAGTTTACCCATAAACCACCCAAAACGTGTCATATTTAGTGCTGCTCATCACAGATCTGCTCCCTCAAGCCCATATGCGAACTGTAACCAATAGGAATATATATGTCTGACTTCAGATCAGCTGTTAGGAGACCTAGACAAACCTCAGTTTGCCCTTCATCCATTATCTTACAAGCCCATTCCCACTCCAGAGTTGTCCCACACTACATTACCCACAATCCTCCGGGAGAAACTGTGCAGTGCATCTACAGACCTATTTTAATACACATTTAAAGACACAAGCGTTTGAACAAATAAAGAAAAAAAATCTTTTTTTATATTATTTTAACAACGAACAAAAAAGCATTGGACTGTTTTTCTATTGTTTGCCAATTATGCATTGTTACGATCTGCGACGTTCAACGTGTTTTATGCCATGATGAGAGAGACAACACGTTTTTGATGGAAATGTTTGTCTGTTTAAGTAGTGCTTTTTCTTTGTTGAAGAGGCCGGTCAGTTGATAGTGTACAGCGAAGAGTTTGTCTAACATGCCAATGTAGTTTTATTCTGATGATGGCCATGAGGCATTTAAAGAGGATTCATGGAAACTGGTTAAGATTAGTCTCACTTTTTTAGTACCAAGTTCTTATGAAAAACTGAATCATTAATAAACAAAATTCAAGAACAAAACCGTTGTGGAAAATGTGTTTTTTTTCACATAGAAGAGCTCAAGGTTAAACATAATTTGTCCTGAGATTAGAATTCAGTCTTAAATCGATCTGTAAATATTTTAAATATATTGTACCATGGGGAATAGTGGTAAGATAATTATAAACAGCTTTCTAGAAGCTTGCTCATCTAAATGGTATGGCAATACATTTTATACTGTAGCAGTTAAATAGTGGTTAAACAGTGTAATTCCACTGAAGTTGTACGGTTATAATTGACCACAATGAGTCACACTACGACTCAAGACAAGCTTGTCATGTGACAGCAAGGCTTAGAAACACACACATCATATGAAACAGAATTCTAATAAGAACCAGGTGGGTTTACAAGTCAAGCACCTAAAGCATTAATTTCATGTCCAGTTGAACTAACACATCCTAGCCAGGTTTATGGAGGCTGGTCGAGTATTAATTAATAGCTTCTAATAAGGCAATACAATTTTAATTCATAACAACAAGATGTATCACAACTGTGGACAAACAGACCACTTATTGTACAGAGAGAAGGAGAAAATATATATATATATAAAATAAACATTATTATAGTTTCACAGTCTGGCCCAGCTCCATCTGTTCATCAGCCACCCAGCCAATCACCAGAAAGCCCAAGGGCCTCCCAGCCAATCAACAGAATGCCTGAGGACCTCCCAGCCAATCAACAGAAAGCCCCTAACGGCCTGCGGGCGTCCAGGTTGTCACGACCTTGACGTTGCTTGCATAATTAAGCATGTTACCAAAGCAACACCACAAAAGGTTTTGCATTAAGGAGTCCAGAGATGGCAGTTTCCTGTTTCCTGGTAGAAGTACATTAAATAGCATCAAAGCAATGCGTTTTAAAAGTGTCAAAAGGCCTATTTTCTCATTTCAGGTGAAAACAAGTAATCCCAAAAACAGATCAGGTTATCGCCGTGACGTTTGGTTAAATAGGTAATGAATGTTAAGGACGATCAGAAAAACTGCAAATGAATGTACAGGAAAGGCTGTGCAGAAAATGAACCTGTCTGGGAATGTCAGATTCTAGTAAACAACTTGTTACAAGCCCAGAAGATATCACAATGTTTCTGCTACATTAAGCAGCCGTCATCAAGTAGGACTGACGTTCGGCATCACAGTGTGCCACAAGGTTGTTTTACACAATGCCAGTTTGAGGCAGGAGGCATGTACTCGTGCCAGTCCACCGCCTATGCGTGCCAGTCCACCGCGTATGCGTGCCAGTCCACCGCGTATGCGTGCCAGTCCAGCAGGCGGACCTTAAGGAAGCTCCTGTGCCGGCGGACAACGGGAACTGAAGACAGCGTGGTAGTGTTCGATGAGGATCTCAGTGAAGATGTTGATGGGCGTTAGAGCGGTCAAAGACACAGAGCCCTGACGAGGCCAAGCCAGGTTAACACCAAACACACAGGCCAGGTTGGAGGGAGACATCTTGTTGATGAGACTCTGCTGTGAGACCTGGGAGGTACAGTGCCATGGAAGAGTTATCCCCTGTCTGAACAATCTGATTGGCTGACAATGTTGTCAGTTATCCCCAAGACCCTGTCTGAACAATCTGATTGGCTGACATGGTTGTCAGTTATACCCAAGGGTATCATGTTCTTACCATATGTTGGGTTCTGGTATCATATTCTTACCATATGTTGGGTTCTGGTGCCATATTCTTACCATATGTTGGGTTCTGGTGTCATATTCTTACCATATGTAGGAAGCAGAGCAGATACTTCAACACTATGAAGCTAGGTTCAGGAAGACGCTCCACAATGTGTTTACATGTCATCACTCTGAGACTGCTCTCTACTCCTACAACACAACAACAACACAGGCTAATTATTCCCTAACACAGTGGCTAGCAGGCTAATTATTCACTAACACAGTGGCTAGCAGGCTAATTATTCACTCACACAGTGGCTAGCAGGCAAATTATTCCCTAACACAGTGGCTAGCAGGCTAATTATTCCCTAACACAGTGGCTAGCAGGCAAATTATTCACTCACACAGTGGCTAGCAGGGTAATTATTCACTAACACACTGGCTAGCAGGCTAATTATTCCCTAACACAGTGGCTAGCAGGCTAATTATTCACTAACACAGTGGCTAGCAGGCTAATTATTCACTAACACAGTGGCTAGCAGGCTAATTATTCACTAACACAGTGGCTAGCAGGCTAATTATTCCCTAACACAGTGGCTAGCAGGCTAATTATTCCCTAACACAGTGGCTAGCAGGCTAATTATTCCCTAACACAGTGGCTAGCAGGCTAATTATTCCCTAACACAGTGGCTAGCAGGCTAATTATTCACTAACACAGTGGCTAGCAGGCTAATTATTCCCTAACACAGTGGCTAGCAGGCAAATTATTCACTCACACAGTGGCTAGCAGGGTAATTATTCACTAACACACTGGCTAGCAGGCTAATTATTCACTCACACAGTGGCTAGCAGGCTAATTATTCACTAACACAGTGGCTAGCAGGCTAATTATTCACTCACACAGTGGCTAGCAGGCTAATTATTCACTCACACAGTGGCTAGCAGGCTAATTATTCACTAACACAGTGGCTAGCAGGAATATACTTACTGACTATTTCCAGTATGTGGTCATAGAGTGTGAATGTGACCAGGGGCTCAGGTAACTCTCTGAGGAACGTCTTCAAGATGACAGCAGGGACATGGACGTCTCCATACAGATCAAACACAACTGGCTTACCTGAGAAGAGGAGAGAGCAAGTTGGTCCAAACAGTTCTACAGAAACGGATCCTTCTACATACTAACTGACCAGCAAAAAGTTGAAGATCAAACTGTCACGTCAATGATAGTGAGTGGTTGAAATGTTCAAGTTTAGGTAAACTGGGTAAAGGGTAAGAGCCTAGCTCAAGGGCAGCCTGACTCATTTCTACATATTTAAAACAGGATTTAAAGAGTCAACCTTCCGGTTCCAGGTTCTCCAACTCCCACTCTCACCCTGGTTGTACAGCTTCTGAACATCCTTGATGAGTTGAACACGAGCCGACCTCCTGAAAATTCCCTCGGTTCTGAGACCTAAGTTAGTAGAACAGGAAGCAACCATCACATTTCTGATTGATTTCAGGTCATTAAACACGGCACCAAAACCCAGATAACCCAGATATTGTCTATGTTGACTTTTGTGTAAGCAATATGTGAACCAAAACAATATGCTAACCTTTGTTCTTTAGGTAAGACACGGTCTGGGACATAACAGGGGGGATCTGCAAGCCACAGTTCTTCTCACGAATGCTGGAGGGATCCGTCACAACATATGTAATCTTTACATTTATTTAGTTTTTAACTGAAGAAATTATACTCTTCTAGAGGACAGAGGAGGAGAGGCTCCTGGTGGACAGAGGAGGAGAGGCTCCTGGTGGACAGAGGAGGAGAGGCTCCTGGTGGACAGAGGAGGAGAGGCTCCTGGTGGACAGAGGAGGAGAGGCTCCTGGTGGACAGAGGAGGAGAGGCTCCTGGTGGACAGAGGAGGAGAGACTCCTGGTGGACAGAGGAGGAGAGGCTCCTGGTGGACAGAGGAGGAGAGGCTCCTGGTGGACAGAGGAGGAGAGGCTCCTGGTGGACAGAGGACTCCTGGTGGACAGAGGAGGAGAGGCTCCTGGTGGACAGAGGAGGAGAGGCTCCTGGTGGACAGAGGAGGAGAGGCTCCTGGTGGACAGAGGAGGAGAGACTCCTGGTGGACAGAGGAGGAGAGACTCCTGGTGGACAGAGGAGGAGAGACTCCTGGTGGACAGAGGAGGAGAGGCTCCTGGTGGACAGAGGAGGAGAGGCTCCTGGTGGACAGAGGAGGAGAGGCTCCTGGTGGACAGAGGAGGAGAGACTCCTGGTGGACAGAGGAGGAGAGACTCACTATTGCAGGCTGACTCCAAACTGTTGGGTGGGTAGAGGAGGTCGAGGGGGAGGAGTCTTAGTTGGGGGGTGTGGTCCTCCCTTCTGGGCAGCCTGCAGTCTCTCATCATGCCTCCAGAAGGAACACAAAGTTAACATAAAATACATACACAGGCAGTCAGGTTGAAGGACAGGCAGTCAGGTTGAAGGACAGGCAGTCAGGTTGAAGGACAGGCAGTCAGGTTGAAGGACAGGCAGTCAGGTTGAAGGACAGGCAGTCAGTGTGAAGGACAGGCAGTCAGTGTGAAGGACAGGCAGTCAGTGTGAAGGACAGGCAGTCAGGGTGAAGGACAGGCAGTCAGTGTGAAGGACAGGCAGTCAGTGTGAAGGACAGGCAGTCAGGGTGAAGGACAGGCAGTCAGGTTGAAGGACAGGCAGTCAGGTTGAAGGACAGGCAGTCAGGTTGAAGGACAGGCAGTCAGGTTGAAGGACAGGCAGTCAGGTTGAAGGACAGGCAGTCAGGTTGAAGGACAGGCAGTCAGTGTGAAGGACAGGCAGTCAGTGTGAAGGACAGGCAGTCAGTGTGAAGGACAGGCAGTCAGTGTGAAGGACAGGCAGTCAGGGTGAAGGACAGGCAGTCAGGGTGAAGGACAGGCAGTCAGGGTGAAGGACAGGCAGTCAGTGTGAAGGACAGGCAGTCAGTGTGAAGGACAGGCAGTCAGTGTGAAGGACAGGCAGTCAGGGTGAAGGACAGGCAGTCAGGGTGAAGGACAGGCAGTCAGGGTGAAGGACAGGCAGTCAGGGTGAAGGACAGGCAGTCAGGGTGAAGGACAGGCAGTCAGGGTGAAGGACAGGCAGTCAGGGTGAAGGACAGGCAGTCAGGTTGAAGGACAGGCAGTCAGTGTGAAGGACAGGCAGTCAGTGTGAAGGACAGGCAGTCAGGTTGAAGGACAGGCAGTCAGTGTGAAGGACAGGCAGTCAGTGTGAAGGACAGGCAGTCAGTGTGAAGGACAGGCAGTCAGTGTGAAGGACAGGCAGTCAGTGTGAAGGACAGGCAGTCAGGTTGAAGGACAGGCAGTCAGGTTGAAGGACAGGCAGTCAGAGACTAGGAGGTGTATAGAAGTGGATCTGGATCTGAACATACCTGAGGACATCAGGAGGGATGAGGAGCTGGTCAAAGTTAAGATCTTCTCTGAGCTCCACCAGGTAGTTCACATACGTGACCTTCTTACCAAACTTATGGCTACCAGGGATAACAAGAGACACAGCCAGGATTAGATTTACCAAGGTCAGGATTAGATTTACCAAGGTCAGGATTAGATTTACCAAGGTCAGGATTAGATTTACCAAGGTCAGGTTTAGATTTACCAAGGTCAGGTTTAGATTTACCAAGGTCAGGATTAGATTTACCAAGGTCAGGATTAGATTTACCAAGGTCAGGATTAGATTTACCAAGGTCAGGATTAGATTTACCAAGGTCAGGATTAGATTTACCAAGGCCAGGATTAGATTTACCAAGGCCAGGATTAGATTTACCAAGGTCAGGATTAGATTTACCAAGGCCAGGATTAGATTTACCAAGGTCAGGATTAGATTTACCAAGGTCAGGATTAGATTTACCAAGGTCAGGATTAGATTTACCAAGGTCAGGATTAGATTTACCAAGGTCAGGATTAGATTTACCAAGGTCAGGATTAGATGTATCAGTGTTAATGTTAGATCAATCAGAGTTTGGTTCAGTATGTGTAGAATAAGGCGATTTAGCAGAAAACAGACCTGATGAGGGGTTTGAAGATATTCCAGATGATTCTGATAAAGTTTGTGGGATGGACAACATACAGGGCCTTAAGATTCTTCTTGTACCTTAACACACACAAACACAACACACACACACACACACACACACACACACACACACACACACACATTTGTAAACAAGCTGGCACTGATGGATGTTTTGTGATTGATAGGAGAGAGTGACCTACTTCCTGTCAAATTCTCTGTATGCATCTCGTAGCCAGCGCAGGGACGGCTTGTTGCTGCTACGGAGACCGTGATGGAAATAGACAACAGTGTAATCACTCTCCACATACTGGTCCAGGGTGTACTTCAGGTACCTGCAGCCAGAGGGCAGTGGAGAGCAGCAGGCATGACACAATAAACCCCACAACACACCCCACATGGAGGCAAATCCATACGTCCTGTTTACACCTGAATAATCACCTGAAGAGATTATTTCAATGCAAAGTAACACACACACACACACACACACACACACTTCCTGAGGGACTCACTCCAGTAGGCGCTGGTGGTCAAGCTGGTGTGAGGGGGGCATCAGACAGCTACTGAAAATTACCAGCTTCCTGCCAAAGTTATCATCCCCTGGATGACAGAAACAGTTAGTTATCATCCCCTGGATGACAGAGACAGTTAGTTATCATCCCCAGGATGACAGAGACAGTTAGTTATCATCCCCTGGATGACAGAGACAGTTAGTTATCATCCCCAGGATGACAGAGACAGTTAGTTATCATCCCCTGGATGACAGAGACAGTTAGTTATCATCCCCTGGATGACAGAGACAGTTAGTTATCATCCCCAGGATGACAGAGACAGTTAGTTATCATCCCCTGGATGACAGAGACAGTTAGTTATCATCCCCAGGATGACAGAGACAGTTAGTTATCATCCCCAGGATGACAGAGACAGTTAGTTATCATCCCCAGGATGACAGAGACAGTTAGTTATCATCCCCCAGGATGACAGGATGACAGAGTTAGTTATCATCCCCTGGATGACAGAGACAGTTAGTTATCATCCCCTGGATGACAGAGACAGTTAGTTATCATCCCCTGGATGACAGAGACAGTTAGTTATCATCCCCTGGATGACAGAGACAGTTAGTTATCATCCCCTGGATGACAGAAACAGTTAGTTATCATCCCCTGGATGACATAGACAGTTAGTTATCATCCCCTGGATGACATAGACAGTTAGTTATCATCCCCTGGATGACAGAGACAGTTAGTTATCATCCCCTGGATGACAGAGACCGTGAGTTATCATCCCTTGGATGACATAGACAGTTAGTTAGCAGAGCAACGACCCCACTGCTCTACCCATTTCTCCGCGGGACTGACCTGTGACCTGGAGGATCCCATGGCGTGCAACATCATAATACAAGTGTCCAGGGTCCAGGCAGCAAGGGACTTTATGTGGAGCCGGAGGGCGATTAGGGCGGTTACCATGACGTTGCTGTTGTTCCTCCTCTTCCTCCTCCTTCTGTAGCTCTGAGAACCACAACATGGATCACAGTGTTACAATCACCATGGTTACGTTGGCTACTAAGGTGTATTCAGTAGATGAACACATCTGGGCTGTGGATGAGTGCTCCTATTAAACACACTGAATTAATTCAATGGGTGGATGAGTGCTCCTATTAAACACACTGAATTAATTCAATGGGTGGATGAGTGCTCTTCTATTAAACACACTGAATTAATTCTTCTATTAAACACACTGAATTAATTCAATGGGTGCTCTTCTATTAAACACACTGAATTAATTGAGTGTGCTCCTATTAAACACACTGAATTAATTCAATGGGTGGATGAGTGCTCCTATTAAACACACTGAATTAATTCTTCTATTAAACACACTGAATTAATTCAATGGGTGGATGAATTAATTCAAGTGCTCTTCTATTAAACACACTGAATTAATTCAATGGGTGGATGAGTGCTCTTCTATTAAACACACTGAATTAATTCAATGGGTGGATGAGTGCTCTTCTATTAAACACACTGAATTAATTCAATGGGTGGATGAGTGCTCCTATTAAACACACTGAATTAATTCAATGGGTGGATGAGTGCTCCTATTAAACACACTGAATTAATTCAATGGGTGGATGAGTGCTCTTCTATTAAACACACTGAATTAATTCAATGGGTGGATGAGTGCTCCTATTAAACACACTGAATTAATTCAATGGGTGGATGAGTGCTCCTCACCTATTTCAGCTAGCTGCTCCAGGTCAATAGCTGAGATCATTGTTCAGTGCTGGTTCACTTTCACCGTCCTGAAATACAAGCAAACATGTGATCACCTGTCTGATGAAATCACCAATATATGGCTTATTATTGAGTAAAGGTCTGTGTAACATGAAGAGTTTGTGTCAAAATAAGCTCAAACCATTAGAGAAAATGTGAACTAAAGAGAGTTACAAAGAAGATCAGGAAAATAGAACTCTTTCTGTAGACATCTGCATGCAACTCTGGGTAAGATATTTTCACAAATCACCCTCACTATTTTCCTTCTAAATTTATAACATTTCTTTACTAAAATAGTTGTGGGCGAGGTCATGAATAATCCTCCCTGGTCGGACTGTGCTTCTAATTATATTTTATTGGCAGAAGGAGACAGCATTAATCAAACCAATGGAGTGACCAGGACAAAGACAATGTCCTAATAAACATAACAGAAGGCATTTAGTTCACAAAGACATCAGAGCAGGTATGCAGGTATAGATAAGCACCAGCATCCTGTATAGATGTATTTGCATATTTCTTCACTTCCTTTCAGCACCACATTCTCTGGTCTTGTGAGATAATAAGCTGATACTCTGCGTCACACCAGAGGAGTAAATTGTTTCCTGTTAGTGTTTCAGCAGAGGAATGTGGATCTGTTGAATGTCCAGGCCACCTCTATAGTAAAGCATGGAGTTTACACCACAAGATATGGATAATAACCTGAAGGTTATATGTCCTGGAGCTACCTACACAACTAAAGTTAGACCGTTTACATATAAAAGCATAATTTCGCGCACATTGTTTTAAACATGGAGGCAACACACCAAAAACACGCACCTGGGGGACATTATAACTTTAATAGTTGTTATGCTAACGTCCACATGCGACTGCTATGTTATAAACACCATTGACACACAACGTGAATATTATCCTACGACTAACTATACAAATAGGAACCTAAAACACAGCATCAATTAAACGTCATGATTTAAATAAGGTGAAACACGTACCTTACCGCTCAGGTGTCTGACGCAAAACGTCCTCAACTCCAAACACTAACAGTGGGGTGCGCATGCGCAAAACTGCCTCAACTCTAAACACTAACAACGCAGTGCGCATGCTCAAACCGAGTGTTTGGTCCTAATTCACTACATGACCTCAGCGTCTCTGGTCGGAGTTTGAAAAGACCGAAAGGAAGAACTCGGTAACCTGCTTTTGTTTAGCCAGTTTAGGGAAGAAATTAAACATCCTAATTATACTTTCTAATGACTGGGTGGGGTAAAACACAGATACTATCTGTGTCAGCATTTTGCAATAACGCCTCAGGGGAAATCCAGGCTGGACTTACAGGCAGAACTTACAGATAAAAGATGACTTTGTTTGTATTATAATGATACTGTGTGTGTGTGTGTGAATCTGTCTGTGAATCAGTCTATGTATTTGTGTGTCTGTGAATCTGTCTGTGTATATGTGTGTCTGTGAATCTGTCTGTGTATATGTGTGTCTGTGAATCTGTCTGTGTATATGTGTGTCTGTGAATCTGTCTGTGTATATGTGTGTCTGTGAATCTGTCTGTGTATATGTGTGTCTGTGAATCTGTCTGTGTATATGTGTGTCTGTGAATCTGTCTGTGTATATGTGTGTCTGTGAATCTGTCTGTGTATATGTGTGTCTGTGAATCTGTCTGTATATGTGTGTCTGTGAATCTGTCTGTGTATATGTGTGTCTGTGAATCTGTCTGTGTATATGTGTGTCTGTGAATCTGTCTGTGTATATGTGTGTCTGTGAATCTGTCTGTGTATATGTGTGTCTGTGAATCTGTCTGTGTATATGTGTGTCTGTGAATCTGTCTGTGTATGTGTGTGTCTGTGAATCTGTCTGTGTATATGTGTGTCTGTGAATCTACGTGCACACATTCGCCTTAATCTTGACGGCTCTCTGAGGTGAAGGCTAAATCCTAAATGGCATAATATCCCCTGTGGGGTCCTTAGTCAAATGAAGTGCACTATATAGTATAGGGAGCCATTTAGGACACAGCGGATCAGAGATGCAGCCATTGGAATGGAGAGACAGATGAATGACAACACAGAGTTTGGAAAAGGCGTATCGATCTGCCATGTGAAATAAGGGTTATCATTGCTAGCCGTACAACGCCCGGCAGGCTGCCGGCCCGGTAATCCCGGTAACGCTCACCGGTGGATCACGCACTGAAATGGTTTGTGTGCCAAAAACCTATCGGGAGTTTGGTGAGATCAAGCTTAATGAATAATAGCTTTAAAAAAACACATACAAATGGGTCCAGGAATGATTCCAGTCATATCCATCACATCTGTTTTGAAGTGAAGTTTTGTTCGAGGGCAGCAAGCCTGCTGTCTGGTAACAATGTAAATTCATCGTCTGCCTCGCAACTCAACACACGACTGGAAAAGAAGCATCCTGTTAAAGTAGAATCTGTCGAGTTTCTGACACCTGCTGGTGGAATATGGAACTGCAGTGTGCTTGATTGGATAGTTTGCCCGGTTTGAGACCAATGTAATGTAATCACATGGAACTGCCCTAGAGGTCCAGGGAGACCTGTTGTTCCTGTACTTCTGAACCTATAGCTCTGATATGTGGAGGTGTTCACATGGTGGAGTTAATCCAGCCTGTTGGGGTAATAGCACACGACATAGAAGTACCGTGCAGTACATTTTTGAATAACTCAACATATATCAGTAATACATGCTGGTACCATGAATAACAACATTCAAATAGGCAACACTTTCTACCAGCCATGACAACCCACTGCCCCCGCCTCCACATTCCTGATTGGTCTAAACTCCTGAGGATGTTTGACATCAGGGAGCTAATCCACGTGGGTGTCTGCTTACCAATCACAACACAACTAGACATCAAACACACACCACCTGCTGGCCATACAAGACAGCTGCACCCATCAGGGGGAAAGTTGTGAGGGAGAAAAAAAGAATGAAGGAGAAACAGGAGGTGGTGGAGAGAAATAAAAATGGGAGTAATAAAGAGAGAGTGACATACAAGAGAGAGAAGTGGTGAGGGATTAGCCTTTCAGAAGAGGCTATTGTCTTTGTGTGAGGTGCTATCAACTCAATGTCAAACAGCTGCTTCTTCTAAGCGGGAAGAGTCTACGTGCCAATCTGCACTCTGTTCACTTCATAGTACACTACTGAATCACCCGGACACATCAAATGTAGTGCCCTACTGTGTCACCCAGACCCATCAATTGTAGTGCACTATAAAGCAAACAGGCTGCCATTTGGGCCAGTAACTGTGGTTGCATGTCTGAGCTCTGAACAGCAGAGCCCACTCGCGGGCAGGATTTATACACGCCGCTGACATTTTCACTTTAATGGGATCAAGTCACAGAAAGGGAGTGGATTTATTTTTCCACTGCTCTGATTTTCTGTAGGAGAACACTAAGATAAAAGAGAAAGGGGAAGAGGGAGAAACGAATGGGGGAGAAAACAGGCTAAAATATTAAGAAATGATTTTGGTCAACATCAAGGTTATGCTAGCGATTAAGAGAAGGTTACGAGGATTATCAGACTTATCAAAAACATATTAGTCAGATGTATAGAGCAGCCAGTAGCAGGAATCCATGTTTCTGTCAGGGCCAGGATGTGAGGGCAGTCTGCTGGGTGAACTTATTATTGTTAGTAAAAAATAATTATTAAAAGCATTGTTTTTAAATGCAGAGACTCTTATAAAATAAAATAGTCTAGTCAGAAAGGGACAAGCAGGAGGGTTGAGGTTTATGCAGAATGGAAACTGTCAGGTAGCATCAGCTGCTCAGCCTGCAACACAACCAGGGGGGCCACTCACAAATAAACACAAACACCAATTCTCTCTGTCGAAAACATGACAGCTTTGCTTTATATTCAGGGCCCTAAGAGAAAATGTTGGTATTTGGGAGGCTGGCAGGGCCGATAGCCTCCAGCTGGCTAGTCTTCATCACTGTGTGAAGGGAAGAGTGAAGGGGAGACAGGAGTGAAGGGAGGATGAGAGAGAGACGAAGAGAGGAAGAGAGAGGGATATGAAGAGAGGAGAGAGTAAGAGAGAGGAGAGGAAGAGAGAGGACGAGAGAGAGAAGAGAGAGGAAGAGAGCTGAATTAGCTGATTTTTCGGTAATTAAATATGTCGTATAGTTAACATTACTGTCTCGTTTGTCCCACCTGGCTATATTAACATGAATGCACTGACTGTAAGTCAATCTGGATAATCAGCAAACACAGCTGCAATATAAGTGACTGGTTGAGATAAAATGGGTCCTCAGACTGGAGCTGCCTGAGTTTGATTGTCTGCTGGAACATATTTTAACCCAGTATTAACCCAGGTTAAAACCCAGAATTAACCCAGAATTAGCCCAGTTTTAACCCAGTATTAACCCATATTTAACCCAGTATTAACCAAGCATTAATGCTCAGAATCATGGGAGCATCAAGTAGGAATCTGGTATACATCTAGTGAGAATCTGGTGAGGATAATAAAAATCCAGTGAATATCCAATGAGGAGGTGATATATAGAGCAAATATAAACGAGAGATGGAGATGAGGTGAGCTGCTCAATGAATTAATAAAGACAGATAGTGGGTGGAGACAGGTGGAGATGAGGTGAGCTGCTCAATGAATTAATAAAGACAGATAGTGGGTAGAGACAGGTGGAGATGAGGTGGAGATGAGGTGAGCTGCTCAATGAATTAATAAAGACAGATAGTGGGTGGAGACAGGTGGAGATGAGGTGAGCTGCTCAATGAATTAATAAAGACAGATAGTGGGTGGAGACAGGTGGAGATGAGGTGGAGATGAGGTGAGCTGCTCAATGAATTAATAAAGACAGATAGTGGGTGGAGACAGGTGGAGATGAGGTGAGCTGCTCAATGAATTAATAAAGACAGATAGTGGGTGGAGACAGGTGGAGATGAGGTGCTCATGGTTTTCTTTTAAAAAGCTGCGTTGTGCGTTGAGTGTTTTCCATGAATCAAAAGTGCCACATTGAAATTGAGCCATTATCTACATAAGCCTTAGTGCTGTTTGTTGAACCGCCCACATGACTCAGAATTTCCATAACAGACCCCCTGGGTCCCTGGGGTCTCTCATACACACAATGACGCCTGCCTTGTTTATTTGGGATCCAAATGGAGTGGTTTTGTGTGTGTATATAATATATGATCTCCATGGACATGTTTGTAGAAAATGGAGATACAATCTACTCACTGGGACAGAGATATGAAAACACTTTACATGTTTTATCTAATGCTTTTCCACACTATAGGAACATGATATGATATAATGTATCCCCTAAATAAACCTTACTGATCTAGGATATAATGTATCCCCTATACCCACAGCAATTACCACAGTAATAATCACATTAATAACCACAGTAATAATCACATTAATAACCACAGTAATAATCACATTAACAACCACAGTAATAATCACAGTAATAATCACATTAACAACCACATTAATAACCACAGTAATAATTACAGTAATAATCACATTAACAACCACAGTAATAATCACAGTAATAATCACATTAACAACCACATTAATAACCACAGTAATAATCACATTAATAACCACAGTAATAATCACATTAATAACCACAGTAATTACCACAGTAATAATCACATTAATACCCACAGTAATAATCACATTAATAACCACAGTAATAATCACATTAATAACCACAGTAATAATCACAATAACAACCACAGTAATAACCACTGTAATAATCACATTAATAACCACAGTAATAATCACATTAATAACCACAGTAATAATCACATTAACAACCACAGTAATAACCACTGTAATAATCACATTAATAACCACAGTAATAATCACAGTAATAATCACATTAACAACCACTGTAATAATCACATTAATAACCACAGTAATAACCACTGTAATAATCACAGTAATAACCGCTGTAATAATCACATTAATAACCACTGTAATAATCACAGTAATAACTGTAATAACTGTAATAATCACATTAACAACCACAGTAATAACCACTGTAATAATCACATTAATAACCACAGTAATAATCACATTGACAACCACTGTAATAATCACATTAATAACCACAGTAATCATCATTATTACCTATTTATTTCTTAACAACAGAAGGAAGCCCCACTTTGCTGCAGGGCATCAAAAAATTGGTTGATACTCGTAATGTTCCTCTCCACGGAAATCTTTAGTAAAAGGCGAAAGATTTATGCGATCTGAAGAGAAACCAGAGTGAACTGATGTGAGAACAGTCCAATAGGGGTGGCATTCACGGACGTAACAGTCTCAGTAACGGTAACATACAAAATCACAACCAGAACCAAATGACGTGCAATGTTCATAGTGTCTTGTAACTACATTACATAACAGAACACTATGATGGGAAATACATTTGTTATTTGAAGCAATAACGTTAAAAACTAAAATAAATGTACTTCAGGTGCATTATGGGTAACGTCGGCAAAGTTGAATGGTCACTACCGAATGCGGTCGACAGGGGGCACTTTTCTAGTGATTTCGCTGTGGCTGTAAAAGGCTTTAAGTTCACCCAGTCATGAAGGACTTAAAATACATGCCGTTGATTGAATGGCATATATCAATAATTGTGAAATATTTGTGAAAAACTATTGGTATTACATTTCTTTGAACACTTTTGTAAAAAAAATATTTATTTCAATTGTTAACTTTCAAATTAAGCTGGTCAACAACAATTGCAAATTGTTACTTTAGTAAAATTTAAGGGTTTTGTCTAAATGAAGGGCACTATATCTGGGGTTTTGTCTAAATGAAGGGCACTATATCTGGGATTTTGTTTAAATGGAGGGTATTATATTTAAGTTTTTGTTTTTAATTATTATTAATGATCAGTGTTCAGTCTAATCAATATTCATTGGGTAAGGCCACATTCTCTCGGCAGAATGGATTTAAATGCTTACTCCTCTATCTTTCTCAGAATCAGAATCAGAAAAGTGTTTAATCGACATAAATGTATGAACAGACAAGGAATTTACTTTGGCAGGAAGGTGCTTACATAAAACATATGAATAGAACAATGGAGACCATATATGAGACCATAGTGGAGACCATAGTGGAGACCATAGTGGAGACCTTAGTGGAGACCTTAGTGGAGACCATAGTGGAGACCATAGTGGAGACCATAGTGGAGACCATAGTAGAGACCATAGTGGAGACCTTAGTGGAGACCATAGTGGAGACCATAATGGAGACCATAGTGGAGACCATAGTGGAGACCATAGTGGAGACCTTAGTGGAGACCTTAGTGGAGACCATAGTGGAGACCATAGTAGAGACCATAGTAGAGACCATAGTGGAGACCATAATGGAGACCATAGTGGAGACCATAGTAGAGACCATAGTGGAGACCATAGTGGAGACCATAGTGGAGACCTTAGTGGAGACCATAGTGGAGACCATAGTGGAGACCATAGTAGAGACCATAGTGGAGACCATAGTGGAGACCATAGTGGAGACCTTAGTGGAGACCATAGTAGAGACCATAGTAGAGACCATAATGGAGACCATAGTGGAGACCATAGTGGAGACCATAGTGGAGACCATAGTGGAGACCTTAGTGGAGACCATAATGGAGACCATATTGGAGACCATAGTAGAGACCATAGTGGAGACCATAGTACAGAGATGTTTCTGTTTTCATGTGCACTAACAGTCAGTATATAAGATGAAAAATACATATCAATCAGACAAATAGGTGGAGACTAGAAGCACAGAACAGCGGGTGTTCATCTCAGAGTGACATAGGACTGTGAACCGCAGGTCAGGGGTCAAAGGTCAGGGCTGACCCCTCTGATAAAGTGGCCATGGGGAAATGTTGAAATGATCGTCTGCTGTCAACTAGACATGGCAGAAGGGGGTTGGACTTCTGTACATATAACTTACAGGCATGAACACACTCACCATCACATTCTCTCTATTCCTCTTTCTCTCTACCCCCCTCTCCCTCATCTCTCTCTTTCCATCTTCTCTCTCTCTTTCCCTCTTCTCTCTCTCTTTCCATCTTCTCTCTCTCTTTCCCTCTTCTCTCTCTCTTTCCCTCTTCTCTCTCTCTTTCCATCTTCTCTCTATCTTTCCATCTTCTCTCTCTCTTTCCCTTTTCTCTCTCTCTTTCCCTCATCTCTCTCTCTTTTCTTCTTCTCTCTCTCTTTCCCTCTCATCAAGCTGAGATAGAGTCCATGTATTTCCTCCAGACTGATCAGCGTGCATCCCAAATGCCAGTCTATTCTATATATAGTGCACTGTGACCCATTATACCCAGTTCAAAGTAGTGAAGTATAGGGAATTGGAAACCTTTTGGGATATAAATGTATTCTGTTCAGCAGCTATAAGACGTGTTACTCAATCCTTTGTCTGAGATTAAAAAGCTAAGGGACAAAAACTATTCTTTAGCTGAAATGAGATTTCTTCAGTTTAGATATGAAACATTACCACAGCCTTCTGGACCTGGGTTCAGCTGGTATTACCTGTTTTCAATCTTACAGAATAATTATTCACCTCATTACATTTCTCTCTTTGATTTATTGCTACTTAAACAGCTTGACTGTTCCAAAATCAGTTTTCCTTCACAGAATAAATGATGACACCAATGAGAGGCGGTCTCCAATCTGAACCAGCATTTGGAAAAACAACTCCTGAATCTGAATGTATTGTTTATTGTTTATTGTAAAAAGGATCCCTATTAGCTGTCACCAAAGTGAACAAGCTAGTCTTCCTGGGGTCCACAACAAAAAGAGATCACATAACAATGTTATTGTAAAACAGTATAACAATATAACATTATAGACATCATTACCACATCATCATAAATTAGTCTGAATAAATTATTAAGATTACAAAAAGGAAAATGTCCTTACTCACAATTTTAAATAGTACATTCTTAGATGGTACTTAAAAGAGCCTTTGCCATTCTTTTGACGTATATTCAATGGGCAATTATTCCACTGACTGATGGCACGATAAATAACAGTTCTCTTTAAAGCATTGGATTTTGGCCGTGGTAGCATCACCCGGCCTTCATCTGCAGACCTAGTCACATGAGAATGAACCTGATCACTCCTAACAATTCAGTTATATAAAAAAACTGGTTGGGAAGAATAGACAATATTTCTAAAAAACTTAGCTGTATTGAAATGTTGACTTTTCTCCACCGTTAACCATGAGAGCTGACAGTGCATACTTATAATGTTTGTTCTAATCGGACAATGTAATACCAACCTGGCAGCTCTATTTTGGGTCGTTTGTAATTTTCTTAGTTGACCTTTAGATATAGATGACCACACGGGGGCACAATAATCTAAATGACATAAAATTAAAGACTTAGCCACCTGCTCCACAATGTGTGTAGGGACATAATTAAGACATTTCCTCACCATACCACTGCACATCTTCTTCACTATGACATCAATATGTTCTACCCACGACAGCTTACTATCCACTATTGTACCCAGTAATTTTACTTTATCTACCTGTTCTATAGGTTCTCTAGACAAATTCAAACTCATTTTTGGTATTAATGACAGTTTATGACTCGATCCCAAGATAATTGATTTGGTTTTTTGAAACATTCAGCACCAACTTATTTTGTTTTATCCAATCAGAAACCATTTTTAACTCAGCTGATAAAACATAATCCAGTTCACTGACAGTTTTTGCAGCATAATACAATGTGGAGTCATCAGCATACATTGGTACAGTTGCTTTACCCAAAACAGATGGTAGATCATTTGTGAAGATGGCGTATAAAAGTGGTCCCAGGCAGCTCCCTTGCGGGACCCCACAGTCCAAGACCCTAGAGTGAGACCAGCTGCCGGTGTAATACACCCGTTGTGTCCTACATGAGAGATTACTCTTCATAAAATGAATGGCAGTTGGATCAAATCCATAGCATTCTAGTTTACCTATTAGTAGATTGTGATCTATGACATCAAATGCCGCACTAAAATCCAGTAACACAGCGCCAGTCATCTTTAAATTATCCATTTCCTTGAGCCAGTCATCTGTCATTACTGTAAGGTCAGTACAAGTTGAATGGTTATGTCTATAAGCTGTGAATCTGTGTTCAAACCATTACATTAAAAGTATTCCTTTACTTGTGAGTGAACTATCCTCTCCATCAGCTTACTAAGAACCGGGAGAATAGTAATAGGTCTACTGTTCTTCCCAGTAAGTGCTAGTCTGCCATCTTTAGGTATGGGAATAATTTACCTTCTTTCCAAATAGTGGGAAAAAAACCTTTCATTAAGCATGCAGGCTAAGTACCTAACTGTCCATCAGGTCAGTACCTACTGTGATCAGGCAGAGACTTCAACAACTTCCTTACTTCCGGCTCCTCTACACTATTAAACTGGAAAGTACAACTCTTGTCTAACATCACATGATTTTTTATGAGCTTTAGGTAATTAGAATCAGTATTGTCCATATTCTGCCTTAGTGCATGGACCTTATTCATATAAAAATCATTAAAATAATTTGCTATATTAGATGGTTTGGTTAAAAACCTGCCCTCTGACTCCACAAAGGAAGCCCCTCCAGATGTCCGCCTTCCCATTATTTCATTAAGGGTTTTCCAGAGCTCTTTACCATCTCGCTTTACAGCATTTATTCTTTTCATATAATAATCTTTTTTCATCGACCTATTCAGTTTAGTAACCTGATTTCTCAGTCTACAGTACGTGAATCTGTCCTCCACCAATCCAGTCTCTACTAATTTAGATTTGGCTTTGTCCCTTTCCTTCATAAGGCACTTTATACTCTCATTCAGCCATGG
The DNA here is from genome assembly GCA_029465975.1 of Dallia pectoralis. Lineage (NCBI taxonomy): Eukaryota > Metazoa > Chordata > Actinopteri > Esociformes > Umbridae > Dallia > Dallia pectoralis. The sequence continues at coordinate 887,976 of CM055758.1, forward strand.
GGCTGTTCTCCCTTTTACAATACACTTCCTCATAGGGGCATGCCTATCAACAATCTTCATAAATCTTTCCATAAAGATATTTAAGGCAGCCTCAGGCTCCTCAGCCGCATACACATCAGTCCAATCAATACCACCAACATCTGACAAAAAACTCTCAGGAATACATTTCTTAAACATCCTTTTATGTACTATATTGACTTTACATTTTGGATTATTTTTTTCCTGGTAATTGTTATGATATTATGGTCACTAAAACCCACAGGTCGAGAAACTGGTTTAGTGCAGGATTCAGGAACATTTGTATAAATGTGATCTATGCAAGTGGCAGAAATATGTCCAGCACTGTTAGTAAAGACTGGTTGGTTGAGAGATCATTTGAGAAATATTACAAGCAGTATTCAATGAAACTATCTTTTGTTTCATTGGACATTGATTCGCAAACCAGTCAATGTTCATATCCCCAAGTAAGAAAATATCATTATTCACATCTGTAACTCTGTCAATCAACACACATAAATCATTCAGGTATTGCACATTAGTCCCAGGAGGTCTATAGCAGCAACCAATTAGCACCGGCTTTAGGTGAGGAAGATGCACTTTAACCCATAACGACTCTAAATCATCAGAGATAAACTCAGAGCACAGTGTTGCCGGAAAGTTATCACTGATATATAATGCTATGTTACCCCCATGTTTATTCCTGTCCCTTCTATAATAGTATAGCCATCAATGGAAACCTCAGTGTCAAGAACAGTAGCATCCAGATGAGTCTCAGATATTGCCAATAACAAGACCCTTTGAAACAGAAAGGAGATGTTTATCACCAATAGGCCTACTATCCATAATTATTATTTATTTCTCTTAAAATCAGTTCAGCCTATATGCGCTCAAGTTAAGGAAACCAAAGAACTAGTCTCTCGATCCAGCTCTCGGCTCCAATTCCTGGCTGTTGGTGCTTTTCGTATCCTCCTGCTTTTGGGCAGTGGGATGGACAATAAGCTTGTCATGTCTGATGTAGGCTATGTCCCCTCGTTCTCTGGCAGCTTTCATGGCTGGAATGAGTTCCTTATGCTTTTGTCTCACGGCTTCAGTGTAGTCCTCATTCACATAGATGTTGGTGCCTTTCAGATCCTTAGTCTTCCTCAAAACAGCCATTTTATCTTTATATCTGAGGAATTTGACCAATGATAGGCCTCTCTTCCCAGAATATCCGGATGGATTGCCAGTCCTATGTGCACGTTCAATCACCATCTGGCTACTATCCAGGTGAAGTTTCTCATTTATCACATACCTGACTTTGTCCTCAGTCTCCTTCCAGCTTTCATTCTGGGCCTCGGGAATGCCATCCACAACCAGGTTATTCCCTCTTGTTTGACCCTCCAAGTAATCGGCTTTCTCAGTCATCTCTGCCAATTGCCCCTGCATTATTTTGGTTTCAGCACAAGCAATTGGCCTTTCTGACTCAGTTTTATCATTTTTCTTCATTAGATCATCAATGTATGGCGTTTGTTCTGCAAAGGACAATATGAAGGTCACTTGTTATATGATAATCTAAACTAACTCTGCTTGGTTTAAATGTGCAATTAATTTTACACTGTTCACAGTGTTTCTGAAATCCTGCCCAGTAAAACCACATAGATCCTTCTAGAATCCCCACACTAAATATAAACACGGATGCTTTTCTCATGATGCCAGTTTGTACTTGGACAGTTGCCTGTGTGGATATAACTGAAGATATGTCTACCACACAACTCACCAGTTGAGATACATGACTGCTGTGATTTGGGGAAAGCCAGGACACCTTCAAGAGATGTGAGCTTAGCTGAACTAAGTTGCCTGCTATGGCTAGCAAAACCAGTGGTGTGGGTTGGCACGAGAAATAATACACCTTCCCACCTTTCAAATCATGGAAAAGGCAACGTCTGTTTCACATATTGTATGCATTTAATATCTACAACTGACCCAGTGGGTTCAGTATGTCCTCATATTCTAGTTTTAGAGACTGGGCTGTTTACTAATGGAGTGCTTTCCACTAAATTGTACTGTTCATAATAATGAGCAATGTTGGTTCTAGATGTGAAAACACGAGTAGAACATGAATAGATATTGTATGCATGTAAAATGAACCTAACGACCCAGGGCTGGATCATCAGAACAACTTCTGAGCCCGAACAAACAGTCAATTCATGAGAAATAACGGTCCAGATTGCTGAACTTAGATCACCTGTGTGTTTTTGTACCCCAGGCGGAAGACAAAGCTGCAGTGTCCCCGTTCCTGCTCTGGGTGATGACAGGTGCACTGTGTAAGTTGCAGCTCAGGGCCAAGAGCTTCTGCCAACTGAAATGGGCCGCACACAAAACACACGCCTGACAGTAAAGGCCAAGTGAGAGAACGGGGGGAGAGGGAGGGGAGAGAAGGAAAAGAAAAAAGTGCCATAAGCCGCCCTCGTACCGGGATGGAAAATATGATTAAGAAACACCCCAAACAACACCAGCCAATCAGAAAGACAGACATGCATAAACACCCCAAACAACACCAGCCAATCAGAAAGACAGACATGCATAAACACCCCAAACAACACCAGCCAATCAGAAAGACAGACATGCATAAACACCCCAAACAACACCAGCCAATCAGAAAGACAGACATGCATAAACACCCCAAACAACACCAGCCAATCAGAAAGACAGACATGCATAAACACCCCAAACAACACCAGCCAATCAGAAAGACAGACATGCATAAACACCCCAAACAACACCAGCCAATCAGAAAGACAGACATGCATAAACACCCCAAACAACACCAGCCAATCAGAAAGACAGACATGCATAAACACCCCAAACAACACCAGCCAATCAGAAAGACAGACATGCATAAACACACACAAACTGAACAAACTGTGTTTTTACATTAATGTCCCCAGCAACAGGCATGTTTTTACATTAATGTCCTCAGCAACAGGCATGTTTTTACATTTAGGCCCCCAGCAACAGGCATGTTTTTACATTAAGGTCCCCAGCAACAGGCATGTTTTTACATTAAGGTCCCCAGCAACAGGCATGTTTTTACATTAAGGTCCCCAGCAACAGGCATGTTTTTACATTAAGGTCCCCAGCAACAAGCCTCAGAGCTTGGTTCCTCTCTAGGTTTCTTCCTAAATTCTATAGTGAACAGATGCTGTGTGTTTAAAGAGGACAGATGCTGTGTGTTTATAGTGAACAGATGTGTTTATAGTGGACAGATGTGTTTATAGTGGACAGATGCTGTGTGTTTATAGTGGACAGATGCTGTGTGTTTATAGTGGACAGATGTGTTTATAGTGGACAGATGCTGTGTGTTTATAGTGGACAGATGTGTTTATAGTGGACAGATGTGTTTATAGTGGACAGATGCTGTGTGTTTATAGTGGACAGATGTGTTTATAGTGAACAGATGCTGTGTGTTTATAGTGAACAGATGCTGTGTGTTTATAGTGAACAGATGCTGTGTGTTTATAGTGACCAGATGCTGTGTGTTTATAGTGAACAGATGCTGTGTGTTTATAGTGACCAGATGCTGTGTGTTTATAGTGAACAGATGCTGTGTGTTTATAGTGACCAGATGCTGTGTGTTTATAGTGGACAGATGCTGTGTGTTTATAGTGGACAGATGCTTTGTGTTTATAGTGACCAGATGCTGTGTGTTTATAGTGAACAGATGCTGTGTGTTTATAGTGACCAGATGCTGTGTGTTTATAGTGAACAGATGCTGTGTGTTTATAGTGACCAGATGCTGTGTGTTTATAGTGGACAGATGCTGTGTGTTTATAGTGGACAGATGCTGTGTGTTTATAGTGGACAGATGCTGTGTGTTTATAGTGGACAGATGTGTTTATAGTGAACAGATGCTGTGTGTTTATAGTGGACAGATGCTGTGTGTTTATAGTGACCAGATGCTGTGTGTTTATAGTGAACAGATGCTGTGTGTTTATAGTGACCAGATGCTATGTGTTTATAGTGTACAGATGCTGTGTGTTTATAGTGAACAGATGCTGTGTGTTTATAGTGAACAGATGCTGTGTGTTTATAGTGACCAGATGCTGTGTGTTTATAGTGACCAGATGCTGTGTGTTTATAGTGGACAGATGCTTTGTGTTTATAGTGACCAGATGCTGTGTGTTTATAGTGAACAGATGCTGTGTGTTTATAGTGGACAGATGCTGTGTGTTTATAGTGACCAGATGCTGTGTGTTTATAGTGAACAGATGCTGTGTGTTTATAGTGAACAGATGCTGTGTGTTTATAGTGACCAGATGCTGTGTGTTTATAGTGACCAGATGCTGTGTGTTTATAGTGTACAGATGCTGTGTGTTTATAGTGACCAGATGCTGTGTGTTTATAGTGAACAGATGCTGTGTGTTTATAGTGAACAGATGCTGTGTGTTTATAGTGACCAGATGCTGTGTGTTTATAGTGGACAGATGCTGTGTGTTTATAGTGGACAGATGCTTTGTGTTTATAGTGGACAGATGCTGTGTGTTTATAGTGAACAGATGCTGTGTGTTTATAGTGAACAGATGCTGTGTGTTTATAGTGAACAGATGCTGTGTGTTTATAGTGACCAGATGCTGTGTGTTTATAGTGGACAGATGCTGTGTGTTTATAGTGGACAGATGCTTTGTGTTTATAGTGGACAGATGCTGTGTGTTTATAGTGAACAGATGCTGTGTGTCTTCAGCACTGAACATTAGAAGACCTCAGGCCACAACGTTTTTCAGCTGTCACCATGGCTACCATCATACCCCACAAACGTATCATATTGAGAGATTAGGTAGGCAGAGCATCCCAATGTGTTCGTGTGCGTGTGTGTTTATGTGTTTCCACTTCCCAAAGGGTTCTGGTATTTGTCCTTCATGGGGCAGCCAAGCTCAACAGCTACTGGTTTCAGCAGGGCACATATTCAGACCATGGTTTTGTCTGTTGACTGATGAGACAGGAAATGCCCCCAATCCCCATGGCAACCTGAGGGATGCCCCCAATCCCCATGGCAACCTGAGGGATGCCCCCAATCCCCATGGCAACCTGAGGGATGCCCCCAATCCCCATGGCAACCTGAGGTGTGGAGAATGTCACACTGCTTGCTTAGTTCCTCTTGATTCAGCACATAGCTGACTCAACCCAAAGACGTCTGCTAGCACATAAGGCTGAACCAGTCACAGCACTCAGAGCACAGCTCTTTGACAACAGGCTGGAGATCAGGTTTCACATATCGTGTGTTATGTAGAGGCCTGGCTTACCATGACCCCCTAGCAACCTGAGGCATGGGGCTTTTTGCCCCCTAGCAACCAAAAGCAAGCCACCATCTAGGTCTTTAGCAGACAGCTACAGCACCTGCTGTTATATGAGTTTGTTTGTGTGCTGCTTGGCAA
>CM055758.1:900886-965886 GCA_029465975.1 Dallia pectoralis
CATCTACTCTTCTCTCCTACATCTACTCTTCTCTCCTACCTCTACTCTTCTCTCCTACCTCTACTCCTCTCTCCTACCTCTACTCTTCTCTCCTACATCTACTCTTCTCTCCTACATCTACTCTCCTCTCCTACATCTACTCTCCTCTCCTACATCTACTCTTCTCTCCTACCTCTACTCCTCTCTCCTACATCTACTCTTCTCTCCTACATCTACTCTTCTCTCCTACCTCTACTCTTCTCTCCTACATCTACTCCTCTCTCCTACATCTACTCTTCTCTCCTACATCTACTCTCTCTCCTACATCTACTCTCCTCTCCCTACATCTACTCTCTCTCCTACCTCTACTCTTCTCTCCTACCTCTCTCTTCTCTCCTACCTCTACTCTTCTCTCCTACATCTACTCTTCTCTCCTACATCTACTCTTCTCTCCTACCTCTACTCTTCTCTCCTACCTCTACTCCTCTCTCCTACATCTACTCTTCTCTCCTACCTCTACTCTTCTCTCCTACCTCTACTCTTCTCTCCTACCTCTACTCTTCTCTCCTACATCTACTCCTCTCTCCTACATCTACTCTTCTCTCCTACATCTAATCCTCTCTCCTACATCTACTCTTCTCTCCTACATCTACTCTCCTCTCCTACATCTGCTCTTCTCTCCTACCTCTACTCTTCTCTCCTACCTCTACTCTTCTCTCCTACATCTACTCTCTCTCCTACATCTACTCCTCCTCCTACATCTACTCTTCTCTCCTACATCTACTAATCCCCCCTACTCTCTCTCTCTCTCCTACCTCTACTCTTCTCTCCTACATCTCCTCTCTTTCCTACATCTACTCTTCTCTCCTACATCTACTCCTCTCTCCTACCTCTACTCTTCTCTCCTACATCTACTCTTCTCTCCTACATCTACTCTCCTCTCCTACATCTACTCTCTCTCTCCTACATCTACTCTTCTCTCCTACCTCTACTCCTCTCTCCTACATCTACTCTTCTCTCCTACATCTACTCTTCTCTCCTACCTCTACTCTTCTCTCCTACATCTACTCCTCTCTCCTACATCTACTCTTCTCTCCTACATCTACTCCTCTCTCCTACATCTACTCTCCTCTCCTACATCTACTCTTCTCTCCTACCTCTACTCTTCTCTCCTACCTCTACTCTTCTCTCCTACCTCTACTCTTCTCTCCTACATCTACTCTTCTCTCCTACATCTACTCTTCTCTCCTACCTCTACTCTTCTCTCCTACCTCTACTCCTCTCTCCTACATCTACTCTTACTCCTACCTCTACTCTTCTCTCCTACCTCTACTCTTCTCCTACCCTACTCTTCCTCCTGCTCTCCTCTCTCTCCTACATCTACTTCTCTCCTCACTAATCCTCTCTCCTACATCTACTCTTCTCTCCTACATCTACTCTCCCTCCTACATCTGCTCTTCTCTCCTACCTCTACTCTTCTCTCCTACCTCTACTCTTCTCTCCTACATCTACTCTACTCTCCTACCTCTACTCTACTCTCCTACATCTACTCTTCTCTCCTACATCTACTCCTCTCTCCTACCTCTACTCTTCTCTCCTACCTCTACTCTTCTCTCCTACATCTACTCCTCTCTTTCCTACATCTACTCTTCTCTCCTACATCTACTCCTCTCTCCTACATCTACTCTTCTCTCCTACATCTACTCTCTCTCCTACCTCAACTCTTCTCTCCTACTCTACTCCTCTCTCCTACATCTACTCTTCTCTCCTACATCTACTCCACTCTCCTACATCTACTCTTCTCTCCTACATCTACTCTCTCTCCTACATCTACTCTCCTCTCCTACATCTACTCTTCTCTCCTACCTCTACTCTTCTCTCCTACATCTACTCTTCTCTCCTACATCTACTCTTCTCTCCTACATCTACTCCTCTCTCCTACATCTACTCTCCTCTCCTACATCTACTCTTCTCTCCTACCTCTACTCTTCTCTCCTACCTCTACTCTTCTCTCCTACCTCTACTCTTCTCTCCTACATCTACTCTTCTCTCCTACATCTACTCTTCTCTCCTACCTCTACTCTTCTCTCCTACCTCTTCTCCTCTCTCCTACATCTACTCTTCTCTCCTACCTCTACTCTTCTCTCCTACCTCTTCTCCTCACTCCTACATCTACCCTTCTCTCCTACATCTACTCTTCTCTCCTACCTCTACTCTTCTCTCCTACCTCTACTCCTCTCTCCTACCTCTACTCTTCTCTCCTACATCTACTCTTCTCTCCTACCTCTACTCTTCTCTCCTACCTCTACTCTTCTCTCCTACCTCTACTCTTCTCTCCTACCTCTACTCTTCTCTCCTACCTCTACTCTTCTCTCCTACATCTACTCTTCTCTCCTACATCTACTCTCCTACATCTCTCTTCTCTCCTACATCTACTCTTCTCTCCTACCTCTACTCTTCTCTCCTACCTCTACTCTTCTCTCCTACCTCTACTCTTCTCTCCTACATCTACTCTTCTCTCCTACATCTACTCTCCTCTCCTACATCTACTCTTCTCTCCTACATCTACTCCTCTCTCCTACCTCTACTCTTCTCTCCTACCTCTACTCTTCTCTCCTACATCTTCTCTCCTACCTCTACTCTTCTCTCCTACCTCTACTCTCCTACATCTACTCTTCTCTCCTACCTTTACTCTTCTCTCCTACATCTACTGTTCTCTCCTACCTCTACTCTTCTCTCCTACCTCTCTCTTCTCTCCTACCTCTACTCTTCTCTCCTACCTTTACTCTTCTCTCCTACATCTACTCTTCTCTCCTACCTCTACTCTTCTCTCCTACCTCTACTCTTCTCTCCTACATCTACTCCTCTCTCCTACATCTACTCTCCTCTCCTACATGTAATCAGTTAATGACCAGCTTATGATCAATAGATCGGATCCATGTCATGAGTAAAATCTGCCCTCCCTGACTGTTGATGAACAGTTAAATCCCCAGTGCACTCATCAGCTTGTATTGTGTTCAACCAACCAACAGATTGTCTACTGTATATATCTACATAAACAAGCAGTACAAATACAACCTCCTGCCAGCGTTTCATTGGACTAATACTCTGGTAATGGTTTTATGTTGTCAGACAGGATGCAGGTGGATGGTTTATAGCCTTTACTTATGTACAGTCATCCTGAGCTAACAGCCCTCTGACTAGACTGGTGTGTGTGTGTGTGTTCATATGTGTGTGTGCTCATATGTGTGTGTGTGTGTGTTCATATGTGTGTGTGCATGCTGTCTCAAGAGTGTGTATGTCTTTATAACATGAATCATCTTGCAGAAATGAGCTTGTAATCCGCAGCTAGAAAGATCAGTTCTAGATAGGGTTTGGGTTAGAAAACAACTGATCAGATCTAGATAGGGTTTGGGTTAGAAAACAACTGATCAGATCTAGATAGGGTTTGGGTTAGAAAACAACTGATCAGATCTAGATAGGGTTTGGGTTAGAAAACAACTGATCAGATCTAGATAGGGTTTGGGTTAGAAAACAACTGATCAGATCTAGATAGGGTTTGGGTTAGAAAACAACTGATCAGATCTAGATAGGGTTTGGGTTTCAGATCTAGATAGAAAACAACTGATCAGATCTAGATAGGGTTTGGGTTAGAAAACAACTGATCAGATCTAGATAGGGTTTGGGTTAGAAAACAACTGATCAGTTCTAGATAGGGTTTGGGTTAGAAAACAACTGATCAGTTCTAGATAGGGTTTGGGTTAGAAAACAACTGATCAGATCTAGATAGGGTTTGGGTTAGAAAACAACTGATCAGATCTAGATAGGGTTTGGGTTAGAAAACAACTGATCAGATCTAGATAGGGTTTGGGTTAGAAAACAACTGATCAGATCTAGATAGGGTTTGGGTTAGAAAACAACTGATCAGATCTAGATAGGGTTTGGGTTAGAAAACAACTGATCAGATCTAGATAGGGTTTGGGTTAGAAAACAACTGATCAGTTCTAGATAGGGTTTGGGTTAGAAAACAACTGATCAGATCTAGATAGGGTTTGGGTTAGAAAAGAACTGATCAGATCTAGATAGGGTTTGGGTTAGAATACAACTGATCAGATCTAGATAGGGTTTGGGTTAGAAAACAACTGATCAGATCTAGATAGGGTTTGGGTTAGCAAAAACAACTGATCAGTTCTAGATAGGGTTTGGGTTAGAAAACAACTGATCAGTTCTAGATAGGGTTTGGGTTAGAAAACAACTGATCAGATCTAGATAGGGTTTGGGTTAGAAAACAACTGATCAGATCTAGATAGGGTTTGGGTTAGAAAACAACTGATCAGATCTAGATAGGGTTTGGGTTAGAAAACAACTGATCAGATCTAGATAGGGTTTGGGTTAGAAAACAACTGATCAGTTCTAGATAGGGTTGGGGTTAGAAAACAACTGATCAGATCTAGATAGGGTTTGGGTTAGAAAAGAACTGATCAGATCTAGATAGGGTTTGGGTTAGAAAACAACTGATCAGATCTAGATAGGGTTTGGGTTAGAAAACAACTGATCAGATCTAGATAGGGTTTGGGTTAGCAAAAACAACTGATCAGTTCTAGATAGGGTTTGGGTTAGAAAACAACTGATCAGTTCTAGATAGGGTTTGGGTTAGAAAACAACTGATCAGATCTAGATAGGGTTTGGGTTAGAAAACAACTGATCAGATCTAGATAGGGTTTGGGTTAGAAAACAACTGATCAGATCTAGATAGGGTTTGGGTTAGAAAACAACTGATCAGATCTAGATAGGGTTTGGGTTAGAAAACAACTGATCAGATCTAGATAGGGTTTGGGTTAGAAAACAACTGATCAGTTCTAGATAGGGTTTGGGTTAGAAAACAACTGATCAGATCTAGATAGGGTTTTCAGATCTAGATAGGGTTTGGGTTAGAAAACAACTGATCAGATCTAGATAGGGTTTGGGTTAGAAAACAACTGATCAGATCTAGATAGGGTTTGGGTTAGAAAACAACTGATCAGATCTAGATAGGGTTTGGGTTAGAAAACAACTGATCAGATCTAGATAGGGTTTGGGTTAGAAAACAACTGATCAGATCTAGATAGGGTTTGGGTTAGAAAACAACTGATCAGATCTAGATAGGGTTTGGGTTAGAAAACAACTGATCAGATCTAGATAGGGTTTGGGTTAGAAAACAACTGATCAGTTCTAGATAGGGTTTGGGTTAGAAAACAACTGATCAGTTCTAGATAGGGTTTGGGTTAGAAAACAACTGATCAGATCTAGATAGGGTTTGGGTTAGAAAACAACTGATCAGATCTAGATAGGGTTTGGGTTAGAAAACAACTGATCAGATCTAGATAGGGTTTGGGTTAGAAAACAACTGATCAGATCTAGATAGGGTTTGGGTTAGAAAACAACTGATCAGATCTAGATAGGGTTTGGGTTAGAAAACAACTGATCAGATCTAGATAGGGTTTGGGTTAGAAAACAACTGATCAGATCTAGATGGGGTTTGGGTTAGAAAACAACTGATCAGATCTAGATAGGGTTTGGGTTAGAAAACAACTGATCAGATCTAGATAGGGTTTGGGTTAGAAAACAACTGATCAGATCTAGATAGGGTTTGGGTTAGAAAACAACTGATCAGATCTAGATAGGGTTTGGGTTAGAAAACAACTGATCAGATCTAGATAGGGTTTGGGTTAGAAAACAACTGATCAGTTCTAGATAGGGTTGGGGTTAGAAAACAACTGATCAGATCTAGATAGGGTTTGGGTTAGAAAAGAACTGATCAGATCTAGATAGGGTTTGGGTTAGAAAACAACTGATCAGATCTAGATAGGGTTTGGGTTAGAAAACAACTGATCAGATCTAGATAGGGTTTGGGTTAGAAAAAACAACTGATCAGTTCTAGATAGGGTTTGGGTTAGAAAACAACTGATCAGTTCTAGATAGGGTTTGGGTTAGAAAACAACTGATCAGATCTAGATAGGGTTTGGGTTAGAAAACAACTGATCAGATCTAGATAGGGTTTGGGTTAGAAAACAACTGATCAGATCTAGAGGGTTTGGGTTAGGGTTTGGGTTAGAAAACAACTGATCAGATCTAGATAGGGTTTGGGTTACAACTGATCAGATCTAGATAGGGTTTGGGTTAGAAAACAACTGATCAGTTCTAGATAGGGTTTGGGTTAGAAAACAACTGATCAGATCTAGATAGGGTTTGGGTTAGAAAACAATCTGAGGGTTTGGGTTAGAAAACAACTGATCAGATCTAGATAGGGTTTGGGTTAGAAAACAACTGATCAGATCTAGATAGGGTTTGGGTTAGAAAACAACTGATCAGATCTAGATAGGGTTTGGGTTAGAAAACAACTGATCAGATCTAGATAGGGTTTGGGTTAGAAAACAACTGATCAGATCTAGATAGGGTTTGGGTTAGAAAACAACTGATCAGATCTAGATAGGGTTTGGGTTAGAAAACAACTGATCAGATCTAGATAGGGTTTGGGTTAGAAAACAACTGATCAGATCTAGATAGGGTTTGGGTTAGAAAACAACTGATCAGATCTAGATAGGGTTTGGGTTAGAAAACAACTGATCAGATCTAGATAGGGTTTGGGTTAGAAAACAACTGATCAGTTCTAGATAGGGTTTGGGTTAGAAAACAACTGATCAGATCTAGATAAGATTTGGGTTAGAAAACAACTGACCAGTTCTAGATAGGGTTTGGGTTAGAAAACAACTGATCAGATCTAGATAGGGTTTGGGTTAGAAAACAACTGATCAGATCTAGATAGGGTTTGGGTTAGAAAACAACTGATCAGTTCTAGATAGGGTTTGGGTTAGAAAACAACTGATCAGTTCTAGATAGGGTTTGGGTTAGAAAACAACTGATCAGTTCTAGATAGGGTTTGGGTTAGAAAACAACTGATCAGTTCTAGATAGGGTTTGGGTTAGAAAACAACTGATCAGTTCTAGATAGGGTTTGGGTTAGAAAACAACTGATCAGTTCTAGATAGGGTTTGGGTTAGAAAACAACTGATCAGTTCTAGATAGGGTTTGGGTTAGAAAACAACTGATCAGATCTAGATAGGGTTTGGGTTAGAAAACAACTGATCAGATCTAGATAGGGTTTGGGTTAGAAAACAACTGATCAGTTCTAGATAGGGTTTGGGTTAGAAAACAACTGATCAGATCTAGATAGGGTTTGGGTTAGAAAACAACTGATCAGATCTAGATAGGGTTTGGGTTAGAAAACAACTGATCAGATCTAGATAGGGTTTGGGTTAGAAAACAACTGATCAGATCTAGATAGGGTTTGGGTTAGAAAACAACTGATCAGATCTAGATAGGGTTTGGGTTAGAAAACAACTGATCAGATCTAGATAGGGTTTGGGTTAGAAAACAACTGATCAGATCTAGATAGGGTTTGGGTTAGAAAACAACTGATCAGATCTAGATAGGGTTTGGGTTAGAAAACAACTGATCAGATCTAGATAGGGTTTGGGTTAGAAAACAACTGATCAGATCTAGATAGGGTTTGGGTTAGAAAACAACTGATCAGATCTAGATAGGGTTTGGGTTAGAAAACAACTGATCAGTTCTAGATAGGGTTTGGGTTAGAAAACAACTGATCAGTTCTAGATAGGGTTTGGGTTAGAAAACAACTGATCAGTTCTAGATAGGGTTTGGGTTAGAAAACAACTGATCAGTTCTAGATAGGGTTTGGGTTAGAAAACAACTGATCAGATCTAGATAGGGTTTGGGTTAGAAAACAACTGATCATATCTAGATAGGGTTTGGGTTAGAAAACAACTGATCAGTTCTAGATAGGGGTTGGGTTAGAAAACAACTGATCAGATCTAGATAGGGTTTGGGTTAGAAAACAACTGATCAGTTCTAGATAGGGTTTGGGTTAGAAAACAACTGATCAGATCTAGATAGGGTTTGGGTTAGAAAACAACTGATCAGATCTAGATAGGGTTTGGGTTAGAAAACAACTGATCAGATCTAGATAGGGTTTGGGTTAGAAAACAACTGATCAGATCTAGATAGGGTTTGGGTTAGAAAACAACTGATCAGATCTAGATAGGGTTTGGGTTAGAAAACAACTGATCAGATCTAGATAGGGTTTGGGTTAGAAAACAACTGATCAGATCTAGATAGGGTTTGGGTTAGAAAACAACTGATCAGATCTAGATAGGGTTTGGGTTAGAAAACAACTGATCAGATCTAGATAGGGTTTGGGTTAGAAAACAACTGATCAGATCTAGATAGGGTTTGGGTTAGAAAACAACTGATCAGATCTAGATAGGGTTTGGGTTAGAAAACAACTGATCAGTTCTAGATAGGGTTTGGGTTAGAAAACAACTGATCAGATCTAGATAGGATTTGGGTTAGAAAACAACTGATCAGATCTAGATAGGGTTTGGGTTAGAAAACAACTGATCAGTTCTAGATAGGGTTTGGGTTAGAAAACAACTGATCAGATCTAGATAGGGTTTGGGTTAGAAAACAACTGATCAGATCTAGATAGGGTTTGGGTTAGAAAACAACTGATCAGTTCTAGATAGGGTTTGGGTTAGAAAACAACTGATCAGATCTAGATAGGGTTTGGGTTAGAAAACAACTGATCAGATCTAGATAGGGTTTGGGTTAGAAAACAACTGATCAGATCTAGATAGGGTTTGGGTTAGAAAACAACTGATCAGTTCTAGATAGGGTTTGGGTTAGAAAACAACTGATCAGTTCTAGATAGGGTTTGGGTTAGAACAGAAAATTCTGGTCTTTATTGTCTATTTGAGGGATAAACCTTCTCAAATGTTTTCCATTTTCTGAAAGCCACTACCTCTGTTTTGTCTCCACATTCACCTGCAGACCCAGGAGACAGGTCATGTGACCAGAGAAACAGGTCATGTGACCCAGACATTACTCAGATATAATACGAAAGCGGTATATGTCCTGGAAAAATCAAATTAAACTGCAGAAACTGCATGTATTTTGAACTGCGTAGCTATCACCCCAAGTAGAATGACATAATTATAAGAAATGCAAAATGTTACATTCAAAAACTTTTCTACACGTGCAGTAAAGGTGTAGAAATGCATGATTTGAGTCTTTAATCTCAATAATGTTCTGTACACATCACTGGAAGATGAGTTGCAGAACATGTTTGTAACATGTACGTTTAAACAGGGCTTAAATACACTAAGTATCCCATGATGCCCTGTTCTGTAAGCATGATCACATAGTTTCATCCATCTGTGTCTTCTGTCACCTCAGAGGTCATAAAGACATTTATGTTATTATCAGCCTTGCTTCGTCTCTCTCTTTCCATACCTCCCTCCCTCTCCCCCCTCCTCTCCCTCCCTCTCTCCCTCTCTCCCTCTTTCCCTCCCTCTCTCTCTCCCTCTCTCTCCCTCTCCCTCTATCTTTTCCTCCCTCTCTCCTTCTCCATCTCTCCTCTCCCTCTCTCCCTCCCTCCCTCCCTCTCTCCCTCTCTCTCCCTCTCCCTCTATCTTTCCCTCCCTCTCTCCCTCCCACTCTCTCTCCCTCTCTCCCTCTCTCCCTCCCTCTCTCCCTCCCTCCCTCCCTCTCTCCCTCCCTCACCCACCACCATTCATCCTGCTTCTCTTTAAGTGAGAGGGACTCTTTGACATTTAGTGTTATCATATTTGTCAGTTCAGCTGTCTGTCTGGGTTTGCTCTCTCCCCAGTGATTCGGCTACGTTGCATTTCCTCAGAACCAAGCCAAGCTCTCTTTTTGAATGCTGGGGGTTCTGACCCATAGGGACAGCACCCATCTCTATGGTGGCATCGGCCCTCTGTGTCCTTACTATTTATTTCAGCTTATGAAAAATGTTTTATGTCTTTTTCTTGTTTCCGGGAACCGACAACTGGCAGAGTAGGAGAAGTATTGGAGGTAAAAGGAGAGATAGAAGGAGGTTAGGAAGGGAGATGGCAAAATGAGCAAGAAAGAGGAGATAGGAGGTATCTCTGTAGATTAGAGAATTGGTATGGGAGACAACTCTTTTGTATTTCTGTGTGTTTGGAGAGAAATGTATTTCTGTAGGTGTGTGTGTGTGTGTGTGTGTGATGCCATGAGTGTCTTCCTCTAGCTGCCTGTCTAGACGGTGTGTTACTAGACTGCAGATGAGGTCGCAGCAGAGAGAGTCTTATAGTCTCGTCTGTCTTATAGATACATGTGGATGTGACCTGCAGATGTGGATGTGATCTGCAGATGTGGATGTGACCTGCAGATGTGGATGTGACCTACAGATGTGGATGTGATCTGCAGATGTGGATGTGACCTGCAGATGTGGATGTGACCTACAGATGTGGATGTGATCTGCAGATGTGGATGTGACCTGCAGATGTGGATGTGACCTACAGATGTGGATGTGATCTGCAGATGTGGATGTGACCTGCAGATGTGGATGTCACCTGCAGATGTAGATGTGACCTGCAGATGTGGATGTGACCTGCAGATGTGGATGTGATCTGCAGATGTGGATGTGACCTGCAGATGTGGATGTGACCTGCAGATGTGGATGTGACCTGCAGATGTAGATGTGACCTGCAGATGTGGATGTGATCTGCAGATGTGGATGTGACCTGCAGATGTGGATGTGACCTACAGATGTGGATGTGATCTGCAGATGTGGATGTGACCTGCAGATGTAGATGTGACCTGCAGATGTGGATGTGACCTGCAGATGTGGATGTGATCTGCAGATGTGGATGTGACCTGCAGATGTGGATGTAATAATACTCACCAGTTAATAATCCACTAGTTGTTCCATTCTGTTTTTGGTTGTAACACTCCAAAGAGGAAGTGACAAACCCAGATTCTCAGAGAGAAAGTGACTTAACATCCAACCTTGCATTCAGGTCCCCAGCCACCAATCAGGCTAATTGACAGCTAATGATTACTGCATCCCACCAGATCGTCAGAGAGGAACGGATATTTGTGCACATGAGATCTGGACCAATTAGATGAAGCCATTTCAAATAAACAACCCTTGATTGGCCAGTATTGTCCACCACAGGAACTAATGGACACAGACAAGGTGGAACAAAAAATAGCAAGTCATAGAACAAGTCAAATACCGATGGATGAAAGACAAATACCGACACATATCATTTATTTAGTGAACTTGAAAATGATATTGTTAGTCAAAGCCTTTCAAAATGTATGATTTACATTGACAAAACCGTAGATGTTGTTTAATTAAACATATAGTAATGTATTACACACACAATAAACCATAAATATCAATATCTGTCACAATCACAACCCCCCAGTACACCCCCCAGTACTCCCCCAGTACACCCCAGAACACCCCCAGTACACCCCCAGAACACCCCCAGTACACCCCCCACCCCGGTACACCCCACAGTACACCCCCAGTACACCCCCAGTACACCCCCAGTACACCCCCTACCCCCCAGTACACCCCCCAGGACACCCCCCCCAGAACTCGACAAATCATATTAAAGGCTAAACGGTCAATGGAAGACGTGTTTGGTATTTTGCGGGGGGGGACATGGGGAGTCCCCAAATTGTGTTACTAATGTGGACATGCTACATTTAGACTAGCAGTGACCAGCGGGAAGAAGGGGGAGGAGGAGAAAGGGGAGAAGGGGAGAAGGGGGAGGAGGGGGAGAGGGGGAGGAGGGGGAGGAGGAGAAAGGGGAGAAGGGGGAGGAGGGGGAGAGGGGGAGGAGAAGGGGGAGGAGGGGGAGGAGGAGAAAGGGGAGAAGGGGGAGGAGAAGGGGGAGGAGAAGGGGGAGGAGGGAGAGGAGGGGGAGGAGGGGGAGGAGGGGGAGAGGGAGAGGAGAAGGGGGAGGAGGAGAAAGGGGAGAAGGGGAGAAGGGGGAGGAGGGGGAGGAGAAGGGGGAGGAGGGGGAGGAGGAGAAAGGGGAGAAGGGGATAAGGGGGAGGAGGGGGAGGAGGGGGAGAGGGGGAGGAGAAGGGGGAGGAGGGGGAGGAGGAGAAAGGGGAGAAGGGGGAGGAGGGGGAGAGGGGGAGGAGAAGGGGGAGGAGGGGGAGGAGGAGAAAGGGGAGAAGGGGGAGGAGAAGGGGGAGGAGAAGGGGGAGGAGGGAGAGGAGGGGGAGGAGGAGAAAGGGGAGAAGGGGGAGGAGAAGGGGGAGAGGGGGAGAGGGGGAGGAGGGGGAGGAGGGGGAGGAGGGGAAAGGGGAGAAGGGGGAGGAGAAGGGGGAGGAGAAGGGGGAGGAGGGAGAGGAGGGGGAGGAGGGGGAGGAGGGGAAAGGGGAGAAGGGGAGAAGTGGGAGGAGGGGGAGAGGGAGAGGAGAAGGGGGAGGAGGAGAAAGGGGAGAAGGGGAGAAGGGGGAGGAGGGGGAGGAGAAGGGGGAGGAGGGGGAGGAGGAGAAAGGGGAGAAGGGGATAAGGGGAGGAGGGAGAGGAGGGGGAGGAGGGGGAGGAGGAGGATAAGGGGGAGGGAGAGGAGGGGGATAAGGGGGAGTAGGGGGAGGAGGGGGAGGAGGAGGATAAAAGGGAGGAGGAGGGGGAGGAGAGAGGTTTAAGGTGTTCATTCTGGTTCATTGGTGTGACAACATCAGTGCTTACACCTGATTGGTGTAATGAACCTGACCTTACCGATATGATAACAGAATGGAAGGAGGGAAGGAGAGAAGGATGGAGGAATTAAGGAGGGAAGGATGAGGGAGGAACTGATGCTGGGGCTTCTCATGTGTCAGCTTACCCATCAGCCACCTGTCTGACCTCTCTGGTGGCACGGCCTTGATGTTGGCACATCTTGGTGATAAGTGAACGCTGTAAAACACGAGGAAAGGTGTTTTGTTTCTAAGACCAAAAATATCACAGACAGTCTGAGTTAACTGTTACTCAAGCCTGTAAATAGCTTCTAACCCCTAGTTGACTATAACCTGATGAAAATAAATATGTTCCATTATTACTATTCATTAGAGACGACAGAGAACTCCTTTTGAATAGAGAAGCTCAGTATGTTTTCACCAGTCAATCACTTTATCTCTGTGCCTGTGAATGTCAGATAGCAACGTCTATTAAAATACAATTCAGTATTTCATTAATGTCTTGTTAATTTGTTTTCTAAAATGTTTATTCGTTTTGTCCTTGGTAAAATAGTTTTGCCCATGTAATTGTGTTTTATGATAGGTATTTTTTTTTCAAAATGTACATTTGTCTCAA
The DNA here is from genome assembly GCA_029465975.1 of Dallia pectoralis. Taxonomy (NCBI): domain Eukaryota; kingdom Metazoa; phylum Chordata; class Actinopteri; order Esociformes; family Umbridae; genus Dallia; species Dallia pectoralis. The sequence goes on from CM055758.1 coordinate 914,066, forward strand.
GCTTTGTAAAAGTGTTTCATACTTTGTAATGCTGTTTTGCACTTCCCGGACACATATGACACAAAATATGGTCTGCTTTAGGTTCAAGACAGAAAAAAACAGTTGACAAACGAGAAGTGATTGAGTTGAATAGGTTGAGATTGTCCTTGGGAGGCCGGACATTTAGAAAACTGACTGGAGTTGTACGTTTTGTTTTAAAACATGTTTCCCAAATTGTACCCTATTATTCATACAATAATCTGATCAAAAGTAGTGCACAACTCTATAGGGTTTAGGGTGCAGTTTGGGACATAGATACACAGGTAAATGCTTCCTGTTTTTCTACAACAAATCTGCATTAATATTTTGGTCAGAGTTGTTTTCGTTTCCTTGAGGCGTGACAACCTCTAAAAATGCACAGTGTGATGATGTCAGTGATGATGTCAGTGATGATGTCATTGAAGGTCATCCCCTGAAAAAGTACAAAAATATCTGAATGGAGAATTTCAGACGCTCAAAATCTGCATGGTGGAAAATACATTCAGACCTCAGGTTTAACATCTGTTGTCAGGTTCAGATCCCAGGTTTAACATCTGTTGTCAGGTTCAGACCTCAGGTTTAACATCTGTTGTCAGGTTCAGACCTCAGGTTTAACATCTGTTGTCAGGTTCAGACCTCAGGTTTAACATCTGTTGTCAGGTTCAGACCTCAGGTTTAACATCTGTTGTCAGGTTCAGATCCCAGGTTTAACATCTGTTGTCAGGTTCAGACCTCAGGTTTAACATCTGTTGTCAGGTTCAGACCTCAGGTTTAACATCTGTTGTCAGGTTCAGACCTCAGGTTTAACATCTGTTGTCAGGTTCAGATCCCAGGTTTAACATCTGTTGTCAGGTTCAGATCCCAGGTTTAACATCTGTTGTCAGGTTCAGATCCCAGGTTTAACATCTGTTGTCAGGTTCAGACCTCAGGTTTAACATCTGTTGTCAGGTTCAGACCTCAGGTTTAACATCTGTTGTCAGGTTCAGATCCCAGGTTTAACATCTGTTGTCAGGTTCAGACCTCAGGTTTAACATCTGTTGTCAGGTTCAGATCCCAGGTTTAACATCTGTTGTCAGGTTCAGATCCCAGGTTTAACATCTGTTGTCAGGTTCAGACCTCAGGTTTAACATCTGTTGTCAGGTTCAGACCTCAGGTTTAACATCTGTTGTCAGGTTCAGACCTCAGGTTTAACATCTGTTGTCAGGTTCAGACCTCAGGTTTAACATCTGTTGTCAGGTTCAGACCTCAGGTTTAACATCTGTTGTCAGGTTCAGACCTCAGGTTTAACATCTGTTGTCAGGTTCAGATCCCAGGTTTAACATCTGTTGTCAGGTTCAGACCTCAGGTTTAACATCTGTTGTCAGGTTCAGACCTCAGGTTTAACATCTGTTGTCAGGTTCAGACCTCAGGTTTAACATCTGTTGTCAGGTTCAGACCTCAGGTTTAACATCTGTTGTCAGGTTCAGATCCCAGGTTTAACATCTGTTGTCAGGTTCAGACCTCAGGTTTAACATCTGTTGTCAGGTTCAGACCTCAGGTTTAACATCTGTTGTCAGGTTCAGACCTCAGGTTTAACATCTGTTGTCAGGTTCAGACCTCAGGTTTAACATCTGTTGTCAGGAAGTGATCCTCTGACAGGAAAACTCTCTCTGATGGGTCTGAATTAGTCGGTGGTTGGATTGAAGCAACACCATAAAAATACAGATGCTGTTCTCTGTCAGCTAACTAAAGCAACTGGAAACAACTTTATTGTTTACTATTAGTTTACACTAGAAACCTGAAAGATCACAGTGTTATGAAAGGTTTGGTTTTAATTTCCAGCCGCTTCAACTCATGACTAATTGGTAGTTTGTCTGCTGTTTGAATTGCAGTTTCATCACATTTATTGGACATGTATTGACTGACAACAGAAAGATAGCTGATCATATCTTTTATGGCGGTATGATTTGTTTGATTGATGCATGTTAGCGTTCTGTTTGCGTTAGCCTTCTGTCCTGGTTAAAGATACACATCCGTGTATTGTGTTTGCTTGGACATTAACATTAAACATTACATTACATAAACATTACATAAAACTCCCCCTAAAAAAAATTGAAAATGACAGCAAACATGTTGCTAAAGAGTGAGGCTATTGAGGATTAGTTATTAAAGGCGCCAGGGTGAGTTTCAACAATGATAAGCCCTGGTTCTCTGCTAAACTCAGAAAGGTGAGGCTGGAGAAAGAGAACGCGTTCAGAAGCGGGGACAGAGACATTTTCAAAGAGGCTAAGAATCGGTTTAGCAAGGAGATTAGAGTGGCTAAACGACGGTACTCAGAGAAATTAAAACAACAATTCTCTGCTAACGACTCTGCCTCTGTCTGGAGGGGTCTGAGGCAAATTACCAACTACAAGCCCAGAGCCCCCCACACCACCAACGACTCTCGCCTAGCCAACGACCTGAATCAGTTTTACTCATACTGCAGATTCCAAAGGCAGCTGGACGGCCCTGCACTCCCCTCCCCCTCCCCCTTACCCCCACCTCAGATGCATCTCTCACCATTCAAGACAGAGATTTAAACAGACTCTTTAAGAGGCAGAACCCCCGCAAATCAGTGGGACCAGACTCTATCTCTCCAGCCACCCTTAAGCACTGCGCTGACCAGCTGTCTCCCGTGTTCACCGCCATCTTCAACACCTCCCTGGAGACATGTCATGTGCCAGCCTGTCTTAAGGCCTCCATCATCATCAACACCTCCCTGGAGACATGTCACGTGCCAGCCTGTCTTAAGGCCTCCACCATCTTCAACACCTCCCTGGAGACATGCCATGTGCCAGCCTGTCTTAAGGCCTCCACCATCTTCAACACCTCCCTGGAGACATGTCATGTGCCAGCCTGTCTTAAGGCCTCCACCATCTTCAACACCTCCCTGGAGACATGCCATGTGCCAGCCTGTCTTAAGGCCTCCACCATCATCCCAGTGCCTAAAAAGCCAAGGCCAACAGGACATAATGACTACAGACCCGTCCAGCTGACCTCTGTGGTAATTAAGTCCTTCGAACGTCTTGTGCTGGCTCATCTGAAAACAATCACAGACCCTCTACTAGACCCCCTGCAGTTTGCCTACAGAGCCAACCGGTCGGTGGACGATGCAGTCAACATGGCCCTCCACTTCACTCTCCAGCACCTGGATTCCCCTGCAACATATGCGAGGATCCTGTTTGTTGACTTCAGCTCCACCTTCAACACCATCATCCCTGCCCTTCTACATGACAAGCTCTCCCAGCTCAACGTTCCAGACTCCACCTGCAGGTGGATCACAGACTTCCTGTCTGACAGGAAGCAGTGCGTCAAGCTGGGGTCACAAGTCTCTGACTCCCGGTCCATTAGCACCGGGTCCCCCCAGGGCTGCGTCCTTTCTCCTCTGCTCTTCTCCCTGTACACCAACAGTTGCACCTCAAGTCATCCATCTGTTAAGATCCTGAAGTTTGCGAACGACACCACCCTCATTGGGCTCATCTCCGGAGGGGACGAGTCCGACTACAGGCTGGAAGCTGACAAACTGGTGACCTGGTGCAGCCAGAACAACTTAGAGCTCAATGCTCTAAAGAGAGTGGAGATGGTAGTGGACTTCAGGAGAAACTCAGCCACACTCTCACCCATCACCCTGTGTGGCTCCCCCGTCAATACGGTAGTGTCCTTCCGCTTCCTGGGCACCATCCTCTCACAGGACCTCAAGTGGGATCTCCTCACTGACCAGGAAAGCTCAACAGAGGATGTACTTCCTTCGGCAGCTGAAGAAATTCAACCTGCCTAAGACTATGATGGTCCACTTCTACTCAGCCATCATTGAGTCCATCCTCACCTCATCCATCACCATCTGGTACCCTGCTGCCTCAGCCAAAGACAAGAGCAGACTGCAGCGTATTATCCGCTCAGCTGAAAAGGTGATAGGCTGCAGTCTGTCTAGCCTCGAGGATCTGCACACCTCGAGGGCTCTGAGGCGAGCTAGGAAGATTGTGGCAGACCCCTCTCACCCCGGACACTCTCTGTTCAATCCACTCCCCTCCGGCAGAAGGCTTCGGTCCATCAGGACCAAAACCTCACGGCACAAGAACAGTTTCTTCCCATGTGCTACTGGCCTCCTCAACAAGGCCAGGGGTGCACACAAGCCTTGAACTATGACCCATCTCACTTAAGCCTCGAACTCTGACCCACTCCTTTTGCACATTGCCTGATTTGCACTACATTTTTTGCTCTATTGCACTGTTGTTTTTTGGTATCTTATTGTTTATTTTTGGTACATACTATCCCTCTACCCCCTCTACCCCCTCATCCTTTTAGTTTAATTTATATTGTTCTGTTCTTATGTTGCATGTAAGCACCTTCCTGCCACAGTAAATTCCTTGTCTGTTCACACATTCAATGGCGAATAAACACTTTTCTGATTCTGATTCTGATAAAGTCTGAAAACAGTTACCAGTATTATTACACATTAGGATCTTTGCACAGACTTTTTCCTCCTTTTTCCTCCAATCCCGTGTGGTGTTAAGAGTTGGTGTCGATGTAACAACACAACAGCAGGTGTCAGAGATCCTCCAAGCATACAGACATGTGAGATAGTAAACACTCTAAAAATACATTTATATTAATGTGATCAACGTAACTGTTTCCACAAACTTTTCCGTTCCACAGACAGGTTGTTTTGACATAAACTATGTTTCCGTTCCACAGACAGGTTGGTTGATCCTGTTCTGATGCAGCCACAAGCTGATTTACAATAGACTGGCCACAACATGTTAACTAGCATTGAACCCTGTCTTTGTAATCTCTCTAGGTCTGTCTGTAGTCTATCTTGGACTGTCTGTAGTTTATTTTGGCATTGTCTGTAGTCTCTTTGGGACAGTTTGCAGTCTAACAGCAGTTTGCATGTGTGTGAGTGTGTTTGTGCGTGTGATTTGATTAACAGCACTAGACAGAAGCACACATTCTAGTTTTTGTTTGAGAGAAAGTTGGTTTAATGTTGAAAATGTAGTATTTGAACGTTCACTCTATGTGACCTTTAAATGCAAAAACCTCCTATTTGTCCAGTCTGAGGCAGCTGGCGTCCATATAAAGACCCGAAAATACACAAAGACCATTTTAAATTATACATCATTTGTGGCCATGAAATTAATAAATATATATTTCTGTGTGTGAGGTTGTGTTCTGTGTATGTGTTTGTGTGTGTCTATGCTCCTAGCTCGTCTCCCACGGCGACGTGTCTTGGCTGGACATGGTACGCCAGTGATTGACGGAGCTATTATTACTCAGTCTGGCCATTATGTGAAGTCATACACTAAAAGAAAATATGGACTTCATACAGGACATTGTTTGTTGTAATTCTGTGAGTGGTGGGTTAGGGGGTGGGGGGTCCCCAAGGTCCAGACTATCAGTCAACTAGTCTACTAGCATAGCTAGGAACGGCTAATGCTAATTTACACTCCCACCTCCACCCTGTGGATACCTGACGTTAGCACTCTAACCATTAGCTTTAGCATTAGCGTGTTAGCCCAGCCTAGAGTAGATTAAGCATTTGTTTTAGTGTGTTACCGTTAGCATGGATTTATTGACATTCCTGTCCTGAGCCACACACACAGCTTAATGGAGAACTGCTATAAAGCTGTGAAGCAGTCAGGCTGCGGGACCATTCACATTTACACAGTTAGAAGCAGTAAGTGGACAGCATTTGACAAGCGAATCATTCTTGTTTAGTTACCAGTGCTGCCATGCAGCAGAAAAAAACTCTGTTAAATGAAACAAAATGATCAGGTTGCAGAATGTTCCTTACAATGGATTATTCCAGAAAAGTTTGTGGTGTGGGAAAGTAAAGATTTTCAGAAGACATCACAAACATATTCCTTAGGCTCTATAACATTTGCATAATATATCCTATGTGGTATAAAAGTCAATCCACACAAATACACACAAATACTGTACAGTTTTATGTCATGATTTTCATCTTATTGAAAGGCTTATTTAAGGCTTCTCCAGCTCCAAACGAATAAATGTATGGTAATTGCAAAGACCCATGAGACTTACATGAGACATAGCAGTCTTCCACCCAATAGACATGACCCACCAAACAGCCAACACAATGCTAACATGCTACAGAGTATGAAAGTAGGCCTAGAAAACTGGCACAATGCTAACATGCTACAGAGTATGAAAGTAGGCCTAGAAAACTGGCACAATGCTAACATGCTACAGAGTATGAAAGTAGGCCTAGAAAACTGGCACAATGCTAACATGCTACAGAGTATAAATAGTAGGCTTAGCAAACTGGCACAATGCTAACATGCTACAGAGTATGGATAGTAGGCTTAGCAAACTGGCACAACGCTAACATGCTACAGAGTATGAATAGTAGGCTTAGCAAACTGGCACAATGCTAATATGCTACAGAGTATGAAGAGTAGGCTTAGCAAACTGGCACAATGCTAACATGCTAGAGTATGGATAGTAGGCTTAGCAAACTGGCACAATGCTAACATGCTACAGAGTATGAATAGTAGGCTTAGCAAACTGGCACAATGCTAACATGCTACAGAGTATGAATAGTAGGCTTAGCAAACTGGCACAATGCTAACATGCTACAGAGTATGAATAGTAGGCTTAGCAAACTGGCACAATGCTAATGGCATAATGCTATTTCCCGTACCCAGTTAAATTTACCACTGTGCATGGGTTCCCTGTATCCTGTAACGTGTAACCGGTTAAATTTACCACTGTGGCTGTATCTGGTATATTAGACAGGTATACTTGTAGTTCATGATATGGCACAAGTATTTAAATCCATAACATCCACATATTTTTCCTAAGATCACTACAGTCCAACATTACAGGCACAATCTGATTGTTTTTGCTCAGATAATCATGAGTAATTTGTGTTTGGAGGAATGCCATCCCTGTAATGTACACATGCTGGAAGTCTGTTGCTAATACATTTTCTGTGAAATGACATTGTGTTTGGGTAGAGTGCAAAACACAGTCTCTAACGTTCCCTTAGGAAAAGCTGTATGTGTTGTAGAAGGAACCCAGTGGAGACTCATCTGTCATATTAGCAGGAACATATGAATACAATTTGGTCTATAGACAACAGAGTTGGAAATATTCTCTATAAAAAGGTTGCTTTTTAGATTAATTTTTTTGGAGATTTTGGTAAAACTAAGATTTAGTAAACTTGTTCTCAAACTGTGCCAAACTAGAGAGAGCTTTTTTAATGACAAATCTATTTTTTACATGGAAGTCAACACTGAACATGTTTTCATTTATACGCTCAAAACAATGTTTCAGCAGGTCATCTGGTGTTTGGAGTATATACAGCCGTTACTGGCTAGACAGAAGTCCCTCCTGAGTTAAAGAAAAAGACAAAGTGTGAGGTGACTGGGAACGTTCTGGTCATCGCCATTGAACAACTGAGGAGACATGAAACTTCTAGTTCATGATGGGCACTTCCTGTCCAGTTTGACAGAGCTTGAGATGATCCAGATGTACCAAGAGACGTGCCCAATTAAACTCAAAGCTGGGTTTCTTACAACGAGAATGGAAAAACAGTCGGAATACTGTACATGATATTTTCCAATAAATTAAGAAACAACGCATTTGTTTATCACTCAGACACTGCTCTCATATTGTCACATCCTGGCAGGTCTTTTAACAACTGCTCTCTGAGTCCGGGTGTGTATACAAAAGCCTGAACACTGAAGAAAACACTGAAGAAACCAGAGAGTGGTTGTGAACCCATTTCTTCTTCTTTATTTTTAAACTGGGGATAAATAACTTGTGGTGAAACTCCACTGCTTCTGGATTTAGCAGACACCTAAAACACCCCATGGCCCTGATTACAAAACATGAGGTTTTAAATTTGGTGTCCCCAGCTTTTAATTGGCTTATTCACCCCCCTGTAACTTAAATAATATAATAAATAATAAGTACAAAACTAAGTGTATGACATCACTAATATATAGAGTAGAAATGGTCTTATTTTAACCACTTTTTGACCCCAGCCCTCCTCTACAACCCCCCAGCCCTCCTCTACAACCCCCCAGCCCAAACCTTCCATGGGAAAATACACTTTCCTTCCGAGTCTGGGAGAAAGCAGGCTATTTTCAGAGACAGACGTCATATTTCTCCCCTCACGCTTGGACCCAAACCTTCCCGACCCCTACCCCCACAGTTCAGTCCAGATTCCCCTACCCCCACAGTTCAGTCCAGATTCCCCTACCCTCACAGTTCAGTCCAGATTCCCCTACCCTCACAGTTCAGCCCAGATTCCCCTACCCTCAAAGTCCAGTCCAGATTCCCCTACCCTCACAGTCCAGTCCAGATTCCCCTACCCTCACAGTTCAGCCCAGATTCCCCTACCCTCAAAGTCCAGTCCAGATTCCCCTACCCTCACAGTTCAGTCCAGATTCCCCTACCCCCAGAGACCCCCAGTCCAGATTTGGCTTGGTCCAATAGCTTCCCTCTGTGCTGTGAGCTACAGGGCTGTTTACCTTTTAATACTGAACATGGAATATAGACCTTAAGCAAGTTTTCATCACATTGAATCTTAATTTCAACAGTGTTCAACAGAAAAAAATATAGGACATGAATATGATATAAACCCCATGTGAGAGCTGATTGTGCTATATTTATATATGGATATTAGAGCTTGTGCCACGCATGCAACAGAGGCGACAGAAACTGAAATAGTGTGTTTTATATAAATACCAAGCATTCAATTAGTCATTCTATCTTTTCTGTGAAAGCAATTACTACTTGTGGTAGAAAGATGTCGTGTAGAATTGTCTCTCATTGAATGCAGAGAGGAAGAGAGAAAGAGAAGAGAGAGAGAAAAGAGAGCGAACATATACCGGTGCCGTATTATAATCATGTCTGAATATTCTCGGGGTGACATTGCAGTTTCTGATCTATAAGAAATCATGAGCCACAGGTAGACCTGTTGATAAGCCCAAAACTATGGTTCAAACATTTATAAAAAATATACTGAAAGCATTATTTCTGAATATCCTCATATTTATCCTAAATGTATTCAGACATTTTTTATTTTTTTTGTAAGTCGTGAATCATTGATATGTTTGTCCGCTCAGTCGGACCCAACCTAAAATCAGAAATACATTATAACCTTGAATGACAACAGGTAAATTACGCACGACTTTTAATCCGGCACGATGTATGTTAATATCAAATGGTAGGTTATATTGGTGCCATTGTCTGACACGTGTGTGTGCGTGTTCGGCGTGGTTTCTTCCTTTGGAGAGTGCGTGTTTATACACTTCTGCGTGTGTTTTCTGTCTTCTACACGTCAGGGAGGGTTAGGGTTTAAATGTTGTCAATGTGACAGTAAATAATAATATAACGTGCCGGGAATTGGAGAAGCCGTCTGGCACGGAGAGGATAGAGGAGGAGATAGAGATAGAGGAGACGCAGATAGAGGAGGAGACGCAGACAGAGGAGACACAGACCGAGGAGACGCAGACCGAGGAGACGCAGACCGAGGAGACGCAGACAGAGGAGACGCAGACAGAGGAGACGCAGACAGAGGAGACGCAGACAGAGGAGACGCAGACAGAGGAGACGCAGACAGAGGAGACGCAGACAGAGGAGACGCAGACAGAGGAGACGCAGACAGAGGAGACGCAGACAGAGGAGACGCAGACAGAGGAGACGCAGACAGAGGAGACGCAGACAGAGGAGCCCTTCTAGCAGTTCCACAAGTGACTGGTTGGGTTTGGTAGAATATATTGCGCTCGGACTGAACCGCACGTCCAGAGGGGGGGTTTGGGATTGGGCACGACGCAGACACAGACTAGCGGGGACTGAGGTGCGAAAACAAACTGTTGCCCTTTGGGGAGAAAGATGACAGTGGTGCCCGGAGAGAACCACGACGAGACTGTGGCACTGGCAGCCCTGTCCCAGGATGTGTACCACCCCGCGGACCAGCAGGAGGTCCAGGAGTGCTGCGAGCGCGTAGTCATCAACATATCAGGGCTGCGCTTTGAAACCCAACTAAAAACACTGGCGCAATTCCCCGCTACCTTACTGGGGGACCCACGGAAGAGAATGCGCTTTTTTGACCCTCTGAGGAACGAGTACTTCTTCGACCGAAACCGACCCAGCTTCGATGCCATCCTCTACTACTACCAGTCCGGAGGGCGCCTCAGGAGACCCGTCAACGTGCCATTGGATATATTTCTGGAGGAGATCAAATTTTACGAATTGGGAGAGGATGCAATTGAGATTTTTAAGGAGGACGAGGGATTTATAAAGGAGGAGGAAAGACCTCTGCCAGACAATGAGTTCCAACGGCAGGTCTGGCTGTTGTTCGAATACCCAGAGAGCTCTGGACCCGCCAGGGGGATCGCTATAGTCTCGGTTCTGGTCATTTTAATTTCTATTGTAATATTCTGCTTGGAGACACTGCCTGAGTTCAGGGATGAAAAGGAGAAGAATGTTGAGCCCGGAGTGGCGTTTAACGGAACCACACGCACCAAGAAGTCGGATCCGTTCACAGACCCGTTCTTCATCGTGGAGACTCTCTGCATCATATGGTTCTCATTTGAGCTGCTCGTGCGCTTTTTGGCGTGTCCATCCAAACCCGCCTTTTTCAAAAACATTATGAACACCATCGACATAGTCGCGATCATGCCCTATTTCATCACCCTGGGCTTGGAGCTGGCGGAGCACCAGGGTAACGGGCAGCAGGCCATGTCTCTGGCCATCCTGAGGGTCATCCGGCTGGTCAGGGTGTTCAGGATATTTAAGCTGTCCAGACACTCCAAGGGGCTCCAGATATTAGGGAAGACCCTACAGGCCAGCATGAGAGAGTTGGGGCTGCTCATATTCTTCCTCTTTATCGGAGTCATCCTCTTCTCCAGCGCGGTCTATTTCGCCGAGACCGACGACCCAGAATCGGGATTCAGCTCCATCCCGGACGCCTTCTGGTGGGCCGTGGTTTCCATGACTACCGTGGGTTACGGGGACATGTGCCCGGTGACCATCGGGGGTAAGATCGTGGGGTCTCTGTGCGCCATCGCCGGCGTGCTCACCATCGCGTTACCGGTCCCGGTCATCGTGTCCAACTTCAACTACTTCTACCACCGGGAGACGGAGCACGAGGAGCAGTTCCAGTACACCCACGTGACGTGTGGCCAGGAGCTGCACCCCCCGTTTGGTGAATTCAGGAGGAGTGACAGCCAACCATCACTCTCCAAACCAGACTACATGGACACGGAGGACTCCATCAGATACAGCAACTACAGCCCGCACAAGGCGCACTACAGCCCGCACATGGCGCACACGGGGAAGCTCACGGATGTTTGAATGTAGAACTAAATAATAATATAGGGAAAAAATGCATACAAGATATATGCGCAGAAACCATGTGCGTTTGTCTCTGTGAGTAACCTCTGTCTTCATTCAGCCTGGTTCGGTTGGATCCAGGTTATTTCTGGCATAATGCTGAGTTATTGGAGTATATTGGAGTATTGTGACTGTGGATAATTCAACCGTAGCTCGTGATTTCCCCTGAATACAGTCTTCCATTACGCACGGGCATCTCTGTTTGACCCTCCAGAACGGCATCCAAACAACCACCCCATCTTATTATGGCACTTTATGGACGTGATATCTTAGTAACACTTGTCTAAGACTATGATGGACTAGTCTAATTGCAGGTCGTCTCGTGGTGTTCAAACGTTTACAGTGTTTGCCCGTTTGGTGTTGGATTAGTGGTGTGACAGGACCAATCTGTGTAAATGATCCATTCTGATCTTATAGCCCGGACAAGTTGCTTAAAACCTCAAGGTCATTCAGTTAATGGACCCCTATTTATTTTTAATCATCATATCACATGCTTTTTCCATTCGTCCATACAGAGACATTACCACCAAGCACTTCCAGGAAGCATCCAGCTCTCCTCTCCCTCTCTCCCTCTTTCCCTCTCCTCTCCCTCTCTCTCTCTCTCTCTCTCTCCCTCTCCTCACCTCTCCCTATCCTCTACTCTCCTCTCCCTCACCTCTTCTCGCCTCTCCCTCTCCCCTCCCTCCCTGTCCTCTTCCTCATGTCAGATATGGAATTACGCACCATTCGCTCTGGGAATGTGATGGTCTGTTATAGTGGAACCACTAAAGCTGTACCGGATCGAGTCCATTTGGGAGCAGCACGTCCACTCCGACCAGCACCTGTCACTAGAATCAGACCCGCAGGGAACGTGGAGTCCCCACATTGCAACCAGTCGCCCTCTATATTGGACATTTATAAAAGGACAACCGGGATTTAAAAAAGACGAACACGTAGAATATCTCAGATAATATTCATATAAATATTACGAATTCATGAATGAATGCATTTAAACGGGATTGGCAGAGCTCTCTGTATTGTTGACGGTCAGTTACCTGGAGAATATTTCCGTACCCAGAGCGCCACCCCGTGGTTGGTTAGGGAACCGCAACCGTGGTGTGGATGCCGACTAGTTTCTATAGCAACCTTCCAGATTGTTCTGTTCTGGTCTGACCGCAGAAGGACGCCGTTGTCCGCTGTTGCAATGAACAGAGGACGGAAGAAATGACTAACAACATCATGTCCCGGTGCATTCTGGTACGCGACTGACCTTGGTTAATGTACAAATATGCGAATATGCTTAATGTAAATGGTTTGGCAGTAGTGATGGCCACGTTCTGGCAGTGTGTCTGTAACATCTGCAACCACAAGCAGATAGACACGTCCCTGTACAGATAATCTGTCTCGGAGACAAACAGGTACGGACTGGAATAACAATAGAGTTTCTCACTGAAATTGACAACTGTTTTTCCTGACTCAGAGGTGGACGATTTAACTGCTCATTGGCAACTGATATAATGCATATTCATTATGATACAGGTTCATCACATTCAGACGGACTGCGTTATCAAATGCTTCAACACAATCACCATGGCTACAGCAACATCAGAACCAGTCGTACCTTCAGAACCAGTCGTACCATCAGAACCAGTCATACAATCAGTACCAGTCGTACCTTCATAACCAGTCGTACCGTCAGAACCAGTCGTACACTCAGAACCAGTCGTACCGTCAGAACCAGTCGTACACTCAGAACCAGTCGTACCGTCAGAACCAGTCACTCTATTGTCTTTTTTCCTGTCGTGTTTTTGAATCTCTGATAAAGGAGATGGAAGCAGATAACCTTTGGAATAGATTTGTGCTGTGTCGTAACTGTATGCATGACTAACTCTAACAGTTGCCTCATTGGCTGGATTACAATATGAGAGGCGGGACCTGCTTCAGATGGCAGATGTGAAAGCCAATCAGCTGGAGTATACATCTGGACATTTTTGGCCAAAGCAAACAATGGACTCCAGCTAAGATGCCCAGTTGCTCAGAGTCTGACAGACCAGCGATGACACACTGCCTGTAGGTGAGTTGTTCCAGATCAGTTGTTCCAGATCAGTTGTTCCACATCAGTTGTTCCACATCAGTTGTTCCACATCAGTTTTTCCACATCAGTTGTGCAGTCATGTTGTCTGTTAGATGTGTCTCAGTGTGTTGTCATGTTGTCTAGTTGTCTGTTAGATGTGTCTCAGTGTGTTGTCTTGTTGTCTGTTAGATGTGTCTTGTGACAAACTGCCTGTAGGTGAGTTGTTCCAGATCAGTTGTTCCAGATCAGTTGTTCCACATCAGTTGTTCCACATCAGTTGTTCCACATCAGTTGTTCCACATCAGTTTTTCCACATCAGTTGTGCAGTCATGTTGTCTGTTAGATGTGTCTCAGTGTGTTGTCATGTTGTCTAGTTGTCTGTTAGATGTGTCTCAGTGTGTTGTCATGTTGTCTTGTTGTCATGTTGTCTGTTAGATGTGTCTCAATGTGTTGTCATGTTGTCTAGTTGTCTGTTAGATGTGTCTCAGTGTGTTGTCATGTTGTCTTGTTGTCTGGTTGTCTGTTAGATGTGTCTGAGTGTGTTGTCTTGTTTTCTTGTAGTCTGTTAGATATGTCTCAGTGTGTTGTCATGTTGTCTTGTTGTCTGTTAGATGTGTCTCAGTGTGTTGTCATGTTGTCTGTTAGATGTGTCTCAGTGTGTTGTCATGTTGTCTTGTTGTCATGTTGTCTGTTAGATGTGTCTCAGTGTGTTGTCTTGTTGTCTTGTTGTCTGTTAGATGTGTCTGAGTGTGTTGTCTTGTTGTCATGTTGTCTGTTAGATGTGTCTCAGTGTGTTGTCTTGTTTGTCTTGTAGTCTGTTAGATGTGTCTCAGTGTGTTGTCATGTTGTCATGTTGTCTGTTAGATGTGTCTCAGTGTGTTGTCTTGTTGTCATGTTGTCTGTTAGATGTGTCTCAGTGTGTTGTCATGTTGTCTTGTTGTCTGTTAGATGTGTCTGAGTGTGTTGTCATGTTGTCTTGTTGTCTGTTAGATGTGTCTCAGTGTGTTGTCATGTTGTCTTGTTGTCTGTTAGATGTGTCTTGTTGTCTGTTAGATGTGTCTCAGTGTGTTGTCATGTTGTCTGTTAGATGTGTCTCAGTGTGTTGTCATGTTGTCTTGTTGTCATGTTGTCTGTTAGATGTGTCTCAGTGTGTTGTCTTGTTGTCTTGTTGTCTGTTAGATGTGTCTGAGTGTGTTGTCTTGTTGTCATGTTGTCCGTTAGATGTGTCTCAGTGTGTTGTCATGTTGTCTTGTTGTTTGTTAGATGTGTCTCAGTGTGTTGTCTTGTTTGTCTTGTAGTCTGTTAGATGTGTCTTGTTGTCATGTTGTCTGTTAGATGTGTCAGTGTGTTGTCATGTTGTCATGTTGTCTGTTAGATGTGTCTCAGTGTGTTGTCTTATTGTCATGTTGTCTGTTAGATGTGTCTCAGTGTGTTGTCATGTTGTCTTGTTGTCTGTTAGATGTGTCTGAGTGTGTTGTCATGTTGTCTTGTTGTCTATTAGATGTGTCTGAGTGTGTTGTCATGTTGTCTTGTTGTCTGTTAGATGTGTCTGAGTGTGTTGTCATGTTGTCTTGTTGTCTATTAGATGTGTCTGAGTGTGTTGTCATCTTGTCTTGTTGTCTGTTAGATGTGTCTCAGTGTGTTGTCATGTTGTCTTGTTGTCTGTTAGATGTGTCTCAGTGTGTTGTCTTGTTTTCTGTATCATGTCTCCATGATTGATGGTGAGTTCTACTCATATCCATATACTATACACAGCCTCGTCCAATTACAACACTCACCTCTAATGACAGATTCCACCAGACAGACAGACAGACAGACAGACAGATGGAGTGACAGACAGACAGACAGCTGATATGTGACTGACAGGTGGAGTGACAGACAGACAGATGGAGTGACAGACAGACAGACAGCTGATATGTGACTGACAGGTGGAGTGACAGACAGACAGGTGGAGTGACAGGCAGACAGACAGCTGATATGTGACTGACAGGTGGAGTGACAGACAGACAGGTGGAGTGACAGGCAGACAGACAGCTGATATGTGACTGACAGGTGGATTGACAGCATTCAACTCTCCTGACAGCATAATTATATCAGTGCGTTTAAAAAATAAATCCTTTCAGAACCATTTGTCTAGTGTATCTCAGGGACAGATGCAGTACCGTGCTTGTGTCCTAGTGGGCAGTGTTTCCCTGTAGAATGTCTGCTGGGGTTGACAGTGGATGCATGGCTGTTTTATGCCTTCTGATTGGCCCTACTCAGCTGCAGCTAAAATAGGAGTTATTGTCTGAGCTCTCCCACACATTGTGGCCAGAGAAGCACATCTGTACAACTCCTATATGAACAGAGTATCACATCTGTACAACAGAGTATCACATCTGTACAAAAGAGTATCACATCTGTACAATAGAGTATCACATCTGTACAACAGAGTATCACATCTGTACAAAAGAGTATCACATCTGTACAACAGAGTATCAGATCTGTACAACAGAGTATCACATCTGTACAACAGAGTATCACATCTGTACAAAAGAGTATCACATCTGTACAACAGAGTATCAGATCTGTACAACAGAGTATCACATCTGTACAACAGAGTATCACATCTGTACAACAGAGTATCACATCTGTACAACAGAGTATCACATCTGTACAACAGAGTATCAGATCTGTACAACAGAGTATCACATCTGTACAACAGAGTATCACATCTATACAACAGAGTATCACATCTGTACAACTCCTATATGAACAGAGTATCACATCTGTACAACAGAGTATCACATCTGAACAAAAGAGTATCACATCTGTACAATAGAGTATCACATCTGTACAACTCCTATATGAACAGAGTATCACATCTGTACAAAAGAGTATCACATCTGTACAACAGAGTATCACATCTGTACAACTCCTATATGAACAGAGTATCACATCTGTACAACAGAGTATCACATCTGTACAAAAGAGTATCACATCTGTACAATAGAGTATCACATCTGTACAACAGAGTATCACATCTGTACAAAAGAGTATCACATCTGTACAACAGAGTATCAGATCTGTACAACAGAGTATCACATCTGTACAACAGAGTATCACATCTGTACAAAAGAGTATCACATCTGTACAACAGAGTATCACATCTGTACAACAGAGTATCACATCTGTACAACAGAGTATCACATCTGTACAACAGAGTATCACATCTGTACAACAGAGTATCACATCTTTACAGCAGAGCTTCTGTCAGCTGTCTGTGTTCATCTGCGCGTCTCCTTTCCAGCTTTGACTGTTTGACTGTTTGTTTGTCTGTGTTAGGTTAATTCTAGCGGATGGCTATTTTTAGCGTCTCAGTCTATATGTTTGCCTGTCTGTCCATATGTCCGTGTGTGTTTATCTGTGTGTGTGTTTATCTGTGTGTGTGTGTTTATGTGTGTGTCTCTCAACCTCATCACACCAATCAACACCACTCGCCACAAAAACACAGTCCCGCCCTGAAACACAAAACCCAGCCCACAAACACAAAACCCCGCCCTTATATTCACAACTCCGTACTCTGCCACAGCTTAAAGGTCTAACGTGGGGTTGCAAAGGACTGAACTCAACGATTGCCTAAAAAAAATGACGCCCCACAGTCGTAAATGCCTTTTCACTGCTACAACCACCTTCTCATAAAAATACATTATACAGACTTACTTGGCCTAAATATTACACGTCAGTAAAAAAATTGAGACAAAGTGGGGAACGGTCTAACATCTCACTGCATTTACACATCAGTAGGCATTTTAAGACTTGAGCTTTGTTGGGACATTTAGCTAATAGATGCAACTCAATGGCATAGTGGTGATGCTAATTGATGCTAGAATGGTAGGGGTTTTGCTAACATATGCTAATAGATGCAAGTCAATGGCATAGTGGTGATGCTAATTGATGCTAGAATGGTAGCGGTTTTGCTAACATATGCTAATAGATGCAACTCAATGGCATAGTGGGGATGCTAATTGATGCTAGAATGGTAGCAGTTTTGCTAACATATGCTAATAGATGCAACTCAATGGCATAGTGGTGATGCTAATTGATGCTATGGAATAGCAGAATGGTCACGGTTTGCTAATATATGCTAATAGGTGCTATGAGATGAAAGTGCAGTTAACAGCGTTGGTAGTAGATAGGAGGCAGTGCCTAGCAACAGGAATGATGAGGCTGTCCTGGTAACCAGGAAGAGACAGCAGCTTTGCTGTTGTCTCCCTAATTCCCCCCTCCCTACTCTCCTTACTCTCTCATTGTATTGGTCCTGATATGACTGTGATGTAGGTACCAACCTCCAGTGTTATGTGAAGTGTGTGTGTGTTTGGAAGACAAGCTGCAGTGTAATGTGAAATGTGTATGTGTGTGTGTGTAGCAGGTTATCTCTGACAGTGACAGCATCTCAGGGCACAGCAGGTTATCTCTGACAGTGACAGCATCTCAGGGCACAGCAGGTTATCTCTGACAGTGACAGCATCTCAGGGCACAGCAGGTTATCTCTGACAGTGACAGCATCTCAGTGCACAGCAAAATTATTTATTTTTGGCACAGTGATTTAAAAATCTATTGCATCACGTAGAGGAAAAACATATTTTATTGCCTACCTGAACTAGAATTTTGTTTTCTTTTGGATTTCAGGGAAAGAACCATCCACAGCCAGAACCACAACCCAAACCACAGCCAGAACCACAGCAAGAACCACAACCCAAACCACAGCCAGAACCACAGCCAGAACCACAACCCAAACCACAGCCAGAACCACAACCCAAACCACAGCCAGAACCACAGCCAGAACCACAACCCAAACCACAGCCAGAACCACAGCAAGAACCACAACCCAAACCACAGCCAGAACCACAGCAAGAACCACAACCCAAACCACAGCCAGAACCACAGCCAGAACCACAACCCAAACCACAGCCAGAACCACAGCCAGAACCACAACCCAAACCACAGCCAGAACCACAGCAAGAACCACAACCCAAACCACAGCCAGAACCACAACCAGAACCACAACCCAAACCACAGCCAGAACCACAACCAGAACCACAACCCAAACCACAGCAAGAACAACAACCAGAACCACAGCCAGAACCACAACCCAAACCACAGCCAGAACCACAACCCAACCCAAACCGCAGCCCATCGATCTTCCAGGCCAAACAAAAACACTCCAATACACTTGACCCCTGGAGGCCTGATCCCTGGAGGCCTGACCCCTGGAGGCCTTGACCCCTGGTGGCCTGATCCCTGGAGGCCTTGACCCCTGGAGGCCTCCTCAGCCAAACCCATTGTCACTGTCTTGACCTTTGAGGGGGGAAAGGTTTAAATAAACAAAGGAAAAAATGGAATGAAAATGAAACAAAACTCAGTTGAGCAAAGAGGTATGAGACTCTGTTTCACCACTGTGACTAGACATTCTGTTCTATTCATGGACAACATTGTCTAACTACATAGAACCAGATTGACAACAAGGATCTGACAGAAGGGCAAACAGAGAGACAGGCAAACAGAGAGACAGGCAAACAGAGAGACAGGCAAACAGAGAGACAGGCAAACATAGAGTTACTAAGATGTCCTGGTTTGGATGTATTCAACATAACATTGACTAAGATATCCTGGTTTGGTTGTATTCAACATAACATTGACCTGTTATTGTATTCTAAATTGTTTTATATTTATCACAAATGTAATATATATATACCTAAGTTAGTACAGTATTTCTGAGAGGAGCCTTTGATACAATGCATACAGTTTGAGGCATAGGTTGGAGCTTGTTGATAGAGAATAAACAGGACACTATGTTTTATGTAAATGAATCATCATCAGTACCAAGACGTATTGCTGCATGCTAGGAAAGAGCTAGTGTAAGCAAATCTGTTGGGTTCTCTGGTAGAAATAGTGCACTACATTGGGTATAAAGGTGCCATTTGTGATCCACACAGTCTGATATATATAATTTATATAAAAAATAATTAACATATCTATCTGGGGCGGCAGTGGCTCAGTGAGTTGTCTATCAATCGGAAGGTTGGTGGTTCGATCCCCGGTTCCTCCTGGGACATTGTCGAGGTGTCCATGAGCAAGACACCTAACCCCAGCTGCTCCTGGCGAGCCTGCAGTCGCCTTGCATGGTAGACGCGGTCGTCAGTGAATGATTGGGTGAATGTGACGCAGGACCTGTAAAGCGCTTTGGATAAAAGCGCTATATAAAAGTGCAGCATTTACCATTTCTTCTTCTGTGGCTGAGTTATGACATTGTTAAATCTCTATTTTTTTAAGATATCATATTGATATGTTTTATACAAAAAAGGGATTGGTTTAAAACTGATTACTTTATTTTATAGATTTGCGAAACATTTTGGTAAATGATTATTTATTTCTCCGTTATTATTGACAAAATGTTTTGCCTTGATGAACGTGGCTTCCTTACAATACCTTAACATCTGTGCTTCTCAGAAGGTTGGTGCAAGAATATGACATCATTGGCATCAATTCTGCTGCAGGTGTTTGAGCAGGTATGTTCTTCACATTATTTTTGTAGTTTTTAATTATGAATAATTTAAGCGATTGTGCAATTGTTTTTCTTGTTATAATGATTTTTTTTCGAATCAAAATGCTGTATCACTGCTATGATTGAAGGCATCTACCTCAAAGTCCACATAATGTTTTCCATTTCACCTCAATCTTTTCCTGTTCATGAAGCGCTAAACTAAAGAAAATACACAGAATACTTTGGTTCTTCTGATAACATTCGTTAAAACAAACCTTTGGACAAGTCAATGTAGTCACCACCTGTTCATCAGCGCAAAAAGTTGTCCCATGAAGAATACAACCCAACATTACATTGGTTTGCCTCAGGCCATGTCTTCAATGTTAAATTATTGACAACACTGTCAACACAGTTAATATGCCAACATGCGCTAACATGTGCTTACATGCCCTAACATATGCAAACATGCGCTAACATGAGCTAACATATGCTAACATGCGCTAACATGAGCTAACATGCGCTAACATGTGCTAACATGCCCTAACATATGCTAACATGCGCAAACATGTGCTAACATGCGCTAACATGAGCTAACATATGCTAACATGCCCTAACATGCGCTAAAATACTGTATCATGCTCTAATATGCGCTAACATGGGCTAACATACGCATACCCGTTCTTCATGCACTGCAACAACAGGTCCAGCAGGACCACGATACTCTGCCACAGTAAACATGTCTCATAGCGTCCGCTCCAAATGTCTCACATCGCCCAGCTGAACATTTCTCTCTGGCGACCTGTAAGCATCCGATCTACCCGTTCATATTATCTGACATGTCAATCTCATGATTATGGACAGATGTCTGCGCTAAGCAACAGACCAGGCCATTTAAAGGAATCATCTATGTTTGTGCATCTGTGCAGAGACCCTGGATAATGTGAGGGTCTCTGTTTGGAAGCTGTCGGTTCTATATCATTTATCAGATGGAGCATCTTCATAATCACCTGATTCATGTGATACTCACTAAAGAAATCATTAGGATCTCTGCATCAAGTCCAGGGAGCACGACAAAACTATGTGTCATTTTGTCATTTGGGTCAACTATCTCTTAAGCATTTACCTGAATGTAAGTCTCACCAACGACCGTGCTAGTCAGAAGAGCCTTATTGTGGAAAGGAGAATCAACAGTTATTGGAGTGGAGATGAGATGCTTTTTCAATATAGATTGAATACTTCATATTTCATTTCATTGTTGTTGCCTACATGTTCATTTCCTCTTTATGTGTGACCTATTTTTGATAAATAAATATTTTATTCATATAGATTTGTTAATCTTTTCAAGGGGCAGCTGTGTTTGCTTATAGGACCAACTATATCTGCTGAATACATATTTAAATATAATTATTCTGTTATATACACTGATGAGCCAAAACATGATCATCTGGTGCCATATCTTCCCATGGTAAACGCAGCACGAGCACATGGCACCGTGACAACACCACCCAATATCTCACCACATCATGACAACACCACCCAATATGTCACCACATCATGACAACACCACCCAATATGTCACCACATCATGACAACACCACCCAATATGTCACCACATCATGACAACACCACCCAATATGTCACCACATCATGACAACACCACCCAATATGTCACCACATCATGACAACACCACCCAATATGTCACCACATCATGACAACACCACCCAATATGTCACCACATCATGACAACACCACCCAATATGTCACCACATCATGACAACACCACCCAATATGTCACCACATCATGACAACACCACCCAATATCTCATCACATCATGACAACACCACCCAATATCTCATCACATCATGACAACACCACCCAATATCTCCACCCAATATCTCCACCTAATATCTTTCTCTTGCTGAATCAGCATCCGTGGAAGAGAATATTTCATGTTTGTGACTGGAGGAGAATAATAACAGAACTCAGAAATATGACCTAGATAAACCAAACAGTGTTTATAGCGAAGAGTAGACTAAACAGCAGTAGCCTGCATGTTTGTGTGGTTCTACTGCAGAAGGTTCTACTGCAGAAGGTTCTACTGCAGCCAGGTTCTACTGCAGCCAGCTCTGCCTGTCTATATAGCCTGGTCATATATCAGAGTATTTCTAGTCTCTAGATTTCACTTGATTCCTCAGAATACTACATGTCTTCAGGAGCATTTGCACAAGTCATAAAATGATTGCAAGGTCATGCCATTTCCTCTGTTCTCCTTAGCTACTTAAATATTGATGATCCCTGAGAACCTAGATAGGAGAGTATTCTGCTGATGTCATAATGGACTGTCAGTAGAAGAGGATTTTGATGATGTCATAATGGACTGCCAGTAGAAGAGGATTATGATGATGTCATAATGGACTGTCAGTAGAAGAGGATTATGATGATGTCATAATGGACTGTCAGTAGAAGAGGATTATGATGATGTCATAATGGACTGTCAGTAGAAGAGGATTATGATGATGTCATAATGGACTGTCAGTAGAAGAGGATTATGATGATGTCATAATGGACTGTCAGTAGAAGAGGATTATGATGATGTCATAATGGACTGTCAGTAGAAGTGCTCTGATGTCTTAGAGAGTCGTGGAGATATTTCTCAGACAATATACATGAATATATTACTCAGACAATATACATGAATATATTACTCAGACAATATACATGAATATATTACTCAGACAATATACATGAATATATTACACAGACAATATACATGAAGATATTACACAGATTATATACATGAAGATATTACACAGAGTCCACATCTGTGCATCACTATCAGTCCACATCAGTCCACATCTGTGCATCACTACCAGTCCCCATCTGTGCATCACTATCAGTCCTAATCAGTCCACATCAGTCCACATCTGTGCATCACTACCAGTCCCCATCTGTGCATCACTATCAGTCCTAATCAGTCCACATCAGTCCACATCTGTGCATCACTATCAGTCCTCATCAGTCCACATCAGTCTACATCTGTGCATCACTACCAGTCCACATCAGTCCACATCTGTGCATCACTACCAGTCCCCATCTGTGCATCACTATCAGTCCTAATCAGTCCACATCAGTCCACATCTGTGCATCACTATCAGTTCACATCAGTCCACATCAGTCCACATCTGTGCATCACTACCAGTCCACATCTGTGCATCACTATCAGTCCTCATCAGTCCACATCAGTCTACATCTGTGCATCACTACCAGTCCACATCAGTCCACATCTGTGCATCACTACCAGTCAACAGCTCAACATGCTGAATCTGAATATTCAAAGCCGGTCATTAGGCTTTAATCCCGAATAGGGTTTATTCCAGAATATGGTTTAATCCAGAATATGGTTTATTCCAGAATAGGGTGTATTCCAGAAGTACATTTACACATACTAATTCGTATTTACATGGTGTTGCCAGTGGTAGACCACTTATTTGAACATTTTGTCTGCCTGTCTTTCTGTATTTCTGTCTGTGTATCTATTTGTTTGTATGTCTTGTCTGTCTCTCTCTCTGCCTGTCTTTCTGTATT
Source organism: Dallia pectoralis (assembly GCA_029465975.1). NCBI lineage: Eukaryota > Metazoa > Chordata > Actinopteri > Esociformes > Umbridae > Dallia > Dallia pectoralis. The sequence goes on from CM055758.1 coordinate 937,635, forward strand.
TCTGTCTGTGTATCTATTTGTTTGTATGTCTGTCTCTCTCTATGCCTGTCTCTCTACCTGTCTCTATTTCCTGTCTTCAAACTTAACAAAACCTCAGGTTTTGAGTTATGTTGACTAGCAAGAGTAACTGTGTTAGTGTAATGTATGTATATATGTGTGTGTGTGTATGTGTATCTATGTGGGTTTGTGTGTATACGTTTGTATTTGTGTGTGTGTGACAGGTCTGTAACTAAAAAAAACTGAACAAAGTATTTGGGGTTGTCTGTTGTTTAAAATAGGTATTACATAGTAAAGTATATATGTATGGCTCTAAAACACATACATATACGTGCAATAACATATTATATATTAATGTATATATGTATGATAACACATACATATACACACAATAACATATTAATGTATATATGTATGGAAACACATTCATAAATGCACAATCACATATTATATATTAATGTATATATGTATGGAAACACATATATATATATACGTGCAATAAAATCATGTTGAAAGTTTATTGTGGCCTTTTTTCTCATCTACTATGACGGTACTGTAAATTATTTCTATTATACAATGATTTGATGTATCTAAACGATTCTACCACCGTTGTTTAATAAAAAAATCTATTATGGAACAGTTGTGCAGACCATTGAATGTGTTGGCCTTTATTTTGAAAACTGACACATGTAAAGCATTGCACCCTACTAACTGCCAGGAGAATAGTTCCATTTCTATTTAGACAATAACCATTATAAATTACATAGAGATGCCTAGAGGCCTAGGCTGGGCAGCTGTTTCTTATTGGAGACAACACAGAGACATTCCTAGAGACATCTCTGCTGTCCTAGACTGACTCTCCTCACCTCTCCCTGTCCTTCCCTGTTCTCACTTCTCTCTCTCCTCACCTGTCTCTCCTCACCTGTCTCTCCTCACCTGTCTCTCCCCCTGTCTCTCCTCACCTCTCCCTGTCCTCACCCCTCCCTCTCCTCACCTGTCTCTCCTCACCTGTCTCTCCTCACCTGTCTCTCCTCACCTGACTCTCCTCACCTGTCTCTCCTCACCTGTCTCTCCTCACCTGTCTCTCCCCCCCCTGTCTCTCCTCACCTCTCCCTGTCCTCACCTCTCCCTCTCCTCAGCTCTCTCTCCCTCACCTCCCCCTTTCTACACCTCTATCTCTCCTCTTCCCCCATCACTCTCTCTCCTTCCCCCTCATCTCAACCCGAGTCTATTTATAGTACCAGGCATAGTCTTCCAAACGATCAGGATCTATTTTTGAAAGGGTCTCTGTTTGAACCCAGTTGTGATAGTATGGGGGAGGGTGAGTTTCTGTTAAAACAGGCATTTATCTTCAGTAGGGTGCCAGGATGTTCTATTAAGGTCTGAGTGTCTCCAGCACCAGCAAGTGTTTTTAAACAAAAGGGTATACCAACATGCCAGTCTGACTAGTAAAACAGACCCAGGACATTATATAAACAGCACATTCAAATGGAGAGTAAAACATGTAGAATTATTCTGACAGCAGGAATCACATTACTAAATGACTCAGTGTGTCACAAACGTAGATGTAGTGTGGCAGAAAGAAGCCAAACACAGAGTTTCTCTCCCTCATGGATTTTTAATGAAACAAACATGACAAACAGTACAAGCATAAACAATGTAATAATGAAAATAAACTGCACTTAACAAAGCGAAGTCGAAATGATCAATACAGCGACTTGAACAACACGCACCCAAACATTGAACATGTAACAATTAACAGCGAACAGGAAATGCAGAGAAGCCAACTTAAGAACACATTATAATTACTGAAAGAAAACCTGATGCGTAATAACGACAAGACACAGTGAATGGAATGAGTCCAGGGATGAGTTGATGTGAGAAAGGAAACTGAGAAACATGTGCGTGAAGACATGATGTCCTCAGCCTACCGTGACAGTACCCCCCCCCCCCAAAGGCCCGGCTCCCAGACAGGCCTAGTCAAAAACCTAGCAAATAGAGGGGAGGCGAGCACTAGAGCTGTGGGTGGCGCTGGCTGCAGCTCCAGCAGAATAGTGGCTTGGCCTGGCATCTGGGAGCTGGAACCAGCGTGGCTGGTGATTTGGAGCAACGTACGGATCCTCAGCGGCCTGCTCCGCACAGTAAATAAATGGTTGCTGGTTCTAATTCCTTAAACAACAGGGTTAAACCCTTTAATTATCCCTAACTGACCCCAGGTCATTGCTGTAAATAATAATGTGTGTTTACTTACCTGGTTGAACAGTAGACTGATTGCTCCACCACAGAAGAGTGTTGGCCATTTTTGTGGTGGTCAGTGTCGATATCCCCAAAGAAGGTCATTGGTTCTTAGCTCGAGTCTCAGTAGAGCGTTATGGGATGAACCCCCAGTTGACATGCTGGTTCACACCCACATACACTGTGACAACCCACCTGGCGTTGTTCCAAAGCTAATTATAATAATGATGGCGCGTATTATGTTTGGTATCAATTCTGACTCAAACACCTGATCAGTCATGTGGAATCAAGGCGGTCATCTCTTTCCATTCAGTGACATCAGAGACCCCACAGCTTAGCCAGCTTACATGAATAGTTGATTGACCAGAGCAGAGGAACGAAGAACAGGGGGAGGAGGGCAAATGAGAGAGAAGAGCGAGACAGACAGGGCTGGAGGATGGCATGAGGGTTGATAGAGCACAAAAGGGTGAGAGAGGGAGAAGTGTTTGGGTTGGGGTGGTAAGTAAGGGGTAAAACCAGGGTGGGGGAAGAGAGATGGGGGAGGTTTGGTGGAATGAGAGGGAGGTGAGAGAACAGGAGAAGGAGACAGTGGAAGAGAAGGTGACGGGTTGAAGGTTTGAACGCGGTGAGAGAACAGGTTGTAGGATTCCATGTCTGTATTAAACTTTCCACTGAGTGTTCCCTGGTAAAAAGGCTTAGGGTAGTCTTAGTTGTGTCCTAAAAGGCATCCGGTAGAGTACAGTAGAGTACAGCTAGTTAGCTGAGAAAGGTCAAATACCGTTGAATAAAGCTTGCTAGCTATGAGAAGTAGATTACATTACAGCCATTGTAATAACTTAAATGTTTTGTTGACTGATCTTACAACTTGGAGATTATTTACTCAACTAACCGTCCGTTACATCGTACACTACATTCCACACTCGTAACCGAATCACTCAATCCAAGTATCAATGTGCGGCACTATATACTACAGATGGGAGAGATAGAATAGCCTACAATATAGATATAGAGTACAATACTGTTAGCTAGCTAGATGGGAGAGATAGAGTGCAATACTGCTAGCTAGATTGATGCGAGAGATAGCGTACAATACTGTTAGCTAGATGGGAGAGATTGAGTACAATACTGCTAGCTAGATTGATGCGAGAGATAGCGTACAATACTGTTAGCTAGATGGGAGAGATTGAGTACAATACTGCTAGCTAGATTGATGGGAGAGATAGCGTACAATACTGTTAGCTAGATGGGAGAGATTGAGTACAATACTGCTAGCTAGATTGATGGGAGAGATAGCGTACAATACTGTTAACTAGATGGGAGAGATTGAGTACAATACTGCTAGCTAGCTAGATAGGAGAGATAGAGTACAATACTGTTAGCTAGATGGGAGAGATTGAGTACAATACTGCTAGCGAGATGGGATTGAAAGTGTACAATACTGCTAGCTAGCTAGATAGGAGAGATAGCGTACAATACTGTTAGCTAGCTAGCTAGGAGAGATAGAGTACAATACTTATAGCCTTTGTCAAGCAAACAGCCTATCTCCCTTTTTCTGCCTATGTCGCTATATATTTCTTTCCATCTTTATTCCTCCCTCTTTCTTATTCTTTTCACTAGAAATCCCATTTTGTTTTCTTCACTTTCTTCTCACGATCTGTACCTCTTCCCTTGGCACCTCTCTTTTTTCCTCTCTCCTTTCACACACTCTTCCTCCCTTTCTCCTGGAGTATGTGAATCGTTGTGACAGGTCTTGACTGTTTTTCTCCATCCTGCTCTCCAACCAACTGGTTGCCATGGAGAATTCTGTTGAACATGTTGTTCAGAATCCTCCCTCGCTTTTTCTCTACACCTCACTATCTGCTTTTTTCTGGTTCCCTGTCTCTACCCTTCTGCCTGTCTAATATTCGATCATGCTGTCCACTCTATCATCCTTTTCTCTCTGTTGTAGCTGCTGATCGTCTCAGAATGTGGCACGTTTCTATCTTTCACCTCACTGCCAGTGGAAAGGCTACTGAGATGTAGACAAACGCTGCCAGCTATGTTCAATGTCAGCTTGAATTACTGGCCTTGCTAGATCCCAAACAACAACACTCGTCCTGTTAGCATTGTGAGCTAGAACCATAACATGCAGAGACACTGTCTGTAACTTTAGGTGACATTGAAGTACCATTACAGTAACATTACAGTTAGCTGTACAGTAGCAATACTGTAAAATTACATAAAACACTACAGTACCACTGCTGTAGAATTACAGTAACATAAATGGTTCTACTTACAGTTCTTTTTACTTGGTTCAGCTCTACAGGTCAGGCTCATGCATCAATTAAAGCAAATTAATAATTGTAAAAACAAGAATAGAATCAGCTGAGGACCAGAACAGTTTTTTGAGGAATCTTGTGCTTTTGAACAATAAACTTACACACACCAAAAAAAAATAAAAAAATAACTTACACACACCATTATTTGAACGCAGTGGGAACAAATTTTGTTGTAAACCAAAAGTGAACTTTTAAACTTACTGAAATCACATTCCTGTTTGCTGTATGTGAAAGCTTTTATGTGACACTTCTTTACTTCAGTTTAAATTTGATAATGAGTAAATTACCATTATATCCATAGAACTGCTAAAAAAATATATATTTTATGTGGAGGTAAGTGCACAATATTTCCTAAATAAATCGTCATTTTATCTGCTTTAAACTATTCCTTATAAGACAGTCATGTGACACCTCGGTCACCATAGCAACAGTTCACCATCACAGTTTAGAATCTTGCAATGTCTCTTCAGTGCTGTTGTCACAATTATGCTAATCATGTTCGAGTGTTTTCAAAGGGATGGCGATAAATGTGGTACCAAACCAAAAAGAAAGTCCTGGAAATTAAAAGAGTAAAAATGGGTGCTTTGGTCAATCAATAATCAATATGGAGAAGCACATATTAAAACATTTTTTATAAAAGTAATTGTATCTGTCCATTTCATTTAAAGCTCATTGACATTCCATTTCTACATTCAGTTGTTTTTGGACATTAAATGGTTTTTGGACATTTTCATGGTTTTTGGACATTTTCATGGTTTTATGACATTTTGATGGTTTTTGGACATTGTCCATTCTATTCTAGTCTATTAAGATTCATCATTTATGTCATATGTGCAATATCTCTAAACTACTCTGTGCCTTAAACATCAGTGGGAATACAGGTTATCAACTCACCTCTAGTGAAGGCTAATAATGAAGCATATTGGAGAGATGACCTGCACTCCAAATGGCATCCTAGCACCTTAATTGTGCAGTAGACTGCTGACCAGAGTCAGGGGACTAGCAAGCAAATGGGGTGACATTTGGGTTGCCTTACTGACTGGGATCAGAAGGGCTTAATTCTGCCATGTGTCTCTTTAAAGTCATATCACATATTCTGCTGTAACCTCAGAAGCTGGAATTATTCGGGCAGTCCCTCACATACTGAATTATATCCTAATCAGTTAATTCTCTGGTGTGAACCCCTTTGTTAAATGTCTGGATGAATGATATGAATATAATCACGTTTCCTAAGGCATGGGAGACTAATCTCTAATGCTCGAGGTGACTCACTGCTCATATATCCCAAAGGTTAAAAACCTTCAAATCTTAAGATAATCAACATAACGATATTCAAATCTCAAGGCCTTCTAGCATTTCAAGAACGTGTATGAAGAATAAATAGGGTTTGATAATAATAAAATCATAAAAGGTTGGATTAAATGTTACTGTCCATACACGACATATATCCACAAACCTCTTTAGAGTCGTTATAACGCGTCACATGAAGAGTAGCAGTCATAGGTGCTAAATGGGAGAACTCTCTGTTAAACCAGACGTTACAGAACACGGTTCGCCCAGTAACACATTTATTTTATTTGTATAGGAGATGTTAGACGAAATTATGCGAGTTCAATTGGCGTCTATATAGATTTCAAACAGCCTAACCGATTATTTGTCAGAGTTTTTCTTGTTGGCCTTGTGTCTGTGAATGCATTTAATGCTGAACAACGCACACGTCTGTGTTTGGACCTGTTTAAACCGTCTTCATCACTTCAGATAATTTGCCATGTTGATCCCTTAGAATAGCAGGATACACCACTGATCTTACATGATTCAGGTTTTTATAATAGAGGTCGTGTGACTGTGTATGTGTGTGTGTGTGTGTGTGTGTGTGTGTGTGCGCGCGCGTGTGTGTGTGTGCGTGCGTGTGTGTGGGGTGTGTGTGTGTGTGTGTGAGTGTGTGTGTGTGTGAGTGTTGAGCGGGGGAGCACTTGTGGTAGCGCTATGTCCTACAGTCTGTTTCTGCATTGCGTCGAACCCCCCAACCCCCACCCCACCCGCCCTCCAACTCCTCCCTCCCTCTCTGCCCGTCAGCTCATCTCTCTCTCTCCTCTGCATAACATTGCGAAATATGCTTTGGCATTATGTATTCTCTTGTCTTAGGCTCGGTGACACCATAAAGTCCCGTTATTTTCCCGTGTCATGTGTTCCTGACGGGGAGAATGGGTGCGTTATTGCGGCGCGTCTCGGGGCGTCCGCGTTTTGTTGAGGTCTAGCTGGTCCACTGGGGTTCTACTGGGTGTCTACTGGGTGTCCACTGGGTGCTACTGGGTGTCTACTGGGTGTCTACTGGGTGTCCACTGGGTGTCTACTGGGTGCTACTGGGTGTCTACTGGGTGTCCACTGGGTGCTACTGGGTGTCTACTGGGTGTCCACTGGGGTTCTACTGGGTGTCTACTGGGTGTCTACTGGGTGTCTACTGGGTGTCCACTGGGTGTCTACTGGGTGCTACTGGGTGTCTACTGGGTGTCCACTGGGTGCTACTGGGTGTCTACTGGGTGTCCACTGGGGTTCTACTGGGTGTCTACTGGGTGTCTACTGTGTGTCTACTGGGTGTCTACTGGGTGTCTACTGGGTGTCCACTGGGTGCTACTGGGTGTCTACTGGGTGCTACTGGGTGTCTACTGGGTTTCTACTGGGTGTCTACTGGGTGCTACTGGGTGTCTACTGGGTGTCTACTGGGTGCTACTGGGTGTCTACTGGGTTTCTACTGGGTGTCTACTGGGTGTCTACTGGGTGCTACTGGGTGTCTACTGTGTGTCTACTGGGTGTCTACTGTGTGTCTACTGGGTGTCTACTGGGTGCTACTGGGTTTCTACTGGGTGCTACTGGGTGCTACTGGGTGCTACTGGGTTTCTACTGGGTGTTACTGGGTGCTACTGGGTGTCTACTGGGTTTCTACTGGGTGTCTACTGGGTGTCTACTGGCTGTCTACTGGGTTTCTACTGGGTGTCTACTGGGTGTCTACTGGGTTTCTACTCGGTGTCCACTGGGTGTCTACTGGGTGCTACTGGGTGCTACTGGGTGTCTACTGGGTGTCTACTGGGTTTCTACTGGGTTTCCACTGGGTGTCTACTGGGTGTCTACTGGGTGTCTACTGTGTGTCTACTGGGTGTCTACTGGGTGCTACTGGGTGTCCACTGGGTGTCCACTGTGTGTCTACTGGGTGTCTACTGGGTGTCTACTGGGTGCTACTGGGTGTCTACTGGGTGCTACTGGGTGTCTACTGGGTTTCTACTGGGTGTCTACTGGGTGCTACTGGGTGTGGGTGCTACTGGGTGTCTACTGGGTGTCTACTGGGTGTCTACTGGGTGTCTACTGGGTGTCTACTGGGTGTCTACTGGGTGTGGGTGCTACTGGGTGTCTACTGGGGTTCTACTGGGTGTCTACTGGGTGTCTACTGGGTTTCTACTGGGTGTCTACTGGGTGTCTACTGGGTGCTACTGGGTGTCTACTGGGTGCTACTGGGTGTCTACTGGGTGCTACTGGGTGTCTACTGGGTTTATACTGGGTGTCTACTGGGTGTCTACTGGGTGTCCACTGGGTGTCTACTGTGTGTCTACTGGGTTTCTACTGGGTGTCTACTGGGTGTCTACTGGGTGTCTACTGGGTTTCTACTGGGTGTCTACTGGGTGCTACTGGGTGTCCACTGGGTGTCTACTGGGTGTCTACTGGGTGCTACTGGGTGCTACTGGGTGTCTACTGGGTGTCTACTGGGTTTCTACTGGGTTTCCACTGGGTGTCTACTGGGTTTATACTGGGTGTCTACTGGGTGTCTACTGGGTTTCTACTGGGTTTCCACTGGGTGTCTACTGGGTTTATACTGGGTGTCTACTGGGTTTCTACTGGGTTTCCACTGGGTGTCCACTGCACCAAACCGTGTTTCTGCTGATGCGGCAGACTGCAGAGTAGCGCTCTCATACCGCCCCACTATCACCTGGACCCACTCGGGTCTGATCGGTTACCGTGCGGAACAACACGCCTCTATCGTGCGGAACAACCCACCACACCACCCGGGTGCGTCCTCACGACACGGGCAAACCAGTGGATTCTGTCGGTGGTTGCGTCGGTTACCGGGAGGCTCGAGTTAACGGGGTTCTTTCTGTTCTATTTTCCCGATAACTGCCTATTTCCAGAACACCGTTTGATCAGGATGCTTTTAAATTGCCTGTCCAGAGATGTATGCTGTGTAGAAGGTGACTTACACCGGCTCAGTGCGTCCAGGAGGTCAATAACATGAGGATCCATAGAGAGATGGCAATAACCACAATATAGGCGGAATATTTCACCGATGCAAGTATCCATTTAAACCAAAACCGGGACAGTTTCTAATAGCAACACCACCAAACGGACACACTGTGCTGCCACTTGCTCTCCAAGATCAACACGCAGGTAATTAAACTAATTAACATCATTACCCATTTGATGTGTGATATGTGATATACGCATGTGTGTCTGTTGCCATCAGTGCCGTAGTGTTCTAGATATTTCTGTGTAGCCTAATGCAGGCAGCCTAATGTGTTATACTGGGTTATGTAGTAAAAGCATTTCTGATGTTATGTTGAATCAGTGTGTGCAGCTCAGTGTTTGCAGAGAGGCTGGGCAGCTGCAGGAGCTTACAAGGTGAAACTTGAATACTGATGTACAGTAGCCTATGCGGTAAAAACACACTCTCTGTACTACAGTGGTTCACACACATTTAGAACATTTGTGTCTATAGTTTTCCACCTCTAGATCGTTTCTGGCAACCACCCCTAGTTCGGTACACTCCTTTCCCTTGGAGTTAAACCCTGTCACAAATTATACGGAAAAAACTGCTGAGCAAGCACATTTCTCTTCATCCTCCTCTTTCTCGCCTATCCTGCGTGAGGTTGTTTTATTTCTCACTCTTCCATGTCTCCATCTTTATCCGTGTAGTGATGGTGGACAACTCGGAGAGAGGCGCCCAGGAACCCCACTGAGGAACCCCACTGAGGAACCCCACTGAGGAACCCCACTGAGTGGAGCATCGTGAGGCGAGGAAGCCCCCGGCCAGTCAGAGAGAGAGGGCAAGAGTCTTACAGGCGTACAGGAAGAGCTACTGGATGCCTGCTCCCCTGATCTGAGAGTCTTACAGGCGTACAGGAAGAGCTACTGGATGCCGGCTCCCCTGATCTGAGAGTCTTACAGGCGTACAGGAAGAGCTACTGGATGCCTGCTCCACTGATCTGAGAGTCTTACAGGCGTACAGGAAGAGCTACTGGATGCCTGCTCCCCTGATCTGAGAGTCTTACAGGCGTACAGGAAGAGCTACTGGATGCCTGCTCACCTGATCTGAGAGTCTTACAGGGGTACAGGAAGAGCTACTGGATGCCTGCTCCCCTGATCTGAGCCCACATCCCTCTGCCGTATAACGCTGGGTTGGGTCCACATTCCCATATAACACTGTTCTGAGCCCACATCCGTGGGCCGGTCACTCCGCTAGCATGACCGTGGTGGCTGGAGACAACCTGGATGAGGCGTCCACCCTCCCCGGGCATCTGCAGGACATCTACCCACCCAATCACGATGACCACGACTGCTGTGAGAGGGTTGTTATTAACATCTCTGGGCTGCGCTTTGAGACGCAGCTCAAAACACTGTCACAGTTCCCGGAGACATTATTAGGGAACCCTAAGAAGAGGATGCGTTACTTCGATCCGCTGAGAAACGAGTACTTCTTTGACCGGAACAGACCGAGTTTTGACGCGATCTTGTATTACTACCAGTCCGGGGGGCGCCTGAGGAGGCCGGTGAACGTCCCACTGGATATGTTCTCAGAGGAGATCAAGTTTTACGAGCTCGGGGCAGAGGCTATGGAGAAGTTCAGGGAGGACGAGGGCTTCATTAGAGAAGAGGAGAAACCACTGCCAGAAAGAGAGTTCCAGCGTCAAGTCTGGCTTCTGTTTGAATACCCAGAGAGCTCGGGTCCTGCGCGGGGCATCGCTATCGTCTCAGTGATGGTTATTTTAATTTCAATAGTCATATTCTGCTTGGAGACACTGCCTGAGCTCAAAGAGGATCCGAGAGGAAGGATGGAGATTGTAGGTAACATAACGCTCTATTACAAACCAAATATTCTCACAGACCCGTTCTTTATAGTGGAAACGCTGTGCATTATCTGGTTCTCATTTGAGCTGACAGTCCGGTTCCTCGCCTGCCCTAGCAAGACGGCCTTCTTTAAAAACATGATGAACACTATAGACATAGTCGCTATTATACCCTATTTCATCACGCTGGGCACAGAGTTGGGCGAGGACCAGGAGGGAAGGGAGAAACCGAGTGAGCAGGCCGCGTCTCTGGCCATCCTGAGGGTCATCCGGCTGGTCAGGGTGTTCAGGATATTTAAGCTGTCCAGACACTCCAAGGGGCTCCAGATATTAGGGAAGACCCTACAGGCCAGCATGAGAGAGTTGGGGCTGCTCATATTCTTCCTCTTCATCGGAGTCATCCTCTTCTCCAGCGCCGTGTTCTTCGCGGAGGCGGATGAGAATGACACCCATTTCACCAGCATTCCGACAGCCTTCTGGTGGGCCGTGGTCTCCATGACGACCGTGGGTTACGGGGACATGTACCCAATGACCATCGGGGGTAAAATAGTGGGTTCACTCTGTGCCATCGCGGGCGTGTTGACCATCGCGCTGCCAGTGCCCGTGATCGTGTCCAACTTTAACTATTTCTACCACCGGGAGACGGAGGGGGAGGAGCAGGCACAGCTTCTGAATGTCAGCAACCAGGACCTTAACTCGGACTGCAACTCCAGTCGCCGGAGCGACTCAATAGCCAGCAAATCAGATTACATGGAGATAGACGAGGGAATGAATAACAGTATTGATAACTTTAGAGAGGCCAATCTTAGAACTGCTAATTGCACTTCGGTTCCCAATCAGAACTGCGTAAATAAGGGCAAGCTGCTGACAGATGTTTAGTGTAAAAGTTAGAGATTGATTCTTTGAAGAAGCAACGCGGCTTAGGACCTCCAGGTGACACTAGATATAATGACCTATAAACCAACCGCTGTAATTATTGTAGAAATATTCAGAATGCTTGATTTACATCGCTGATGCGTTTTTTGCATTACGGTGATTATATTTGAATGGATAGAAACAAAACCATAAGTTGGAATTAATCTGATCGTAATAATATTTCCATTGTTTTTAAAATGGGACTGTTACTTTGCAAACACGGTGGAGATATTTTGGATAGCTGTCATTCCCATTTAAAACATGAACAGACTGACAACATGCTTACTTGATAAGGAAGACAGGCTTTGCATGGTTAATGGATTAATGGGCTAAGTTGCGCTCTGCACTGCATCTTGGGAAAGAAGGAAACATATATAATGGAATATGAGCTCTCAGCCTGAATGCAAATGCGCGCACTTAAACACGAAATGGATGTGCAGATGTACAGGTGCAACCCGGAGACCTACTGTGGGATCAGCAAAGCACTTTAGCAGAACATATAGAAAAAAATGACGAAATTAACGAACACTGGTCTGTTACTGCGAGGTGATGCAACGTGGGCTGTTTGGAGACAGGTGGACATCTGCAACGCTGCTACTTTACCCGCAGATGCTGAAGTCCGTGTGCTATATCGATAATGATGCCGTGCAAGAAAATATACGTCAAAAAACGCTCCAAGCATGTTTAGACGCTGTTGTTTTTTACAGGCATGTGCGAAACATTACCTCATTTAGTGTTTAACTGTTATATTTTCCTCTTTTTTTAATCGCTGTTATTATTATAAGTAATAATAATATTACTGTAACATTTGATCCCAGACTATGAGAATTGTCCCGTAATATTTCCACCAAAAGTGCACAGCTTATTTATCATTTACATTATGACTTGTTTAGGAGCATTTAAGTGCTGAATGTTAAATCCTAATGGAACAAAACACTTTTTTGAAGATCATGGCATGTGGAACTAATAAGCATTATGGGCTCTAATTCTAACGACGGTACCATGTATCCGGGTATATTCAACGCATGACGTCAGTATTAACATAGCTTGTGGTTAGATGGGACCTTGGGAATGTTGTAACCTACCGCGGACTTTTCCAGACCCCTAAAGGCCCAGATGAAACACCTCAACCATAACCAACCAGAGGAAATCCATCTGCAACTAGAATCCGCTAGTAACGAAAGACATTTCATGGTTGGCTTCTGCTTCTGTGCTTGGACATTGTTTCATTCCTCATGAGAACCTAAACAGCGTCATTCTGTGGTCTGTGATTTCCCTGTTGCTATAGATTCCTTCACAGCATGAATGGTTTCCAAACAACAATATGATAATGCATATTATAGCCAATACGATACGAATTGAAATACTGAACACAATTGTATAGGAACAAAAATGCTGAAATGAGTCGCTAGTGCCTTGAACCTTGTGTTAATATATACAACAGACTGGAATAGAAGTGCCTCCCGTAATACTAGTCAACTCAGTGGGATAAGATGAGTTGCTACATACCTGCTACAAGCATGCACTATAATACTACCAACCCGTCAGCAGTCAGAACTGGGTGACAGTTAAACAGTTGTTTGGCTTCGACTGTTGCCATGGTTCCCGTTACAGACAAAAGGCCAGAGGGAAGATAGAAACAACACAAAGCATCCCAAGGTAGAGCCATGAACCAGAGGATGAGATAGAGAACTGGGTAAAAACTAAGGCTTAGCCAGGCTAGAGTCCTGATGTGGGGAGTTTAAGAGTGGTAATGTGGTTCTAGAGTCACGTGGTTCTACAGTGTTCATATCGCCGTAAAGCATTAACGTGGTTCCAGTGTGGTCGCATGGTTTTGAAAGCATGCATGTGGTTTTAGAGTGGTCACATGGTATAAAAGCATGCATGTGGTTCTTGAGTGGTCACATGGTATAAAAGCATTCATGTGGTTCTAGAGTGGTCACATGGTATAAAAGCATTCATGTGGTTCTAGAGTGTTCACATGGTATAAAAGCATTCATGTGGTTCTAGAGTGGTCACATGGTATAAAAGCATTCATGCGGTTCTAGAGTGTTCACATGGTATAAAAGCATGCATGTGGTTCTAGAGTGGTCACATGGTAGAAAAGCATTCATGCGGTTCTAGAGTGGTCACATGGTATAAAAGCATTCATGTGGGTCTAGAGTGTTCACATGGTATAAAAGCATTCATGTGGTTCTAGAGTGGTCACATGGTATAAAAGCATTCATGCGGTTCTAGAGTGTTCACATGGTATAAAAGCATGCATGTGGTTCTAGAGTAGTCACATGGTATAAAAGCATTCATGCGGTCCTAGTGTTCACATGGTATAAAAGCATTCATGCGGTTCTAGAGTGTTCACATGGTATAAAAGCATTCATGTGGTTCTAGAGTGGTTCTAGTTATCCATGCCAACAGTTAATACCAGTTTATAGATTTATTGATTTTTACCCATAGCAAGCTTTCTTGTTATTTTGTCAGTCTAACTTAGTTAACCAGGGTTCTCAGTATGTGTTATGTAAATCCATCTGTCCATTCTGTTTCACTAAATTTCACCCTTTAATAGTGATATTATATAGCTGCTTGACAAAATAATAGCTAGGTTTGCCTGCAGGTAGATGAATGAACACCTAGTTATAAGGACTTGTGTAGGAAACTAGACCTGGATTTACTGAAATGCTCCTCGGTTTGGAGAACAGTGAAGGTCAGGACTTGTAAATCCCAACGGCGACACCAGATCAATTAGGGTTAAATGCCAGATTGTCTTACATGTCTTACTTTACTTTGGGAAAGTTACCTCAAATAGCTCATCATAAGTAACCTGTTGGTTACCTCAGATACTCACCTTAATCACTGTCGGCTTTTTGGTTTTGGTGTCTTTCAAGAGAACCAAGCTACCTGGCTTTCATCTCAACATTATTTTATTTCCCAAATGGCAACCTTATTTTTTATCTAGTGCACTTCTTTTGGTGGTCGCCTAGAGGGCTCAATGTGTGAGTAGTGCACTAAATAAGGAAAAGGGTTCCATTTAGGATGAATGGAAGAACATAATGAGTCACTTTGTATGCTAGAAAAATAGCTGCTGTTTAAGAGAACGAGAGTTGAAACGAGAGATCAAATGAAAGACAGAGAGAGTGAGAGAGTGAAGGAGAAACAGATGAGAGGGAGTGAAGGACGATGAAGTGCAGCCTAGTGAGGGGGAGGAAGATGGGATAAAAGCTCTGTAGTGACACTGTAGATACCAGCTGCCTATTGAGGTTGACCTGTTAAAATGTGTGTAGAGTGGATGGGTGGCTGTATGATTGGGTGGCTGTATGATTGGGTGGCTGTATGATTGGGTGGGTGTATGATTGGGTGGGTGTATGATTGGGTGGCTGTATGATTGGGTGGGTGTATGATTGGGTGGGGGTATGATTGGGTGGCTGTATGATTGGGTGGGTGTATGATTGGGTGGCTGTATGATTGGGTGGGTGTATGATTGGGTGGGTGTATGATTGGGTGGCTGTATGATTGGGTGGGTGTATGATTGGGTGGGTGTATGATTGGGTGGGTGTATGATTGGGTGGGTGTATGATTGGGTGGCTGTATGATTGGGTGGGTGTATGATTGGGTGGCTGTATGATTGGGTGGGTGTATGATTGGGTGGGTGTATGATTGGGTGGGTGTATGATTGGGTGGCTGTATGATTGGGTGGCTGTATGATTGGGTGGGTGTATGATTGGGTGGGTGTATGATTGGGTGGGTGTATGATTGGGTGGGTGTATGATTGGGTGGGTGTATGATTGGGTGGGTGTATGATTGGGTGGGTGTATGATTGGGTGGGTGTATGATTGGGTGGGTGTATGATTGGGTGGCTGTATGATTGGGTGGGTGTATGATTGGGTGGCTGTATGATTGGGTGGGTGTATGATTGGGTGGGTGTATGATTGGGTGGGTGTATGATTGGGTGGGGGTATGATTGGGTGGGTGTATGATTGGGTGGGTGTATGATTGGGTGGCTGTATGATTGGGTGGGTGTATGATTGGGTGGGTGTATGATTGGGTGGGTGTATGATTGGGTGGGGGTGTTATTTTTTATTCTGCATTCTATTATTTTAATGAGGTGTGAATTAAGACATGATGATTTGTCTTGAATGTAAGAACCAAATGAGGCAACAGGTTTTCAGACATATTTAACAAAATATAATGCAGAAATATTTTAGAACTTAGAATATTAGAAACTCGTTCTAACAGGTATTAATGTAGGGATGACGCTGGATTAGCAAATCCACTGCACATGATTTGAATGTTTGTTTTTGTTTATTGATTATGTTTTTAAGCATACTTTCTGAACAATGTTGAAATATGAAATATGTTTTTAGTTGTTTGAAATTCACTACATTAGTGTTTTTTACAATATGAGTTTTATTAGCGAGTGTCATTTGACCTGGGATTGGAACTGCTTGTGGTGTCTCTAACCCTATATCAGACTAAGCAGAAAAGCCAAGTTTTACTGAAATTCACGAAGCAAAGCCCACGAAAAGCCTAGCGTCCGTGAATATGCACCTTAACATGTCTTCAACCCTTTAAGCTTAAATCTTAACTTCCACTCAGTTATAGTTTATCTCAGGGTTCCAACATTTCACGGGGTTAGCCTGCCAAAATATCCAAAACCAAACTGAAAACACATTCTTGATATTAAACAAAATGGGAGTTCTTTGCTAAAACATTGTTGCTGAAACAGCATCCTATCCTTCTATTCAGGTATTTATTCAGACCCGGGATAAAAATTGGAGCAGAGTTAAAAGCCCTGATGTTTTGAATAGCCTTGGACAGGTTTCGATCAGTGTGTAATAATGTCAATTAACATGTTTCAGTGAAAAAGTTAGAAATTGACCCATTAGTAAAGTCTGCCTGTTTACCTGTGCATGTCTGTCTCTGTTTGTCTGCCTGTTTACCTGTGCATGTCTGTCTCTGTTTGTCTGCCTGTTTACCTGCCTGTTTTCCTGCGTGTTTTCCTGTCTGTCAATCTACTGTCTCTGACTATCAGTCATGTTTATACTATCATGCCACCCACTGGAACTGCAAGTTGTACAGGTTTAGTCCTGGTAGGTCCTACAGTTGGACAGGTTTAGTCCTGGTAGGTCCTACAGTTGGACAGGTTTAGTCCTGTTAGGTCCTACAGTTGGACAGGTTTAGTCCTGTTATGTCCTACAGTTGGACAGGTTTAGTCCTGTTAGGTCCTACAGTTGGACAGGTTTAGTCCTGGTAGGTCCTACAGTTGGACAGGTTTAGTCCTGTTGTGTCCTACAGTTGGACAGGTTTAGTCCTGTTAGGTCCTATAGTTGGACAGGTTTAGTCCTGTTATGTCCTACAGTTGGACAGGTTTAGTCCTGTTGTGTCCTACAGTTGGACAGGTTTAGTCCTGTTGTGTCCTACAGTTGGACAGGTTTAGTCCTGTTAGGTCCTACAGTTGGACAGGTTTAGTCCTGTTAGGTCCTACAGTTGGACAGGTTTAGTCCTGTTGTGTCCTACAGTTGGACAGGTTTAGTCCTGTTAGGTCCTACAGTTGGACAGGTTTAGTCCTGTTGTGTCCTACAGTTGGACAGGTTTAGTCCTGTTAGGTCCTACAGTTGGACAGGTTAAGTCCTGTTAGGTCCTCATTTGCCTGCTGTAGATATCTTCTGATAAAGGTCTCTTCATGCCAGTAATTGTGTCTGAAATGCATTATGTTATCTATACATCCTGTTTGGGATTTAGAATGTATCACCCTAATCATGTTGTGGTACCTAGCCCTGGTGCTGCTCAATGAAATCAATATCCCTTTAAATTGTCTTTTAAATACTGATACTGAATGATGAAAGCCATGACTGCCAGGCTGCTGTTTGGTTTTATCAGTGACTTTCTAGAGCAGTAGTTAGGCTAACATTTTAAACATGTTTGAATGGGAACAAACAAATGAATAGTGTTTTACTGCCGAGCCAGATATTTCTGCCAGTTATCTGCTCAATTTGAAAAATATTTGTGTTCATGTAACAGCATATTGCTCTAAAAACAGTCAGTAACAAGTACTAAATAGTCCTGCCAAACACACATGAGTACGTATTATATTTTGATTGATTGACATCAGAGTATTTCAGGCAGCTTTGATAATTCCTCTTCTGTCTAATAATATCATACAGAATCCCACGATATCAGACATGTCTGTACATTTAGAAACAACGGGACCAAATGTTATGTTTTTACAGTCTGTTTCATGTCTGTGTGGGTTATATGTTTGATGGGATGATGATGGTGATTAGAAATGAGTTTCCTTTATTCCATAAGGAATAGGAAGCTGAACAAATCCTATAGTAGAAGACACTCCTTTATGCCAACATGTGGGAACAAAAGCACAGTTTCTGATGGTACACTTAAAGAATGAATTCTGTGGAAACCTTGAAAAATAAACAATATGCTACGATATAAAATGCAAATGCTCCTCAGTTAACATGTACAGAATCATGATAAAACATGCAGTATTACAAATAAAAAAATAAAGATATGGTGATTGCTTATTTTATTTTGTTTTTCTGTGATGATAAGTTGACATAAGAATGTTTGTTTTTTAAGTAAAAAGAATAAACTCACACGGACACACATACTAATTCCATCAAACCTTCACGAGCTGATTTCTGACATTTCGTGATTCATTGGGTCAGTTTGGACAGATCGTTGGTTTAACAGGGGCCAGTTTGGACAGATCGTTGGTTTAACAGGGGCCAGTTTGGACAGATCGTTGGTTTAACAGGGGCCAGTTTGGACAGATCGTTGGTTTAACAGGGGCCAGTTTGGACAGATCGTTGGTTTAACAGGGGCCAGTTTGGACAGATCGTTGGTTTAACAGGGGCCAGTTTGGACAGATCGTTGGTTTAACAGGGGTCAGTTTAGACAGATCATTGGTTTAACAGGGGCCAGTTTGGACAGATCGTTGGTTTAACAGGGGCCAGTTTAGACAGATCATTGGTTTAACAGGGGCCAGTTTGGACAGATCATTGGTTTAACAGAGGCTAATTTAGACAGATCATTGGTTTAACAGGGGCCAGTTTAGACAGATCGTTGGTTTAACAGAGGCCAGTTTGGACAGATCGTTGGTTTAACAGGGGCCAGTTTAGACAGATCGTTGGTTTAACAGGGGCCAGTTTAGACAGATCGTTGGTTTAACAGGGGCCAGTTTGGACAGATCGTTGGTTTAACACGGGTCAGTTTGGACAGATCGTTGGTTTAACAGGGGCCAGTTTGGACAGATCGTTGGTTTAACGGGGGCCAGTTTGGACAGACCGTTGGTTTAACGGGGGCCAGTTTGAACAGATCGTTGGTTTAACAGAGGCCAGTTTGGTGAGATCGTTGGTTTAACAGGGGTCAGTTTGAACAGATCGTTGGTTTAACACGGGTCAGTTTGGACAGATCGTTGGTTTAACAGAGGCCAGTTTGGACAGATCGTTGGTTTAACGGGGGCCAGTTTGGACAGACCGTTGGTTTAACGGGGGCCAGTTTGAACAGATCGTTGGTTTAACAGAGGCCAGTTTGGACAGATCGTTGGTTTAACAGAGGCCAGTTTGGACAGATCGTTGGTTTAACAGAGGCCAGTTTGAACAGATCGTTGGTTTAACGGGGGTCAGTTTGAACAGATCGTTGGTTTAACAGAGGCCAGTTTGGACAGATCGTTGGTTTAACAGAGGCCAGTTTGGACAGATCGTTGGTTTAACAGGGGCCAGTTTAGACAGATCGTTGGTTTAACAGGGGCCAGTTTAGACAGATCGTTGGTTTAACAGGGGCCAGTTTGGACAGATCGTTGGTTTAACAGGGGCCAGTTTGGACAGATCGTTGGTTCAACAGGGGCCAGTTTGGACAGATCGTTGGTTTAACAGAGGCCAGTTTGAACAGATCGTTGGTTTAACAGGGGTCAGTTTGAACTGATCTGTGGTTTAACACGGGTCAGTTTGGACAGATCGTTGGTTTAACAGAGGCCAGTTTGGACAGATCGTTGGTTTAACGGGGGCCAGTTTGGACAGATCGTTGGTTTAACGCGGGCCAGTTTGAACAGATCGTTGGTTTAACGGGGGCCAGGTTGAAGGAGAGTTTACTTCTCTACACTGGGAGTAGAGAGGTAGAAGGGGGAGGTGAAATAGAAATCTGGAGCGGAAGAAGACAGGGAAAAAGGGAGAGAGAGAGAGTGATGATTATGTTTGTTGAACGGGCTGAAACTTTATCTTCCTTCTGGAAGAAACAACACCTCCATACTGATAACATGATCTGACCCTAACACACACACTAACCACAACACACACACACACACACACACACACACACACAACACACACACACTAACCACAGAACACAAACATCTCCTCCAGCAGGAAGCTGTCCGGTGAGCTATAGTCTACAAGAAACATTATACTGTAGCCATCCACATACATGATATTGTATCCACCTATCAGATGCAGTTGTCTACGGAAACATCTTGATTAACATTTACTCATACAGTGTTAAACGCCATGATAACATGGTCTCTGTATGAAGGGAATTGAATCTGTCCAAACATGACACACAGGTGGAGACCCTCATATCTGACACACAGGTGGAGACCCTCATATCTGACACACAGGTGGAGACCCTCATATCTGACACACAGGTGGAGACCCTCATATCTGACACACAGGTGGAGACCCTCATATCTGACACACAGGTGGAGACCCTCATATCTGACACACAGGTGGAGACCCTCATATCTGACACACAGGTGGAGACCCTCATATCTGACACAAAGGTGGTAACCCACATATCTGACACAAAGATGGAGACCCTCATATCTGACACACAGGTAGAGACCCTCATATCTGACACACAGGTGGAGACCCTCATATCTGACACAAAGATGGAGACCCTCATATCTGACACACAGGTGGAGACCCTCATATCTGACACACAGGTGGAGACCCTCATATCTGACACACAGGTGGAGACCCTCATATCTGACACAGAGGTGGAGACCCTCATATCTGACACACAGGTGGAGACCCTCATATCTGACACACAGGTGGAGACCCTCATATCTGACACACAGGTGGAGACCCTCATATCTGACACAAAGGTGGTAACCCACATATCTGACACAAAGATGGAGACCCTCATATCTGACACACAGGTAGAGACCCTCATATCTGACACACAGGTGGAGACCCTCATATCTGACACAAAGATGGAGACCCTCATATCTGACACACAGGTGGAGACCCTCATATCTGACACACAGGTGGAGACCCTCATATCTGACACACAGGTGGAGACCCTCATATCTGACACACAGGTGGAGACCCTCATATCTGACACACAGGTAGAGACCCTCATATCTGACACACAGGTGGAGACCCTCATATCTGACACACAGGTGGAGACCCTCATATCTGACACACAGGTAGAGACCCTCATATCTGACACACAGGTGGAGACCCTCATATCTGACACAAAGATGGAGACCCTCATATCTGACACACAGGTGGAGACCCTCATATCTGACACAAAGGTGGTAACCCACATATCTGACACACAGGGGGAGACCCTCAAATCTGACACACAGGGGGAGACCCTCATATCTGACACACAGGTGGAGACCCTCATATCTGACACACAGGTGGAGACCCTCATATCTGACACACAGGTGGAGACCCTCATTTCTGACACACAGGTGGAGACCCTCATATCTGACACACAGGTGGAGACCCTCATATATGACACAAAGGTGGAAACCCTCATATCTCACACACAGGTGGAGACCCTCATATCTGACACACAGGTGGAGACCCTCATAACCGACACACAGATGGAGACCCTCATATCTGACACACAGGTAGAGACCCTCATATCTGACACAAAGGTGGAAACCCTCATATCTGACACACAGGTAGAGACCCTCATATCTGACACACAGGTGGAGACCCTCATATCTGACACACCGGTGGAGACCCTCATATCCGACACACAGATGGAGACCCTCATATCTGACACACAGGTGGAGACCCTCATATCTGACACACAGGTGGAGACCCTCATATCTGACACACAGGTGGAGACCCTCATATATGACACACAGGTGGAGACCCTTATATCTGACACACAGGTGGAGACCCTCATATCTGCCCTCTTCCTCCCCTCTTCCTCCCCCCTCGGCCTCCCCTCACTTGCTGCCCCCTCCCCCTCTCATAGCCTACCTCCTCACCCTCCTCCACTCCTTCTCCTCATCCCCTCATCTGTGTTTGTGTGTGTGTGTGATTTATTGTGTGTGTGTGATTTATTGTGTGTGTGTGATTTATTGTGTGTGATTAATTGTGTGTGTGTGATTAATTGTGTATGTGTGTGTGTGTGACCTCTAGTGTGAATGTCGAACTCCACTGTGCTAAATTTAGATCGAATTTAAAGTAAAGCGAGAAAGACAGAGATGGAGGGCAAGAGATACAAGGAGAAAATGGAGAGAGGGAGGGCAAGAGATACAAGGAGAAAATGGAGAGAAAGATGGGGAAGTAGAGAGAGGGGGGAAGGGAGAGGAAGAGGGAAAAGGAGATAGAAACAAAGAGAAGAAGATAGTGGAAAGAATAACAGAGACAGAACAAAAGAGGGAGAGCGATATAAACAGTTTATGGATGATGTTGTTTATATAAACAGTATATGGATGATGTTGTTTATATAAACAGTATATGGATGATGTTGTTTATATAAACAGTATATGGATGATGTTGTTTATATAAACAGTATATGGATGATGTTGTTTATATAAACAGTATATGGATGATGTTGTTTATATAAACAGTTTATGGATGATGTTGTTTATATAAACAGTATATGGATGATGTTGTTTATATAAACAGTATATGGATGATGTTGTTTATATAAACAGTATATGGATGATGTTGTTTATATAAACAGTATATGGATGATGTTGTTTATATAAACAGTATATGGATGATGTTGTTTATATAAACAGTATATGGATGATGTTGTTTATATAAACAGTATATGGATGATGTTGTTTATATAAACAGTTTATGGATGATGTTGTTTATATAAACAGTATATGGATGATGTTGTTTATATAAACAGTTTATGGATGATGTTGTTTATATAAACAGTATATGGATGATGTTGTTTATATAAACAGTATATGGATGATGTTGTTTATATAAACAGTATATGGATGATGTTGTTTATATAAACAGTTTATGGATGATGTTGTTTATATAAACAGTATATGGATGATGTTGTTTATATAAACAGTATATGGATGATGTTGTTTATATAAACAGTATATGGATGATGTTGTTTATATAAACAGTTTATGGATGATGTTGTTTATATAAACAGTATATGGATGATGTTGTTTATATAAACAGTATATGGATGATGTTGTTTATATAAACAGTATATGGATGATGTTGTTTATATAAACAGTTTATGGATGATGTTGTTTATATAAACAGTATATGGATGATGTTGTTTATATAAACAGTTTATGGATGATGTTGTTTATATAAACAGTATATGGATGATGTTGTTTATATAAACAGTTTATGGATGATGTTGTTTATATAAACAGTATATGGATGATGTTGTTTATATAAACAGTATATGGATGATGTTGTTTATCTCATCTCATCTCATCTCATCTTCAACCGCTTATCCGGGGTCGGGTCGCGGGGGTAGCAGCTCTAGCAGGGGACCCCAAACTTCCCTTTCCCGGGCAACATTAGCCAGCTCTGACTGGGGAATCCCGAGGCGTTCCCAGGCCAGTGTGGAGATATAATCTCTCCACCTAGTCCTGGGTCTTCCCCGAGGTCTCCTCCCAGCTGGACGTGCCTGGAACACCTCTCTAGGGAGGCGCCCAGGTGGCATTCTTACAAGATGCCCGAACCACCTCAACTGGCTCCTTTCTATGCAAAGGAGCAGCGGCTCTACTCCGAGTTCCTCTCGGATGACTGAGCTTCTCACCCTATCCCTAAGGGAGAGGCCAGCCACCTTTCTGAGAAAACCCATTTCGGCCGCTTGTACCCGCGATCTCGTTCTTTCGGTCATGACCCAGCTTTCATGACCATAGGTGAGGGTAGGAACAAAGATTGACCGGTAGATTGAGAGCTTTGCCTTTCGGCTCAGCTCTCTTTTCGTCACAACGGTGCGGTGAAGCGAATGCAACACCGCCCCCGCTGCTCCGATCCTCCGACCAAACTCCCGCTCCATTGTTCCCTCACTCGCGAACAGGACCCCGAGGTACTTGAACTCCTTCACTTGGAGTAAGGACTCATTCCCTACCTGGAGTAGGCACTCCACCGGTTTCCTGCTGAGAGTCATGGCCTCAGATTTAGAGGTGCTAACCCTCATCCCAGCCGCTTCACACTCGGCTGCGAACCGATCCAGTGAGTGCTGAAGGTCACCGACCGATGAGGCCATCAGGACCACATCATCCGCAAAAAGCAGTGATGTGACCATCAGCCCACCGAACGGGAACCCCTCCCCCCCATGACTACGCCTTGATATCCTGTCCATGAATATTACAAACAGGATTGGTGACAAAGCGCAGCCCTGGCGGAGGCCAACCCCCACCGGGAACGAATCCGACTTACTGCCGAGGACACGGACACAGCTCATGCTTTGAGCGTACAGAGATTGGATGGCCCTGAGAAGAGACCCCCTCACCCCATACTCCCGCAGCACCTCCCACAAAAGATCCCGGGGTACCCGGTCATACTCCTTCTCCAGATCCACAAAGCACATGTAGACTGGATGGGCATACTCCCAGGCCCCCTCCAGGATCCTTGCGAGAGTAAAGAGCTGGTCCGTGGTTCCCCAGCCAGGACGAAAACCGCATTGTTCCTCTTCAATCTGAGGTTCGACTATTGGCCGAACCCTCCTTTCCAGCACTTTGGAGTACACTTTACCAGGGAGGCTGAGGAGTGTGATACCTCTGTAATTGGCACACACTCTCTGGTCCCCCTTTTTAAAGATGTTGTTTATATAAACAGTATATGGATGATGTTGTTTATATAAACAGTATATGGATGATGTTGTTTATATAAACAGTATATGGATGATGTTGTTTATATAAACAGTATATGGATGATGTTGTTTATATAAACAGTATATGGATGATGTTGTTTATATAAACAGTATATGGATGATGTGTGTAAACAGACTAAACATGGATGATGTTGTTTATATAAACAGTATATGGATGATGTGTGTAAACAGACTAAACATGGATGATGTTGTTTATATAAACAGTATATGGATGATGTGTGTAAACAGACTAAACATGGATGATGTTGTTTATATAAACAGTATATGGATGATGTGTGTAAACAGACTAAACATGGATGATGTGGTGGATATAAACCGTATATGGATGATGTGTGTACACAATCTAAACAGTATATGGATGATGTTGTGCATATAAACAGTATGTGGATGATGTTGTGCATATAAACAGTATATGGATGATGTTGTGTATCTCTACAGTGTATGGATGATGTTGTGCATATAAACAGTATATGGATGATGTTGTGTATCTCTACAGTGTATGGATGATGTTGTGTATCTATACAGTAAATGTGAGCGGACATCAATATGGTTGCGGTTTCTGAAGCCCTTCTGAAGCACTAGTACTCAACCAGGAACACGCTCCAGTTTTACTGTGTCCAACATCGCCCCCCTGTGGAGAAGTATTCAACAACACTGAATCAGGTGCTACTAGAGTTACAGAAAAAAACTGTGCATTAGGGAGTAAAAGGAGGAGACTGTGAGGAGACACAGTGAGGAGGACACAGTGAGGAGGACACAGTGAGGACACAGTGAGATGGACACAGTGAGGAGACACAGTGAGGAGGACACAGTGAGGAGGACACAGTGAGGAGACACAGTGAGGAGGACACAGTGAGGAGACACAGTGAGGAGAGTGTCCTCTCTCCCATTCACCCTCCCTTCCATATTGGCTGTCTGATATCATATAAGGCCGTTCTATTGGCTGATATCATATAAGGCCGTTCTATTGGCTGATATCATATCATACTGTTCTATTGGCTGATTCATATAAGACTGTTCTATTGGCTGATATCATATCATACTGTTCTATTGGCTGATATCATATAATACTGTTCTATTGGCTGATATCATATAATGCCGTTCTATTGGCTGATTCATATAAGGCTGTTCTATTGGCTGTCTGATATCATATAAGGCCATTCTATTGGCTGATTCATATAAGACTGTTCTATTGGCTGTCTGATATCATATAAGGCCGTTCTATTGGCTAATATCATATAAGGCCGTTCTATTGGCTGATATCATATAATACTGTTCTATTGGCTGATATCATATAATGCCGTTCTATTGGCTGATTCATATAAGGCTGTTCTATTGGCTGTCTGATATCATATAAGGCCATTCTATTGGCTGATTCATATGAGACTGTTCTATTGGCTGTCTGATATCATATAAGGCCGTTCTATTGGCTGATATCATATAAGGCTGTTCTATTGGCTAATATCATATAAGGCCGTTCTATTGGCTGATATCATATAATACTGTTCTATTGTCTGATATCATATAACGCCGTTCTATTGGCTGATTCATATAAGGCTGTTCTATTGGCTGTCTGATATCATATAAGGCCGTTCTATTGGCTGATTCATATAAGACTGTTCTATTGGCTGTCTGATATCATATAAGGCCGTTCTATTGGCTGATATCATATAAGGCCGTTCTATTGGCTGATATCATATAAGGCCTTTCTATTGGCTGTCTGATATTATATAAGGCCGTTCTATTGGCTGATATCATATAAGGCCGTTCTATTGGCTGTCTGATATCATATAAGGCCGTTCTATTGGCTGATATCATATAATGCTGTTCTATTGGCTAATATCATATAAGGCCGTTCTATTGGCTGTCTGATATCATATAAGGCCATTCTATTGGCTGATATCATATAAGGCTGTTCTATTGGCTAATATCATATAAGGCCGTTCTATTGGCTGATATCATATAAGGCCGTTCTATTGGCTGATATCATATAAGGCCGTTCAATTGGCTGATATCATATAAGGCTTTTCTATTGGCTGCTCTATTGTTGTTGTGTCCAGGCCCCCCCAGACACTTTATCTGTTCTTGCATGCTGTGCACACACACAGAAACACACACATCAACACACACACACAATACGTCCACACACAACAAAACCTACACACAGACATTAAATACATGACTCTCAACATTCTCAGCCCGTTGTTACTGGTTACCTGTTGTTATGGTTACCATTTGTTAGTGGTTACCTGTTGTTATGGTTACCATTTGTTAGTGGTTACCTGTTGTTATGGGTACCATTTGTTAGTGGTTACCTGTTGTTATGGTTACCATTTGTTAGTGGTTACCTGTTGTTATGGTTACCATTTGTTAGTGGTTACCTGTTGTTATGGTTACCATTTGTTAGTGGTTACCTGTTGTTATGGTCACACACACACACACACACACACACACACACACACACACACACACACACACACACACACACACACACACACACACACACACACACACACACACACACACACACACACACACACACACACAGAGAACAAGCATACACACAATGCAATCTTCACTGGAACTTAACTCACCAAAACATCACACTTTAATGCTTCTTCATCCATTAAAAAGTACATTTTACAGTCCAGTGAGTTCCATGAAGGAGGCCCCATGGATCAGATTAGTTGGTCCAGCACATCCCACAGACGCCCAACTGATCTGAGGTCTGGGGATTGTGGAAGCCAGGGAAACACCCTGGACCTCAA
This sequence comes from Dallia pectoralis, assembly GCA_029465975.1. Lineage (NCBI taxonomy): Eukaryota > Metazoa > Chordata > Actinopteri > Esociformes > Umbridae > Dallia > Dallia pectoralis. The sequence continues at coordinate 965,058 of CM055758.1, forward strand.
TCATGTGAGCAGTGTGTCAGGGTGCAGTATCCAGCTGAAAGAGGCTACTGTCATCAGGAAATACTATTGTAATGAAGGGGTGTACCTGCTCTGAAATAATGTTCAGGTAGGTGTCAAAATGATGTCCACATGAATGCCCCAACACAAGGTATCAAAGCAGAACATCATGTACATGTGACTGTGATTATGAATGGGTACATGTGACTGTGATTATGAATGGGTACATGTGACTGTGATTATGAATGGGTACATGTGACTGTGATTATGAATGGGTACATGTGACTGTGATTATGAATGGGTACATGTGACTGAATGATGAATGGGTACATGTGACTGTGATTATGAATGGGTACATGTGACTGTGATTATGAATGTTCTGATTATGAATACTGTGATTATGAATGGGTACATGTGACTGTGATTATGAATGGGTACATGTGACTGTGATTATGAATGGGTACATGTTCTGTTACTGTGATTATGAATGTACATGTGACTGTGATTATGAATGTACATGTGACTGTGATTATGAATGGGTGACTGTGATTATGAATGGGTACATGTGACTGAATGATTACTGTGAATGGGTACATGTGACTGTGATTATGAATGGGTACATGTGACTGTGATTATGAATGGGTACATGTGACTGTGATTATGAATGGGTACATGTGACTGTGATTATGAATGGGTACATGTGACTGTGATTATGAATGGGTACATGTGACTGTGATTATGAATGGGTACATGTGACTGTGATTATGAATGGGTACATGTAACTGTGATTATGAATGGGTACATGTGACTGTGATTATGAATGGGTACATGT
>CM055758.1:968386-1038386 GCA_029465975.1 Dallia pectoralis
AGCACGTTACTAGATACCAGCACATCAGGGCACGCTGGACCAGCAACCAAGCACGTTACTAGATACCAGCACATTAGGGCACGCTGGACCAGCAACCAAGCACGTTACTAGATACCAGCACATCAGGGCACGCTGGACCAGCAACCAAGCACGTTACTAGATACCAGCACATCAGGGCACGCTGGACCAGCAACCAAGCACGTTACTAGATTTGGGAATTGTTACTCTATGTATATTCTTGCTTTTATTCTGGCTTTATAGTATCTTAACAGGTTACTGCATAGATGTTGCATGCCATTTCACAAGAATCTGTTCAGAATGACTTTGGCAAAATAAATATTCGGTATGTGACGGGACAGAATTGTGCTCTTAAATGGGGCTAATATCTTTTTTAACATGACTTGGGGATTGCGTGAGGGGGGAGGCCATGTCAAATGGCACGGCAGATTAGGGGTGTACTTATTTTGATTTAGGATATACCCATCTGCTTGGCCCTAATCTGTCAACTAGCGTTTGACATATCAGACGGATTTAAGAATGGTTTAAATATAGAACCATAAACGCACATGTTGACAGTAAATCAAACTTATCAGTGAACATATTATGTTAAACGCTATAGAAATTTTAACATGTTGATTGATCATTGTAAATCCATAAAATGGATGTCATGCAAAATGTAAATCTAGACATACAGTCAGTCATATTGTAGAATCATAGTTCATACATACAAACTAGCAATCGTGAAGTAAAACGTGAATAACTGCTAAACAAATCAGAATAGGGTCATTTATTTGAGATATTTCTGACAGCTTTGCACACTGTCATCTGGAATGTTTTTCATTTGTTGGCTATGTTCCCTACACTGCAGTCCAACTCAAACCAAACCATGTCAACAAGGCTGAGATGGGGTGGTTTTGGCAGTCAGATCATCAGATCTCCACCACTCGCCTGTTTGGTCAAATAGGCCTGACATAGCCTGGAGATGTGTTCTAGGTCATTGTAAAACCAAACATGTTGGTCTTAATGTTTTACATTTTTACTTGAATAAACATTTAGAATTCAATGTTATCTACTGACCAACATTGCTAAGAATGACCAAATAAAAACATAACTACCACCCTGAATTCATGAACCTCCCTTCCTCTCTCTCCCTTTCTCTCTCTCTCATGCTTGTCTCTCTCCTGCCTGCCTCTCTGAATTAGGATTTACAGATTGCCTGACATCGAAAGACATTTTAAAGGATTCCCTGACAGCGGTGAACAGCTTCTTTGACGTCAGGAATAAACATTTATTAATCATCCGGGGTCTTCGGTCTCTCTCTCTCCCTCCCCTCTCTCCTCTCTACCCTCCGTCTCTCTCTCTCCCGCTCTCTCCCTCTCCTCTCTCCCCCTCCTCTCCCTCTCTCTTTCTCTACCCTCTCCCCCTTTTTCTCTCTCTCTCTCCCTCTCCTCTCCCTCTCTCTTTCTCTACCCACTCTCCCTCTCCTCTCCTCTCTCCCTCTCTCCCTCTCCTCCTCTCTCTTTCTCTACCCACTCTCCCTCTCCTCTCCCTCTCCTCTCTCCCTCTCTCCCCCTCCTCTCCCTCTCTCTTTCTCTACCCTCTCTCCCTCTCCCTCTCTCCCCTCTCTCTCCCCTCCCTCTCTTCCTCTCTCCTCTCTCCTCTCTCCCTCCCGCCTCTCTCTCCCCCCCTCCTCTCGCTCTCTCTCGTATTATTTACTTTACCCAGAGAGCTCACTCTTTGCGGTGGTAAACACGCATATGTACGGATCCTTCCACAGTGGATCCGGAGTGCGCTTTGGGTCCAATCCAGCTGCGCATCCGTTTACCTGTCGGGGGAACCCGTTTCCTTAGTGATACCGACTACGAGGGATTTCGTTGTTCGTTTAACTCTACAAGTATTTTCCGTGTGCATATTTAATGGATCCGGAATGGAGATAGCCTTGGTGAGCTTTGAGAACGGCGGAGCGAAAGGGACCGGTGGTGGCAATGCCAGAGAGGAGGCTTACCATAACGCGCTGGAGCACCCTCTGGACCACCCCCCAACCCCCCACCAGTTGGTCCACCGCGGACTGGGCGAGGGCTACTGCGGTCACAAGGAGCTGAACACAACCGGGAGTCCCAACCCGGGGTCGTGGACCACCAACGACATGAATAACAGGTATAGTTGCAGCGCCATGGACGTGCTGTACCGGGCGGATCACAGCCCCCATCTGTATGAGGACGACCCGGTGAATATGGACCTCATAGACTGTGACAGCCATGAACGGGTGCTGATCAACATAGCAGGGTTAAAATATGAGACCCAGCTGGGGACCCTCAACCAGTTCCCCGATACTTTACTCGGAGACCCCGATAAGAGGATGAAATACTTTGACCCACTCCGGAACGAGTACTTTTTCGACCGCAACCGTCCAAGTTTCGACGGGATCCTCTATTTCTATCAGTCCGGCGGTAAGATCAGACGACCCGTCAATGTGTCAATCGACGTGTTCGCGGATGAGATCCGGTTTTACCAGCTGGGCGAGGACGCCATGGAGAGGTTCAGGGAGGACGAGGGCTTTATTAAGGAGGAGGAGAAACCCCTGCCCCAGAATGAGTTCCAGAAACAGGTCTGGCTCATATTTGAGTACCCGGAGAGCTCCAGCCCGGCGCGGGGCATCGCCATCGTCTCGGTTCTGGTTATCACCATATCCATCATCACGTTCTGCATGGAGACACTACCGGAGTTCCGGGACGAGAGGGAGCTGCCGGTCAGCACTCGGCCGGACAACAGCACCGGTCCCCGGCCGTCCCTCACGTTCACGGACCCGTTCTTCATCATAGAGACCACCTGTGTGATATGGTTCACTTTCGAGCTCATAGTGCGCTTTTTCGCCTGTCCCAGTAAGTCCGAGTTCTCCAAAACGGTCATGAACATTATCGATATCATGTCTATCTTGCCTTATTTCATCACGGTGGGCACGGAGCTGGCGGAGCAGCAGGGCCAGGAGCCCCAGGAGCATGGCAATGGGCAGACCATGTCTCTGGCCATCCTGAGGGTCATCCGGCTGGTCAGGGTGTTCAGGATATTTAAGCTGTCCAGACACTCCAAGGGGCTCCAGATTTTGGGGCAGACGCTTAAGGCCAGCATGAGAGAGTTGGGGCTCCTCATATTCTTCCTCTTCATCGGAGTCATCCTCTTCTCCAGCGCCGTGTTCTTCGCTGAGGCGGACGAACCGGAGTCGCATTTCTCCAGCATCCCGGACGCCTTCTGGTGGGCTGTGGTCACCATGACAACCGTGGGTTACGGGGACATGAGGCCGGTGACAGTAGGGGGTAAAATAGTGGGGTCTCTCTGTGCCATAGCGGGCGTGTTGACCATCGCGCTGCCAGTGCCCGTGATCGTGTCCAACTTTAACTATTTCTATCACAGAGAGACTGACCAGGACCAGTCGTCTCTGAAAGATGACCCACCGAACACCGGTCAGGACAGTCCGCAGCTGAAGAGAAAGGGCAGTAAAGGCTCGGTGAAGTCAGGAGACGTGGAGGACGGGCCGCGGGTGGAGAAGCCCAGCATTAAAGCCAATAACAGAATGAACATTAAACGATCCCTTTACGCGTTCTGCCTGGACAAGACCGACACAGACCTGTAGTCCCCACAGACCGACACAGACCTGTAGTCCCCACAGACCGACACAGACCTGTAGTCTCCACAGACCGACACAGACCTATAGTCCCCACAGACCGACACAGACCTGTAGTCTCCACAGACCGACACAGACCTGTAGTCCTCACAGACCAACACAGACCTATAGTCTCCACAGACCGACACAGACCTGTAGTCCCCACAGACCGACACAGACCTGTAGTCCCAACAGACCGACACAGACCGACACAGACCTGTAGTCCCCACAGACCGACACAGACCGACATAGACCTATAGTCTCCACAGACTGACACAGACCTGTAGTCCCCACAGACCGACATAGACCTGTAGTCCCCACAGACCGACACAGACCGACACAGACCTGTAGTCCCCACAGACCGACACAGACCTGTAGTCGCCACAGACCGACAAAGACCTGTAGTCTCCACAGACCGACACAGACCTGTAGTCCCCACAGACCGACCCCGACCGACATAGACCTGTAGTCCCCACAGACCGACCCAGACCGACATAGACCTGTAGTCCCCACAGACCGACACAGACCGACACAGACCTGTAGTCCCCACAGACCGACACAGACCAACACAGACCTGTAGTCCCCACAGACCGACAAAGACCTGTAGTCTCCACAGACCGACACAGACCTGTAGTCCCCACAGACCGACACAGACCTGTAGTCCCCACAGACCGACACAGACCGACACAGACCTGTAGTCCCCACAGACCGACACAGACCTGTAGTCCCCACAAACCGACACAGACCGACACAGACCTGTAGTCCCCACAGACCGACACAGACCGACACAGACCTGTAGTCCCCACAGACCGACACAGACCTGTAGTCCCCACAGACCGACACAGACCTGTAGTCCCCACAGACCGACACAGACCTGTAGTCCCCACAAACCGACACAGACCGACACAGACCTGTAGTCCCCACAGACCGACACAGACCGACACAGACCTGTAGTCCCCACAGACGACACAGACCTGTAGTCCCCACAGACCGAGACAGACCGACACAGACCTGTAGTCCCCACAGACGACACAGACCTGTAGTCCCCACAGACCGAGACATAGTGCGGAGCATCTACTTACAGACTACTAGTGACCGGTTTAATAGAGGCAAGCGGCGTGTTTTGTTATAATTTGATGCTTTTCCAGCCTCCATCATGTCAGTGGTAGTAAGTTGATGCGTAAAATACTCGGACTGCTTAATGGCTTTTGAAATATAAGTCCCAAATGGAACACTATTCCCTACATAGTGCCCTAGTTTTCTGCCATATGGGCCCGGATCAGAATAGTTCACTACATATGGAAATGCCAGGATGCTTTTTGGGACGTAAACTAAGTCTCTGCTGTCGCGGTTCAAGGATAAACACGTTACAATCCTGAAAAGTTTTAGAGCACCGGGGTTTGATTTATCAAAAGTCCATAATAATCCTCTTGATCTGGTAAGCACCGCCCACCACACCAGCCCGCCCACCACAGCAGAAGAACCCCGGGCTGTCGTGCACAAACACATGCGCGTGCACGTCACACACACAGGGGAATATGCATGGCACCAACCTCCCGAACAGCCGTCATACATCCAGAGTAAACGGATATCTGTTGCACATCAGGGCGCCGGGTTACCAGCAGGCTTCTGACTCCGTGGTCATAATGACAACAGATCCAGTTTGACACAATCATCATTAAGTTAACAACTAAAGTAGGACACGCATGGGGGAAGTGCACTAATCAAGACTGCTAGCAGGACGAGGAATAATTACTGTCCCAGAGCTTCACGTAGAGAGAAAGAGATACCAGGGATTAGGCCACACAAAAGTGTGTCCCAAATGGAACTCAAAGCGCACATAGGACCCTAACCCGCACTATTTCGGAATAGGGTGCCATTTGCCCCCCCCAACAGACTGCTGTCGCCTTATAACCGAGCCACATTAGGAGCAGGAACATGTCTGTTTGGACCTAATGTAGTACGGCGTGTGTCAGCAGTGAATTGCACTTCTCTTAACTTTATATAGCCTACATTTAGATATATGAACAAACAAACGCCAAATAGGTCATTTATTTTCGTATATTGCACCGTCTCTGTTTAGTCGTATGTTTACTACACAGACATAAGAAATATTTATGCATTAAATGCATCTCTGAGAATATGTACATATTTTCTTAATACAGGCCTCTAACGTTGATTCCTTTCTTATTTATAGTCATTATTGGGGATCTGCAGAACTAAGCACATTTTATTTTTACCTTATAAAATGTGAATCATATGTATATAAACAGGTGTTAGCACCCCCTCTCAGGTCCATATAATAATAACAGATCTGTATTTGGGAAAATATCCTGGTTCTCTGGCTGACAGGAGACTTGGGTAGCATTGGGCTTGATGGACTCATAAAGCTAAAGGACAGAAGCCTCGACTGACAACAATTCAAACAAAAAACATTTATAAATGAATAAATGCAAGTTTGAAACAAGCAAGACCTTCAGCAACGTGATGGACGAGGAACACAAATGTGAGGACATTAAACAGACAGGAAGGAGCAGGTCCCCAGGAGATGTGAGGGGCAGGTCCCCAGAAGATGTGAGGAGCAGGTCCCCAGAAGATGTGAGGTGCAGGTCCCCAGGAGATGTGAGGAGCAGGTCCCCAGGAGATGTGAGGAGCAGGTCCCCAGGAGATGTGAGGAGCAGGTCCCCAGAAGATGTGAGGTGCAGGTCCCCAGGAGATGTGAGGAGCAGGTCCCCAGGAGATGTGAGGAGCAGGTCCCCAGGAGATGTGAGGAGCAGGTCCCCAGGAGATGTGAGGAGCAGGTCCCCAGGAGATGTGAGGAGCAGGTCCCCAGGAGATGTGAGGAGCAGGTCCCCAGGAGATGTGAGGAGCAGGTCCCCAGGAGATGTGAGGAGCAGGTCCCCAGGAGATGTGAGGTGCAGGTCCCCAGGAGATGTGAGGAGCAGGTCCCCAGGAGATGTGAGGAGCAGGTCCCCAGGAGATGTGAGGAGCAGGTCCCCAGGAGATGTGAGGAGCAGGTCCCCAGGAGATGTGAGGAGCAGGTCCCCAGGAGATGTGAGGAGCAGGTCCCCAGAAGATGTGAGGGGCAGGTCCCCAGGAGATGTGAGGAGCAGGTCCCCAGGAGATGTGAGGAGCAGGTCCCCAGGAGATGTGAGGAGCAGGTCCCCAGAAGATGTGAGGTGCAGGTCCCCAGGAGATGTGAGGAGCAGGTCCCCAGGAGATGTGAGGAGCAGGTCCCCAGGAGATGTGAGGAGCAGGTCCCCAGGAGATGTGAGGAGCAGGTCCCCAGGAGATGTGAGGAGCAGGTCCCCAGGAGATGTGAGGAGCAGGTCCCCAGGAGATGTGAGGAGCAGGTCCCCAGAAGATGTGAGGGGCAGGTCCCCAGGAGATGTGAGGAGCAGGTCCACAGGAGATGCCATGGGACTCTGATGGAAGGCTCATCTATCACAAGGTTAGTGCAACAAGTTGTGATGGTGTCTCTGCTGTTCAAACTGACATAAGATTACATCACACACACATCACAACTGTACAGATGAATTATGGGGACTTTGTGTTTACTAATATGGTCTTAAGCGGGTTCTCCTGACTGTCTGTTCAGCACCACGCGCACAGCCAAACGCAGAGATGCACGGACTTGAGCACTGTTAGGAATGCTTTCTGATAGGTGGATATTTACCTGTTGTGTGTTGAGCCAGAAGTATTAAACTGATACTGAGCTTCCTAGAAACAAAGTGCATTGTGGAGATGGGCGAGGTGGATGTGTCCAAAATGTCAGCCTATCGCCTACACAGTGCTCTTGATTTTAAGCGGGCATTTTAGAGGACTGAGGAGAGATCACGCAGTGAGGCTTGTGTATCCTGACAGGTGCACAGATGAAACACTTGCTGGATCAGATCACGACAGGGGAGTGGACAAAGCACTGTTATGGTTGACAAGGTTAGACGGCAGAGAGTCAGATATCATCTTTCATTGCAGATCACTGAGTATTTGGTTTCATCCTTGTCACATTAACAATATGTTGGCATGGAAGTGTGTGTGTGTGTGTGCGTGTGAGTGTGTGTGTGTGTGTGTGCGTGTGTGCATGGCTGAGTGTGTGTGTGTGTGTGTGTGTGGCTGAGTGTGTGTGTGGTCGTGGTTTAAGAATACATCCACAAAAAGATAGTAACACTGCAATTCAAGACAGACTAGGAAAACTGTAATAATGAATCAAGAGCTAGTTTAGGATTAGTGACAGTTTGGGACTGAGGTTAAGGTTAGGGTAGGGGTTAGGATTAGGGAGAGTTAGGGGACTGAGGTTAAGTTTATGGTAGGGGTTTGGATTAGGGAGAGTTTGGGATTGAGGTTAAGGTTAGGGTTAGGATTAGGGAGAGTTAGGGGACTGAGGTTAAGTTTAGGGATATGTTTAGGGAGGGTTAGGGGACTGAGGTTAAGTTTAGGGTTAGGATTAGTGAGAGTTAGGGGACTGAGGTTAAGTTTAGGGTAACCCTAATCCTCCAGGAACAAACTACTTCTGTTCAGATTACTGATATAGCATTTTTAGTTTTTATATTTGGCTATACTAGCGTAGTTGGTGAAAAATAAACATGTGACATTAAATAAGTTGAACATGACTGTCTATCTGTGATAAACTCAAATTCCGTCCACTAAGGACTTGCAGAGATGGAATTTGGCTTCAGTTTCAGCTGCCATAGACGAACACATCAAAGCTGACCTTTTGAATATCCCTTTACCAAATGTACAACCCAAATAGCCCATGATAGCCCTCCAGTCAAAAGAACAGCACTGATTAGAGAACAGCATGCTATCTGGGACAGGGAACAACAGAAACAGTCACAGCCCGTACGACTTTAAAGGTCAAGACCCTAAAGGTCATAAACAGCCTTAAACCTTAGGGGCGATTTTGTGGGAACCGATAAAACTTAGTCCTGGACTAGAAGAACCAAGCTCATTGTAGTTTCTAGGCTTAAACTGTGTCCTCAAAACCGTCCCTAATAAACCGTAAAGGTCTTTCGCAGCGAGCACTAAGGCAGTGGTGACAAACCCATGTTCATTGGCAAGCAAGTGCTCTGCTATTTTCAAACTGTTGTGTAAGTATTGGTAGTTCCTTCTAGCGTGTGTGAGCTAGCCTGCATTCTGATGGACGCAGAGGAAATATCTGTTAAGTGTTAACCTCAGGACGTGCAGCTGGAGATTTGTGACACCATCCGATCGCTGGTTGTGGTTGTGGAGGGTATATTCTCGCCTCTCTCTGAAACACATATAGACATTATGACGTAGATCAAGTGGACTCATTTGGTACTGGTAAATGTTTTTCTCCAAAACAAAACTACACATTTCAGCAAACAGGATTAAAAGCAACTAGTATAATATATTGCACGCTTTATGTAAACCTGGTCCTGTTCTATATGACAGCAGAAGACTGTTCAGCCTGTCAGGACGTATTGTTAGACGGTAGGCCTGTCAGGACATATTGTTAGACGGTAGGCCTGTCAGGTTGTATTGTTAGACGGTAGGCCTGTCAGGACGTATTGTTAGACGGTAGGCCTGTCAGGACATATTGTTAGACGTAGGCCTGTCAGGACATATTGTTAGACGGTAGGCCTGTCAGGACATATTGTTAGACGGTAGGACTGTCAGGTTGTATTGTTAGACGGTAGGGCTGTCAGGACATATTGTTAGACGGTAGGACTGTCAGGACATATTGTTAGACGGTAGGCCTGTCAGGTTGTATTGTTAGACGGTAGGCCTGTCAGGACGTATTGTTAGACGGTAGGCCTGTCAGGTTGTATTGTTAGACGGTAGGCCTGTCAGGACGTATTGTTAGACGGTAGGCCTGTCAGGACGTATTGTTAGACGGTAGGCCTGTCAGGACGTATTGTTAGACGGTAGGCCTGTCAGGACATATTGTTAGACGGTAGGCCTGTCAGGTTGTATTGTTAGACGGTAGGCCTGTCAGGTTGTATTGTTAGACGGTAGGCCTGTCAGGTTGTATTGTTAGACGGTAGGCCTGTCAGGTTGTATTGTTAGACGGTAGGCCTGTCAGGACGTATTGTTAGACGGTAGGCCTGTCAGGTTGTATTGTTAGACGGTAGGCCTGTCAGGACGTATTGTTAGACGGTAGGCCTGTCAGGACATATTGTTAGACGGTAGGCCTGTCAGGACATATTGTTAGACGGTAGGCCTGTCAGGACATATTGTTAGACGGTAGGACTGTCAGGTTGTATTGTTAGACGGTAGGGCTGTCAGGACATATTGTTAGACGGTAGGACTGTCAGGACATATTGTTAGACGGTAGGCCTGTCAGGTTGTATTGTTAGACGGTAGGCCTGTCAGGTTGTATTGTTAGACGGTAGGCCTGTCAGGTTGTATTGTTAGACGGTAGGCCTGTCAGGACGTATTGTTAGACGGTAGGCCTGTCAGGACGTATTGTTAGACGGTAGGCCTGTCAGGACGTATTGTTAGACGGTAGGCCTGTCAGGACATATTGTTAGACGGTAGGCCTGTCAGGTTGTATTGTTAGACGGTAGGCCTGTCAGGTTGTATTGTTAGACGGTAGGCCTGTCAGGTTGTATTGTTAGACGGTAGGCCTGTCAGGTTGTATTGTTAGACGGTAGGCCTGTCAGGTTGTATTGTTAGACGGTAGGCCTGTCAGGTTGTATTGTTAGACGGTAGGCCTGTCAGGTTGTATTGTTAGACGGTAGGCCTGTCAGGTTGTATTGTTAGACGGTAGGCCTGTCAGGACATATTGTTAGACCTCTTTTGTACACCTCTAGTCATCCCACTTTTCACATTTCAATTCCCCACTCTTTTCCTGTCTCCCCATTCATCTCTTTTTATGCATCCATCTCTTCCTCTTATTTTGTTGATCTGTTTTTCCCCATAACCATCTCTCCTCCTCTTCCTCTTTCCTGATTGGCTGTTCAACAGACTGAGGATTTGAAATGGCATTTATCTCTTCCTCCTCCATCCTCTCCCTTTCAAGTTAGTAGATTTTAGTGCTATTTATATTCCCGTGCTGGCATACTGTCAAAGTAAACCTGGACAAATTATTATTTATTTGCGATATAATATCATTGCACTAATATTAATAATCAAGATTTTTCCGAATGACAATTAGTGGAAGAACAAGTGGTACAAAAACACAATTCAATAAAATGTTGTAGACCACATATGTGTTCTGGCCTCTCTCCCCTCCCCTTGTCACCAAAAACAGAGCGCAGCAATCTGGCTGTTCTGAGCAGCTTTCCCATATATTCATGTAGCAGCTCCTCTCAGCTGAGGCCCTGGGGTGTCAGAAACCCCTGGGGACCTCCCCCCCCCACCCAGCCGACCGGATGCTCCTGCTGTTTAGCATCCACTCTGGGTCACAGTGTCTCCTTCCATCCACTCTGGGTCACAGTGTCTCCTTCCATCCACTCTGGGTCACAGTGTCTCCTTCCATCCACTCTGGGTCACAGTGTCTCCTTCCATCCACTCTGGGTCACAGTGTCTCCTTCCATCCACTCTGGGTCACAGTGTCTCCTTCCATCCACTCTGGGTCACAGTGTTGTTTCCATTCACCGGCTTAAACTACAAGGACACTGCCGAAATCACATTAGCAGTGGGTAGCTTACCATAGGAGAATCGTTTTCTTGATTATTTATTTTATTTATTTATTTGATTCAGTTAATGGATGTTGTTATCCAGAGTGACTGGGGGGGAAGGTGGGGTATTGTGTCTTCACAAGATATCAAATGAAGATGTTTTAAACGTGGCGGCTTCTGTTGTTCATTGTGAATGTTCTTCATAATAGTTTTGTATGTTTCTATTTGCTTTCTATTTGTAACGCAGGGGTTTAGCTGCAGAAGACACTGAGTTCTCAGTCTGCAGTTGAAATGAAAAAGTATAAATGCAAATAACCAATGACCTTTCATTTATGGGCCAACTCTCTTGGACTTTACTAAATAAATGCTCTGAACTCTGAAAAATACATACTGAACTCATATGTGTGGTCTCACTGGAGAGACCATATGAGGAACATAAGGACAGGTAAAGATACTGAACTCATATGTGTGGTCTCACTGGAGAGACCATATGAGGAACATAAGGACAGGTAAAGATACTGAACTCATATGTGTGGTCTCACTGGAGAGACCATATGAGGAACATAAGGACAGGTAAAGATACTGAACTCATATGTGTGGTCTCACTGGAGAGACCATATGAGGAACATAAGGACAGGTAAAGATACTGAACTCATATGTGTGGTCTCACTGGAGAGACCATAGTAGGAGGTTAACAATGGATTCACGACTAAACGTTTGGCGGCCATATTGGCTGGGAATTCTGGCAGTGAGTGTTCTGGAAGTCTCTGGCAGTTGGTGAGTTAAATTACGCATTTATACGCAACAACAAGCCCAAACTCTGAGTGTGTGTGTGGTCGTGTTTCTGTAGATGTTCATGATCAGGTTTCTGGAGACAGCTATCTGTCCCAGACAAAACCACAGCGTCAGTATAAAGTATGCTAGCTGCGTGACCAACACCAGCCGAAACCACATTGTCAGTATAAAGTATGCTAGCTGCGTGACCATTAGGCATTTAAAGCTCCTGAAATATTCCCAGCTCCCGTGGTAACAGATCTTCTGACTCTTCCTGTGGGGACTGGCCAATGTGGGGATGTGTGAATACAGCATTGTTAAATGATCCGTTTAAATGACAACCTATCGTCTGCACTATACTAATAGAGTTGTGATCAGAAGCATTGCCCTACATTATCAGAAGGGTACCATTTGGACTGTACTACTGTAACAGGTGGAAACATGTTTACTGTGGAAAGGTCAGGAAAGGTTAAAAATGTCCTGGTGTGGAATAGCGTGGTCAGTAAACAGACGTGTGTAGTGTTGAGGAACCAGCAGGAAGCAGAACCAGGACCAGAGGCATTCTGACGGTGTTTCCCAGCCCAGGATCATGCTCTACTTCTGGGGTATTGTCTTTCAACCTCTAGTGGAGGTCAACATATGACCCCATATTGCTGGATCTGATGGAGTATGGGTTACTCTAGTGGAGGTCAACATATGACCCCATATTGCTGGATCTGATGGAGTATGGGTTACTCTAGTGGAGGTCAACATATGACCCCATATTGCTGGATCTGATGGAGTATGGGTTACTCTAGTGGAGGTCAACATATGACCCCATATTGCTGGATCTGATGGAGTATGGGTTACTCTAGTGGAGGTCAACATATGACCCCATATTGCTGGATCTGATGGAGTATGGGTTACTCTAGTGGAGGTCAACATATGACCCCATATTGCTGGATCTGATGGAGTATGGGTTACTCTAGTGGAGGTCAACATATGACCCCATATTGCTGGATCTGATGGAGTATGGGTTACTCTAGTGGAGGTCAACATATGACCCCATATTGCTGGATCTGATGGAGTATGGGTTACTCTAGTGGAGGTCAACATATGACCCCATATTGCTGGATCAGATGGAGTATGGGTTACTCTAGTGGAGGTCAACATATGACCCCATATTGCTGGATCTGATGGAGTATGGGTTACTCTAGTGGAGGTCAACATATGACCCCATATTGCTGGATCTGATGGAGTATGGGTTACTCTAGTGGAGGTCAACATATGACCCCATATTGCTGGATCTGATGGAGTATGGGTTACTCTAGTGGAGGTCAACATATGACCCCATATTGCTGGATCTGATGGAGTATGGGTTCAGTCTCTTGTGCTCTCTCCGTCCTAATCTTTCCTTGTTATTATGCAGTCTTTTTTTCTCCGTCTTGAAGACCAGCATCCCAGATTTTGCCATCATAGTTTTGAGACCAAAGTGATATTACATCGAACACTTGCTTTGTACACCAGCAGTTTTTCTCTTTACCTTCAGATCTTATTCTATAGGTCAGATGAAGAGGGGGAAATGCCATGTGGTTTGCTAAGACTGGAGCTGCTTCTGGCTATGTGTGTGTACATGCTCCGTTGGTCATATTGAAATGTTACGCAACACCCCGTCCTCGGCACATGACACAAAGGGCCAAGCCATCCATCTTCTGATGTACGAAAGATAAAGAAACAGGGGGGATTGGATTCAGAAAGGAAGAGAACTCAGGGACAGGGGTTTTAGGGTCAAGAATTAGCGTGTAATGTAGAAACGGGGTGTAAACTTGGGGTTCCATTAAAACTGTGGAAAAGCTGTGTCGACAGGCTGGTCGTAGCTCCTGTTTACAAACACAAATAGAGCCAAATACACTCAGATTTGTTCCCACCCCCTTGTCTCTGTAACTTGGCCCCACCCCCTTGTCTCTGTAACTTGGCCCCACCCCCTTGTCTCTGTAACTTGGTCCCACCCCTTGTCTCTGTAACTTGGCCCCACCCCCTTGTCTCTGTAACTTGGCCCCCCCCTTGTCTCTGTAACTTGGCCCCACCCCCTTGTCTCTGTAACTTGGTCCCACCCCCTTGTCTCTGTAACTTGGCCCCACCCCCCTTGTCTCTGTAACTTGGTCCCACCCCCTTGTCTCTGTAACTTGGCCCCACCCCCTTGTCTCTGTAACTTGGTCCCACCCCCTTGTCTCTGTAACTTGGCCCCACCCCCTTGTCTCTGTAACTTGGTCCCACCCCTTGTCTCTGTAACTTGGCCCCACCCCCTTGTCTCTGTAACTTGGCCCCACCCCCTTGTCTCTGTAACTTGGTCCCACCCCCTTGTCTCTGTAACTTGGTCCCACCCCCTTGTCTCTGTAACTTGGCCCCACCCCCTTGTCTCTGTAACTTGGTCCCACCCCCTTGTCTCTGTAACTTGGCCCCACCCCCTTGTCTCTGTAACTTGGTCCCACCCCCTTGTCTCTGTAACTTGGTCCCACCCCCTTGTCTCTGTAACTTGGCCCCACCCCTTGTCTCTGTAACTTGGCCCCACACCCTTGTCTCTGTAACTTGGTCCCACCCCTCTTGTCTCTGTAACTTGGTCCCACCCCTTGTCTCTGTAACTTGGCCCCACCCCCTTGTCTCTGTAACTTGGTCCCACCCCCTTGTCTCTGTAACTTGGCCCCACCCCCTTGTCTCTGTAACTTGGTCCCACCCCTTGTCTCTGTAACTTGGTCCCACCCCCTTGTCTCTGTAAATTGGCCCCACCCCTTGTCTCTGTAACTTGGCCCCACACCCTTGTCTCTGTAACTTGGTCCCACCCCCTTGTCTCTGTAACTTGGCCCCACCCCTTGTCTCTGTAACTTGGTCCCACCCCTTGTCTCTGTAACTTGGCCCCACCCCTTGTCTCTTGTCCCACCCCTTGTCTCTGTAACTTGGCCCCACCCCCTTGTCTCTGTAACTTGGTCCCACCCCTTGTCCCTTGGTCCCACCCCCTTGTCTCTGTAACTTGGTCCCACCCCTTGTCTCTGTAACTTTGTCCCACCCCTTGTCTCTGTAACTTGGCCCCACCCCCTTGTCTCTGTAACTTGGCCCCACCCCTTGTCTCTGTAACTTGGCCCCACCCCCTTGTCTCTGTAACTTGGCTCCACCCCTTGTCTCTGTAACTTGGCCCCACCCCTTGTCTCTGTAACTTGGCCCCACCCCCTTGTCTCTGTAACTTGGCCCCACCCCTGGGTCTCTGTAACTTGGCCCCACCCCTTGTCTCTGTAACTTGGCCCCACCCCTTGTCTCTGTAACTTGGCCCCACCCCCTTGTCTCTGTAACTTGGCCCCACCCCCTTGTCTCTGTAACTTGGTCCCACCCCTTTGTCTCTGTAACTTGGTCCCACCCCCTTGTCTCTGTAACTTGGTCCCACCCCTTGTCTCTGTAACTTGGCCCCACCCCTTGTCTCTGTAACTTGGTCCCACCCCCTTGTCTCTGTAACTTGGTCCCACCCCCTTGTCTCTGTAACTTGGCCCCACCCCTTGTCTCTGTAACTTGGCCCCACCCCTTGTCTCTGTAACTTGGCCCCACCCCCTTGTCTCTGTAACTTGGCCCCACCCCCTTGTCTCTGTAACTTGGTCCCACCCCCTTGTCTCTGTAACTTGGTCCCACCCCCTTGTTTCTGTAACTTGGCCCCACCCCCTTGTCTCTGTAACTTGGCCCCACCCCCTTGTCTCTGTAACTTGGTCCCACCCCTTGTCTCTGTAACTTGGCCCCACCCCCTTGTCTCTGTAACTTGGCCCCACCCCCTTGTCTCTGTAACTTGGCCCCACCCCCTTGTCTCTGTAACTTGGCCCCACCCCTTGTCTCTGTAACTTGGTCCCACCCCCCTTGTCTCTGTAACCCACCCCGTGGCGGTGCTCCTGATCAGCTATCCTAGAGTTATCATGACATTTTGCCGGTGGCTAACAGCGGCTAACATCTGGATGCACTGTTCCGCAGCTCTTGTTCCGTGCCTTATAAGACCTATTTTTAAATCAGACATTATAAATACGCTCCTGTCTAATCACTGTGTCCTGGTTGAGTGAACAACACCCTCCGTGCTACACAGTCTGACATTCACTCATTTTAATGTTTTGTTTCCCCGTCTGTAACTGCGTAGCAGGGCTAGCATGGCTGCATGTTAAAGGTGACATAGTAGAGTGATCTGACCTCTGAGACAGAATGTTTAACTACCTGTTGAATTATGCACAAGTTCCAGAAATAAATTAACATACATTTATTTGACATTTGGCAAAATTCCAGGTGTGGTACACATTATTCCAGGTGTGTTGTACTTTATTCCAGGTGTGTTGCACTCTATTCCAGGTGTGGTGCACACTATTCCAGGTGTGTTGCACTCTATTCCAGGTGTGGTACACATTATTCCAGGTGTGGTACACCTTATTCCAGGTGTGGTACACATTATTCCAGGTGTGGTACACATTATTTCAGGTGTGTTGCACTCTATTCCAGGTGTGGTGCACACTATTCCAGGTGTGGTGCACTCTATTCCAGGTGTGGTGCACACTATTCCAGGTGTGGTGAACACTACTTCAGGTGTGGTGCACACTATCTAGGTGTGGTGCACACTATTGCAGGTGTGTTGAGGCCAGGAGGAGTATGTGATAATAACCTTGTGAGGTTATTAAATAACATGTTCAATGACAGTGTGAATGGCTCTTGTAGGCAGTCTAGTGAAAGCAGTGAAAATATTCAGCGTTTGTTCAGTCGTCTGACTTTTGAGTGTTTTCATGTTGAATAGAAAATCCCTCAATCAGTAAAAGGTTCTGTGATGACAAACACATAAAATGCTGCCACATTGATCAGGTTTTTTCAAAGTGTCAACATAAATATTGTATATAACACACACGAAAGCATATTAAAACACTGAGCAGACAGCCCTACAAAAACTCAACACTAATAAGCAATCAGAATTAACACAGATCTCTCCCTTTAAATCTTAATCTCTCGTTTAAGTAGCTGTACTCTGACAAGAATATTTTGGCCGTGATAAAAAGTTAGTTTAATCTGTCATTTGACAAGATTACTTGGACAGTTCTAATAAGATGGAGACACGTTTCTTGGCTGGTGGTTGTGGTGTTTGGGTCTGGTGAATTACCATTAGCTGGCCGGGCAGATGGGACTGTGTCATTATAGTAAAGTACAGTAACACTGGGGTGGGAGGGGCCAGTACAGTAACACTGGGATGGGAGGGGCCAGTACAGTAACACTGGGATGGGAGGGGCCAGTACAGTAACACTGGGATGGGAGGGGCCAGTACAGTAACACTGGGATGGGAGAGGCCAGTACAGTAACACTGGGATGGGAGGGGCCAGTACAGTAACACTGGGATGGGAGGGGCCAGTACAGTAACACTGGGATGGGAGGGTCCAGTACAGTAACACTGGGATGGGAGAGGCCAGTACAGTAACACTGGGATGGGAGGGGCCAGTACAGTAACACTGGGATGGGAGGGGCCAGTACAGTAACACTGGGATGGGAGGGTCCAGTACAGTAACACTGGGATGGGAGGGGTCTGAATAGTCTGTTACCCAGGTGGGAGGGGTCTGAATAGTCCGTTACCCAGATGGGAGGGGTCTAAGTTGTCCGTTACCCAGATGGGAGGAGTCTGAATAATCCGTTACCCAGATGGGAGGAGTCTGCCTCAATCTTTGCTGCCCGCTTCAGAAACAGATAAAAATGTACAAGAGATCAAAAATACATACATATCACATCTTTTACCCCAATTAAAGATTTGATTTCTCTAATTTTCTGAGTACAAAATCAAGCTCATATTTTTATTCACTGGCTTTCTTTGCCATGTTGACCACAGATGCCAGTCATTCTGTCATTCTGCAGGGTACTATCTTGCAGGATTTGCCAGAGACGTAATTACATTTTGGCTATTTCTTTGTTTACTCTCTTGTGCAAATGGCCCCACCCAGCTTCAGCTATGTTGATTTCAGGGCTTTAATGGAGCCAATTTAATACTGTATGTTCCCAGTCAGAGTAGGTTCATGTCAATGTATCCACGTGTATGGAGACATTATCATCAATGCATCTCCACTGATGTTCACCAGATGTCATGGAGTGAACCATACTCTTAATTTCCACAGCATCTGGTGCGATCACCCTGAATCCATTGATAACAGAGAAAAGCACAGCAACACAATTATGTGTGACGATAGTCGCCCCAAAGCATGTTGCCTTCTCAAATGTGTCAGAGGGCTTTAGTCACCAAGATGCCCATTTTCTGATGAATTCTTACTCATCTGGTAAATGCCAAGTCAATCAGAGACACAGCTACTGCCTTCTCACGCTCTAGTAAAACACTTGACATGAGTGATGTGACTGGGCTCAACTGTTATGGGGAACCACCTCACAATAACAGCAGGGAGTTGTTTCTTGCCGCTGTGTATCACTTGTTGGGGTTTGTAAAGAACCTTGATTGATTTGATACATTTGATTGATTGGTTAATAACCGCGTAAGACAGGCAGACAGGCAGACAGACATAGAGACAGGCAGACATACAGGGAGACAGGCAGACAGACAGACAACCAGACAGACAAACAGACAGACTGGCAAACAGAAAGACAGGCAGACAGACAGGTAGACAGGCAGACAGACAGACAGACAGACAGGCAGACAGACATACAGACAGGCAGACAGGCAGACATACAGGCAGACAGGCAGACAGACAGACAGACAGACAGACTGGCAAACAGACAGGCAGACAGACAGACAGACAGACAGAAGAGGACTCTGGTGAAAGAGTAACTGGAGCGAGTGAAGAGAAGAGAGAGAAGGGAGTTAGGTGAGCATCATGTAGCCGTGGGCAGCAGGCACACACACACACACACACACACACACACACACACACACACACACACACACACACACACACACACACACACACACACACACACACACACACACACACACACACACACACACACAGTTATGTCAAAGCAAAGAGGCTGTATGAGTATTTCAGTGTGACTAATACTCGTCATCTGCACACTGACAGACTGCGACAGGGAGTGCTCCAAGGGTGTGTGCGCATTTGTGTGTGCATGTGTGTGTGTGTGTGTGTGCATGTGTGCATGTGTGCATGTGTGCATGTGTGTGTGTGCATGTGTGTGTGTGCATGTGTGTGTGTGCATGTGTGTGTGTGTGTGTGTGCATGTGTGTGTGTGTGCATGTGTGTGTGTGTCTGCATGTGTGTGTGTGCACGTGTGTGTGTGAATAAAATAGAGGGGTGACCCAAAGTGAATAAAATAGAGGGATGACCCAAAGTGAATAAAATATAGGGATGACCCAAAGTGAATAAAATAAAGGGGTGACCCAAAGTGAATAAATTAGAGGGACGACCCAAAGTGAATAAAATAGAGGGGTGACCCAAAGTGAATAAAATAGAGGGACGACCCAAAGTGAATAAAATAGAGGGTCGACCCAAAGGGAATAAAATAGAGGGATGACCCAAAGTGAATAAATTAGAGGGGTGACCCAAAGTGAATAAAATAGAGGGGTGACCCAAAGTGAATAAAATAGAGGGACGACCCAAAGTGAATAAATAAGAGGGGTGACGCAAAGTGAATAAAATAGAGGGACGACCCAAAGTGAATAAAATAGAGGGTCGACCCAAAGTGAATAAAATAGAGGGTCGACCCAAAGTGAATAAAATAGAGGGACGACCCAAAGTGAATAAAATAGAGGGGTGACCCAAAGTGAATAAAATAGAGGGACGACCCAAAGTGAATAAAATAGAGGGACGACCCAAAGTGAATAAAATAGAGGGACGACCCAAATTGAATAAAATAGAGGGGTGACCCAAAGTGAATAAAATAGAGGGACGACCCAAAGTGAATAAAATAGAGGGACGACCCAAAGTGAATAAAATAGAGGGGTGACCCGAAGTGGCTCCTTTCTCCATGTTAGCTACGACCCGGCTAACCCTAACCCAGCCTGGCTAATGAAGCATAGCATTTAGGCTGATACCATCCTATCCCCTACATAGGGCACTAGTTGTAACCAGCCCCCTAGGAACAGGGTGCTGTTGGGACCCCCCCCCAGCCTGGTACACTCCCCCACCTGGACTGCCCTTTGTCTTTTTAATCTCCTCTCCTGTTCATGGTTGGTGTGTTTATTCATGTGTTCATTCTAAACCAGATATGATTTAAGCCCCGGATTGCACTTCATCAGTGTACAGAACATTATCCTCATAATACAGAACATGTAGGTCCATTTGAACATTATCCACATAATACAGAACATGTAGGTCCATTTGAACATTATCCACATAATACAGAACATGTAGGTCCATTTGAACATTATCCACATAATACAGAACATGTAGGTCCATTTGAACATTATCCTCATAATAGAGAACATGTAGGTCCATTTGAACATTATCCACATAATACAGAACATGTAGGTCCATTTGAACATTATCCACATAATACAGAACATGTAGGTCCATTTGAACATTATCCACATAATACAGAACATGTAGGTCCATCTGAACATTATCTTCTTAATACAGAACATGTAGGTCCATCTGAACATTATCCTCATAATAGAGAACATGTAGGTCCATTTGAACATTATCCACATAATACAGAACATGTAGGTCCATTTGAACATTATCCACATAATACAGAACATGTAGGTCCATCTGAACATTATCCTCATAATAGAGAACATGTAGGTCCATTTGAACATTATCCACATAATACAGAACATGTAGGTCCATCTGAACATTAACCTCATAATACAGAACATGTAGGTCCATATATTTTTGTCATATAAAGTCAGACAGGAATAGTTACCTTGAAAAGCACATATAATATTGGCAAGTTTGCTAGTCAGAATCCCGGAGCTTACAAGGTGAAAAACGGATAGTTCTTTCCTTGAGCAAGGCACCTAACCGTTATACTGCCAGTCTGCTAAACGTATTACTGAAATGTAAGAGCCTGCATGTGTCTACAGTGATAAACACTGCTTCATTAAACACATTCACGTTATTTAAAGGGGTATTCCTCTTGAATGATCGTCATTTTAATTGTATTTAGTTTACATTGCCGACTGCACCGATAGGTTGACACACTTCCTTCATTTTGCTATGAAGCCAATCAGTTCCTATCGTTTTCCTCACTGCATTCCTGCTCCATTGTTGCCACGTTCCCTATAATCCCACCAAATGTAGCTTTTTAATGCAGCTTTTGAGTGCACAACGGGCTTTAAATGTTAGCTAAATCTGGCAACCCTGGCGGCTTTTCTGTCTGACCTTCATGGTTGCCATAACAACCCGATAAACTCAGATTAGAGCTAGAAGCTGACAAAGTGAAACAGGGCACGTTACTAACTTAAACTCTGAATATCTAACAACGGCATAACAACTTTGCATGAGGATTGCCTATTTCATTAAAATGGAAAAGACAGAGCCTGGGGAAAGTGTTGCATTGTGGGTATTGATGTCCATGGGAATCAGATAGAATCTATGGGTACCTGAGTGGAGAGCTCGTTGACAGACCGACATTATGAGATGAAAACACAGTGCATGCAGGGACATATTTGCCCCCAGGTTGTATCAGCCAAAAACGGATGACACAGCCTCACTAATGCAGCCCAGCCGTTTGTGACACACGCAGCCGCCCATGCTGTTAGCAAACTGTACGTCATTATTCAAGCACAACCTTTCTGTCCATACCCACTCTGTTTCCCCTCCTCGTCCCCTCCTCGTCCCCTCCTCGTCCCCTCCTCGTCCCCTCCTCGTCCCCTCCTCGTCACATCTAACCCATGACTGGAGGACTTCTATGCCAACAAACTGCCAAGCAACCCCCTAAATCAGGCCAGCCCCCGAAACAAAATGCACCCTACATATAATTCAATACATTTGAGCAGGTCACTCTGGAGGTTCAGCTTATGAACGTTTAAGTCCCTGTTCAAACTAAGTGTACTACATGGGGAATAAGGCACCATTGTGGACACCTAGTCAGTGGGGATGGCTAGAGGTCTGTGCCATATCTAGAGGTCTGTGCCATATCTAGAGGTCTGTACCATATCTAGAGGTCTGTGCCATATCTAGAGGTCTGTACCATATCTAGAGGTCTGTACCATATCTAGAGGTCTGTGCCATATCTAGAGGTCTGTACCATATCTAGAGGTCTGTACCATATCTAGAGGTCTGTACCATATCTAGAGGTCTGTGCCATATCTAGAGGTCTGTGCCATATCTAGAGGTCTGTGCCATATCTAGAGGTCTGTACCATATCTAGAGGTCTGTGCCATATCTAGAGGTCTGTACCATATCTAGAGGTCTGTGCCATATCTAGAGGTCTGTACCATATCTAGAGGTCTGTGCCATATCTAGAGGTCTGTACCATATCTAGAGGTCTGTACCATATCTAGAGGTCTGTGCCATATCTAGAGGTCTGTGCCATATCTAGAGGTCTGTGCCATATCTAGAGGTCTGTGCCATATCTAGAGGTCTGTGCCATATCTAGAGGTCTGTACCATATCTAGAGGTCTGTACCATATCTAGAGGTCTGTACCTTATCTAGAGGTCTGTGCCATATCTAGAGGTCTGTGCCATATCTAGAGGTCTGTACCTTATCTAGAGGTCTGTGCCATATCTAGAGGTCTGTGCCATATCTAGAGGTCTGTGCCATATCTAGAGGTCTGTACCTTATCTAGAGGTCTGTGCCATATCTAGAGGTCTGTGCCATATCTAGAGGTCTGTGCCATATCTAGAGGTCTGTACCATATCTAGAGGTCTGTGCCATATCTAGAGGTCTGTGCCATATCTAGAGGTCTGTGCCATATCTAGAGGTCTGTACCATATCTAGAGGTCTGTACCATATCTAGAGGTCTGTACCTTA
Organism: Dallia pectoralis; assembly: GCA_029465975.1. Taxonomy (NCBI): domain Eukaryota; kingdom Metazoa; phylum Chordata; class Actinopteri; order Esociformes; family Umbridae; genus Dallia; species Dallia pectoralis. The sequence goes on from CM055758.1 coordinate 991,310, forward strand.
TCTAGAGGTCTGTGCCATATCTAGAGGTCTGTGCCATATCTAGAGGTCTGTGCCATATCTAGAGGTCTGTACCTTATCTAGAGGTCTGTGCCATATCTAGAGGTCTGTGCCATATCTAGAGGTCTGTACCATATCTAGAGGTCTGTACCATATCTAGAGGTCTGTGCCATATCTAGAGGTCTGTGCCATATCTAGAGGTCTGTGCCATATCTAGAGGTATGTGCCATATCTAGAGGTCTGTACCATATCTAGAGGTCTGTGCCATATCTAGAGTTCTGTACCATATCTAGAGGTCTGTGCCATATCTAGAGGTCTGTACCATATCTAGAGGTCTGTACCATATCTAGAGGTCTGTGCCATATCTAGAGGTCTGTGCCATATCTAGAGGTTTGTGCCATATCTAGAGGTCTGTACCATATCTAGAGGTCTGTGCCATATCTAGAGGTCTGTACCATATCTAGAGGTCTGTGCCATATCTAGAGGTCTGTACCATATCTTGAGGTCTGTACCATATCTAGAGGTCTGTACCATATCTAGAGGTCTGTCCCATATCTAGAGGTCTGTGCCATATCTAGAGGTCTGTACCATATCTAGAGGTCTGTGCCATATCTAGAGGTATGTGCCATATCTAGAGGTCTGTGCCATATCTAGAGGTCTGTGCCATATCTAGAGGTCTGTGCCATATCTAGAGATCTGTGCCATATCTAGAGGTCTGTACCATATCTAGAGGTCTGTGCCATATCTAGAGGTCTGTGCCATATCTAGAGGTCTGTACCATATCTAGAGGTCTGTACCATATCTAGAGGTCTGTACCATATCTAGAGGTCTGTGCCATATCTAGAGGTCTGCGCCATATCTAGAGGTCTGTACCATATCTAGAGGTCTGTGCCATATGTAGAGGTCTGTGCCATATCTAGAGGTCTGTACCATATCTAGAGGTCTGTACCATATCTAGAGGTCTGTGCCATATCTAGAGGTCTGTGCCATATCTAGAGGTCTGTGCCATATCTAGAGGTCTGTGCCATATCTAGAGGTCTGTGCCATATCTAGAGGTCTGTACCATATCTAGAGGTCTGTACCATATCTAGAGGTCTGTACCTTATCTAGAGGTCTGTGCCATATCTAGAGGTCTGTGCCATATCTAGAGGTCTGTGCCATATCTAGTGGTCTGTACCATATCTAGAGGTCTGTGCCATATCTAGAGGTCTGTGCCATATCTAGAGGTCTGTACCATATCTAGAGGTCTGTACCATATCTAGAGGTCTGTGCCATATCTAGAGGTCTGTGCCATATCTAGAGGTCTGTGCCATATCTAGAGGTATGTGCCATATCTAGAGGTCTGTACCATATCTAGAGGTCTGTGCCATATCTAGAGTTCTGTACCATATCTAGAGGTCTGTGCCATATCTAGAGGTCTGTACCATATCTAGAGGTCTGTACCATATCTAGAGGTCTGTGCCATATCTAGAGGTCTGTGCCATATCTAGAGGTTTGTGCCATATCTAGAGGTCTGTACCATATCTAGAGGTCTGTGCCATATCTAGAGGTCTGTACCATATCTAGAGGTCTGTGCCATATCTAGAGGTCTGTACCATATCTTGAGGTCTGTACCATATCTAGAGGTCTGTACCATATCTAGAGGTCTGTCCCATATCTAGAGGTCTGTGCCATATCTAGAGGTCTGTACCATATCTAGAGGTCTGTGCCATATCTAGAGGTATGTGCCATATCTAGAGGTCTGTGCCATATCTAGAGGTCTGTGCCATATCTAGAGGTATGTGCCATATCTAGCGGTCTGTACCATATCTAGAGGTCTGTGCCATATCTAGAGGTCTGTACCATATCTAGAGGTCTGTGCCATATCTAGAGGTCTGTACCATATCTAGAGGTCTGTACCATATCTAGAGGTCTGTGCCATATCTAGAGGTCTGTGCCATATCTAGAGGTTTGTGCCATATCTAGAGGTCTGTACCATATCTAGAGGTCTGTGCCATATCTAGAGGTCTGTACCATATCTAGAGGTCTGTGCCATATCTAGAGGTCTGTACCATATCTAGAGGTCTGTACCATATCTAGAGGTCTGTACCATATCTAGAGGTCTGTGCCATATCTAGAGGTCTGTGCCATATCTAGAGGTCTGTGCCATATCTAGAGGTCTGTGCCATATCTAGAGGTCTGTACCATATCTAGAGGTCTGTACCATATCTAGAGGTCTGTGCCATATCTAGAGGTCTGTGCCATATCTAGAGGTCTGTACCATATCTAGAGGTCTGTACCATATCTAGAGGTCTGTGCCATATCTAGAGGTCTGTACCATATCTAGAGGTCTGTACCATATCTAGAGGTCTGTGCCATATCTAGAGGTCTGTGCCATAAATATATACTATATGATATATACATAACCTCATTGTTTTGCCCTGGAGATGTGCAGTTATCTTAGAAATGGGAAACATGGTGAGGTCTTAAATTTATCAAATGTGTGTATTAATGAGTCCTGCACTTACCTCTCTCCCCTCCCTCTCTCTCTCTCCTCTCTCTCCCTCCCTCTCTCTCCTCTCTCTCCTCCCCTCTCTCTCCTCTCTCTCCTCTCTTCTCTCTCCACTCTCTCCCCTCTCTCTCCCTCTCTCTCCTCTTCTCTCTCTCTTTCCCTCTCTCCCTCTCTCTCTCCCTCTCTCTCTCTCTCCTCTCACTCCTCTCCCCTCCCTCTCTCTCCTCTCTCCTCTCTCAACCTCTCTCTCTCCTCTCTCCCTCCCTCTCTCTCCCTCCTCTCTCTCTCCTCTCTCTCTCTCCCTCTCTCTCCCTCTCTCTCCCCTCCCTCTCACTCTCTCTCTCTCCTCTCTCCCTCCCTCTCTCTCTCTCTCTCTCCCTCCCTCTCTCTCCTCTCTCTCTCTCTCTCTCCTCTCTCTCTCCTCTCTCTCTCTCTCTCTCCTCTCTCTCTCTCCTCTCTCTCTCTCCCTCCCTCTCTCTCTCTCTCTCCTCTCTCTCTCTCCTCTCTCTCCTCTCTCCCTCCCTCTCTCTCCTCTTCTCTCTCATCTCTCCCCTCTCTCCTGGCCCTGGTTCCATAACTCCCTCTCTCTCACCCCCTCCCTATGTTTCTCCCTCAGCACCTTGTCTTTTCTTTGTCCCTTTCATCTCTCCTTCATTCCTTTCCTTTCTCTGTCCACATCAATGGGCTCCTCATGGGCTCCTCATGGGCTCCTCATGGGCTCCTTATGGGCTCCTCGTGGGCTCCTCATGGGCTCCTCTGTGTGTGTGTGTCTCAAGTTATCCACAGACAACAGGCACGACAGCGCCATGATGTAACCCTTTCTTCCCCTTGGCAGTGGATGTGTGTTTGGTGTGTGTGTTTGGTGTGTGTGTGTTTGGTGTTTGTATGTTTGGTGTTTGTATGTTTGGCGTGTGTTTGGTGTGTGTGTGATTGGCGTGTGTTTGGTGTGTGTGTGTGTGTTTGGTGCATGTGTGTTTGGTGCATGTGTGTTTGGTGTGTGTGTGTTTGGTGCATGTGTGTTTGGTGTGTGTGTGTTTGGTGCATGTGTGTTTGGTGTGTGTGTGTTTGGTGCATGTGTGTTTGGTGTTTGTATATTTGGTGTTTGTATGTTTGGCGTGTGTTTGGTGTGTGTGTGTTGGGTGTTTGTATGTTTGGTGTTTGTATGTTTGGCGTGTGTTTGGTGTGTGTGTGTTTGGTGCATGTGTGTTTGGTGTGTGTGTTTTGAATTTCCATTCTGTATCAGGCATGTTCAATACCATGGGCTCCCTGCTTCATTATCTACGCACCAATGAGCCGATTCAATTACCCAGGATGCATTCTGCTCTGTCCGCCTGTCTTCGCTGTCTGCCTGACTGCCTGTCTGCTTGACTGCCTGCCTGCTTGACTGCCTGACTGCCTGTCTGCTTGACTGTCTGCCTGCTTGACTGCCTGTCTGTCAGTCTGCTTGACTGCCTGTCTGCTTGACTGTCTGTCTGCTTGACTGCCTGACTGCCTGTCTGTTTGACTGCCTGCCTGCTTAACTGCCTGTCTGTCAGTCTGCTTGACTGCCTGTCTGCTTGACTGCCTGTCTGCCTGTCTGTTTGACTGCCTGTCTGTCAGTCTGCTTGACTGCCTGTCTGATTGACTGCCTGTCTGCTTGACTGCCTGTCTGTTTGACTGTCTGTCTGTTTGACTGCCTGTCTGTCAGTCTGCTTGACTGGCTCTGCGATACCTCCAATAGAAACATACACTACATACACTATTATGGAGCTATGTACATCCCAACCCAACTCTTCTGTGTACATGCCAACCCAACCCTTCCGTGTACATGCCAACCCAACTCTTCTGTGTACATGCCAACCCAACCCTTCTGTGTACATGCCAACCCAACTCTTCGGTGTACATGCCAACCCAACCCTTCTGTGCACATGCCAACCCAACCCTTCTGTGTACATGCCAACCAACCCTTCTGTGCACATGCCAACCCAACTCTTCTGTGTACATGCCAACCAACCCTTCTGTGTACATGCCAACCCATCCCTTCTGTGTACATGCCAACCCAACTCTTCTGTGTACATGCCAACCCAGCCCTTCTTAGGTTGAGTGTTGGAAACAGCAAAAAAAACACCAGAGCCGGTTTCTGGTCCCAACCTGCCCCTGTTATGTCCTGCTGTGTTAGAAACACCAGGGCCGGTTTCTGGTCCCAACCTGCCCCTGTTATGTCCTGCTGTGTTAGAAACAGGGCCGGTTTCTGGTCCCAACCCGCCCCTGTAACAGTACTGTATGGTAGATAGTGGAGCTGCAGTGAGATCTATGGATTAGTGACTGTTAAGCACTTTAATGCAACGCCCTGTGGAAAGGTCGGTACAAGTCCCAGTCGGTAAAAGTCCCAGTCGGTAAAAGTCCCAGTCGGTAAAAGTCCCAGTCGGTAAAGCTCGCCTGTCCAGTCAGCTCCCAGGAATCATGGGTAAAAAGCGAACAATCGTACAACAGTTGTGTTTCCTGATTTCACACTAAGTGAGGGGATAAGTGATGTTCTTCTGAAAAGCTGTGTATATTCTACTGATAGCCGTGTATATTCTACTGATAGCCGTGTATATTCTACTGATAGCCATGTATATTCTACTGATAGCCGTGTATATTCTACTGATAGCCGTGTATATTCTACTGATAGCCGTGTATATTCTACTGATAGCCGTGTATATTCTACTGATAGCCGTGTATATTCTACTGATAGCCGTGTATATTCTACTGATAGCCGTGTATATTCTACTGATAGCCGTGTATATTCTACTGATAGCCGTGTATATTCTACGCCACCCTGAACATGTATCCAACTTTAAGAATAAAGTCTCTAATATGTTATGACACATTATACATGATGTGACTCAGAACCAACTGGACCCATCCTGAGCCAAAATCCACAAACACACACATAAAGTAGCATACATCTGCAGGAACACCTTGTCAATCTTGGATAAATGCTGAGGAGAGAGGAATGATAAATGTGTGGTAAATGTGTGGTAAATGTGTGGTAAATGTGTGGTAAATGTGTGATTACTGTGTGGTAAATGTGTATTTAATGTGTGGTAAATGTGTGGTAAATGTGTGGTAAATGTGTGGTAAATGTGTGGTAAATGTGTGGTAAATGTGTAATTAATGTGTGGTAAATGTGTGGGTAATGTGTGGTAAATGTGTGGTAAATGTGTGGTAAATGTGTGATTAATGTGTGATTAATGTGTGGTAAATGTGTGATTAATGTGTGGTAAATGTGTGGTAAATGTGTGGTAAATGTGTGATTAATGTGTGATTAATGTGTGGTAAGTGTGTGGTAAATGTGTGGTAAATGTGTGATTAATGTGTGGTAAATGTGTAGTAAATGTGTGGTAAATGTGTGGTAAATGTGTGGTAAATGTGTGATTAATGTGTGGTAAATGTGTGGTAAATGTGTGCTAAATGTGTGGTAAATGTGTGACAAATGTGTGGTAAATGTGTGGTAAATGTGTGGTAACACACACTAACCCTGTTTCTATAGTAACACACACTAACCCTGTTTCTATAGTAACACACACTAACCCTGTTTCTATAGTAACACACACTAACCCTGTTTCTATAGTAACACACACTAACTCTGCTTCTATAGTAACACACACTAACCCTGTTTCTATAGTAACACACACAAACCCTGTTTCTATAGTAACACACACTAACCCTGTTTCTATAGTAACACACACAAACCCTGTTTCTATAGTAACACACACTAACCCTGTTTCTATAGTAACACACACTAACCCTGCTTCTATAGTAACACACACTAACCCTGTTTCTATAGTAACACACACTAACCCTGTTTCTATAGTAACACACACTAACCCTGTTTCTATAGTAACACACACTAACCCTGCTTCTATAGTAACACACACTAACCCTGTTTCTATAGTAACACACACAAACCCTGTTTCTATAGTAACACACACTAACCCTGTTTCTATAGTAACACACACTAACCCTGCTTCTATAGTAACACACACTAACCCTGTTTCTATAGTAACACACACTAACCCTGCTTCTATAGTAACACACACTAACCCTGTTTCTATAGTAACACACACTAATCCTGCTTCTATAGTAACACACACTAACCCTGTTTCTATAGTAACACACACTAACCCTGTTTCTATAGTAACACACACTGACCCTGTTTTTATACTATCGGGACAACAGATGGCGGTTTGGTTTTGGATGTGTTTGGTTGATTGGTTCCGAAGCGGGTTTGGTTCTGGGCGGTATGGTTCTGGGCAGTATGGTTCTGGGCGGTATGGTTCTGGGCGGTATGGTTCTATGCAGTATGGTTCTGGGCGGTATGGTTCTGGGTCGTATGGTTCTGGGGGGTATGGTTCTATGCAGTATGGTTCTGGGTGGTATGGTTCTGGGTGGTATGGTTCTGGGCGGTATGGTTCTGGGCGGTATGGTTCTATGCAGTATGGTTCTATGCAGTATGGTTCTATGCAGTATGGTTCTGGATGGTTTGAGAGTTGATGAGAGCTGCTGTTCAGTAGTATGTTTACAACCCCCCGTCTCTGACTTTAGCTTCATAAAAACACAGACTAATCCTTTCTAAATCTGATGGCTCTACAGCAGGCTGCCGGATGCCATATTGGACCAGTTACTCCTCAGAACATGTATCGCCCATCTCTGATTCATTTAAACATTATATTAATAAAATCATAGCAATAATAATGTATCACTATAGTATAAACAGTAAACAACAATCTGGAGATATTTTCCACCAAATATTTATCAAATGTATTTGTGTTCTCTGTAAACGAGCTAAGAACAATAAAAAATGTTTTGTTAACACTTAATTTAAAGTCCAATAGGATGTACAGTTGATCCAAACCAAACAAATTACCGGCTGTGTAGAGATCTAAATGTACTGAATGTGTTTACCAAGAGACCCTTCACAACAGAATCACCAAGCTTTCCCGAGTCAGCCGAATAAGCAGAGACATATGAGAGCAAAACATGATGCACTGTATTGAACAGCTGTGCAGCTGTCGCCCTCTAGTGGTGACTCAAAACCAACATGCATTAGAGGTTGTTATCATTTATAACCAACCCTTGTGTTTGCCTCAGAACCAAACCCAAGCAATCTGGTGTTCCCGGCACATCCCAACTAAGCTGCATGGGAACTGAATTAAACAAAAGAGAAAAATAAATCTCTGTGAATTTTCCCACACCAGAGTATTGTTCTGGACTGGCTGGTGTATTAATGTGGTAAGATGTAAAGTCCATGAAGCCTGGGATTTCTTCTGGAACTTTCTTCTGGAAATTCTGGAATACTATCCCAATGCGTTGGCAACAAGAAAGGGAATTTATACAGTCAATACATACAGTAAGAGTGAGAAATAGAGACTAAACTAGAGAGTAAAAGATTTAAGAAATTAAGAAAACTTAGTAGTCATCGAATATGGCCTTGCCCAGACTTGGTTCTCCAGATTAGACAGACCAGATGTGCAATATGAGCTTGAAACAGATTTGCACATTCTTCCCTTTACTCAAACGAATGAGCACATACAAATACATTTCCTTCAGATCACACAAAGCATTTCAAATCAAATATTAATAAGCACCTGTAACTGTTACTTCAAGGTACATTCACAGCGGAAACATTTGCCACCCATTCTCATGACAAACAGGCAACTAGTAGACCACAATCAACAATGTAAAACCAAATAATATGTATGACCAACATGACATTTCATAGCCAATGCATTGGTTTAATCAGCTTAGTCTACTGGCCAATGAGCTGTGTCAATATTAAACCTGTGCTGCTCTATTTAATGCCACACCTCACTGTATTTCCGATTGGCTGAAATGAAAAGATGACGTTTGCCCCTCCCACAGAATGATATGACCGCTCTTTAAAGGGCACCTTTCACTGGATGTTATTCCCAGCTCTTCTGTGCTGTACAGACTGATGACGGGGTGAGGAAAGGACTAGACAGACATCTCTCTCCTCCTCGACCCTCCTCCTGTCTGTCACTCAGATACTGGTCTGGGTTATAACTGGAGGCTATTCCAGACATGTCACTAAGTGACGTTTGCTTTTTTCTGGCTCACTGACTCAAAACAGGAGAGGGGCCCAGTCCTTCCTCACTCTCCCCTCTCCTCTCTTTCCACTCTCTTCAGGTCCCTTCTCTCACCTCCCCTCTCCTCTCTCTCCTCTCCTCCTGAACTAACTCCTCTCTGCCCATCTCCTCTTCGCTCTTCTCTTATCACGCCACACCATACACGGCCTAAATGGACCTGGCTTATGTTCTAAATGGTGTCCTGTTCCCCATGTAGTACACTTCTGTTAATCAGGACACACAGGACACAACAAAATAAGTAGGGTGGCATTCAGACCGGACACTTAGACAATCACAAAGAACAAAGACAAGAGCGTTGTTGGTTTCTTTGTTTCGGATTCACGGGTGCTTTCAGATCCAATCACAGAGGTTCTGCATCGGGATTCCTTTGTTCACACAATGTTTAGAGCGGTTCTACATCCAACCAACGAGCTGCCTTCCTGGCCACACATTGATAAAATTTAAACGACAGGGAGACATGATGGACAGAGCGAAAAAGAGACAGCGAGAAAAAGAGGTAGAGATGCAATAACTATAGAGATATGCAAGAATCATTTTTGCAAAACTTAAAACTTTAAATATTGTTCAAGAGATACTTATGTTTACTTTGGCAATGTATGAAATAACCCATTCCATGCCAATAAAAGAGAGAACGAGGCTATGAAAGAGAAAGAGGCGAGAGAGGAGAGAGGAGAGAGAGGAGAGGGAGAGAGGGAGAAAAGATGGGGAGGAATCCATGAGAATGTAGTATTGTACAGGTTAGGGATTTGGCCATGATCAAATGCACATTCTGCTGTGTAATCATTTCCACTGATCCAACTATATACTGAAAACCTGTAATCATTCAAAACTACAGGGCTGAGTGGTGCTAGGCCAGGGTTACAGGTGGTGCTAATCTGGGGTTAGAACCCTCTGGTGCTAGGGCCAGGGTTACAGGTGGTGCTAACCTGGGGTTAGAACCCTCTGGTGCTAGGCCAGGGTTACAGGTGGTGCTAACCTGGGGTTAGAACCCTCTGGTGCTAGGGCCAGGGTTACAGGTGGTGCTAACCTGGGGTTAGAACCCTCTGGTGCTAGGGCCAGGGTTACAGCTGGTGCTAACCTGGGGTTAGAACCCTCTGGTGCTAGGGCCAGGGTTACAGGTGGTGCTAACCCTAACCCTGAACAAATGATTTTACCATGTAACTGATTCCTTTTACCATGAAACTAACTCCTTTTACCATGTAACTGATTCCTTTTACCATGTAACTAACTCCTTTTACCATGTAACTGATTCCTTTTACCATGAAACTAACTCCTTTTACCATGTAACTGATTCCTTTTACCATGTAACTAACTCCTTTTACCATGTAACTGATTCCTTTTACCATGTAACTAACTCCTTTTACCATGTAACTGATTCCTTTTACCATGTAACTAACTCCTTTTACCATGTAACTGATTCCTTTTACCATGTAACTAACTCCTTTTACCATGTAACTGATTCCTTTTACCATGAAACTAACTCCTTTTACCATGTAACTGATTCCTTTTACCATGTAACTAACTCCTTTTACCATGTAACTGATTCCTCTTACCATGTAACTAACTCCTTTTACCATGTAACTGATTCCTTTTACCATGTAACTAACTCCTTTTACCATGTAACTGATTCCTTTACCATGTAACTGATTCTGCCTGTTTCTTTACCATTGCTTAAATGAATCTGATCATACTAGACACTCTATCTGATAATAATCTATGTTCACTCACTCTTATCCTCAGAGGAAGGAGACCTCCCTGTAACAAGACAACCAAGAAGACTTCCCAAGAACCGGACAACAATGAAGACCACCCTGGAACAAGACAACCATGAAGACCTCCCTGGAACAAGACAACCATGAAGACCTCCCTGGAACAAGACAACCATGAAGACCTCCCTGGAACAAGACAACCATGAAGACCTCCCTGGAACAAGACAACCATGAAGACCACCCTGGAACAAGACAACCATGAAGACCTCCCTGGAACAAGACAACCATGAAGACCTCCCTGGAACAAGACAACCATGAAGACCTCCCTGGAACAAGACAACCATGAAGACACACAGAGATCCAGACAGGCAGAATCTACTGTCTACCTGAAAAATGAAGACAAACAGAACAACATTTATTTCTAAAGAAGCATTTGTTCGAAACAGATATAAACATTTGAATTATCAATTACCCTTCTAAAAACCTGTGCCTTCAACCAAATGCATCTGTGATATCATTTATTTTTTCTAAAGAATACTTTTTCTGGTGGATTTCTGTTTTGGGGGCGTACCTCTGCTCCAGTAGTACTCTGTACAGTGCAGTTCTGCCTCATGGATGACTTCTTAGCACACTACATTTGATCAGAGGCCTATAGGACCATAGTGCACTGCCGAGGGAATAGGCTTCATATTAAATGACACACAGGACTACAACTGCTCTACAGTACTGACACACAGGACTACAACTGCTCTACAGTACTGACACACAGGACTACAACTGCTCTACAGTACTGACACACAGGACTACAACTGCTCTACAGTACTGACACACAGGACTACAACTGCTCTACAGTACTGACACACAGGACTACAACTGCTCTACAGGACTGACATCTGACATCTGACCACTTACACCTGCAGTTAGTGACACAGGATCTAACCCATTCTGATCCAACTGGCCACAGGAGAAAACGTTTTTATTTTAAATGTTCTAAAAGCGTTCTTAGTATAATTCATATTGGAAGATATTCCTTATCTGTGCAATAGCGGTCCGTCCTTTATAATCGTCTATGTGAAGTTATCAGGTGGAACTAGAACTTTGAATGACTTTGCTCAGTTTGTTTTATTTTTGTAACGCTCTTTTCCTTCTCCTGATTTATATTTTTCTAAACTGATAATGACATGCTACGTATGAAAAAAAAAATGTTACTGGAGTCCCTCAATAAACCCATGAGCTCCTAATCTGGGCCAAAGCCATAGAAGTTTGCTACTGACCCAGGGATCTTGTCCCCAACAAACAGAAAGTACTGCCTCAATGTTCTGCCTCCTCCAGAATAAAATGATCTCTCCCACACGAAACACCTCTTTTAGAGCCTGTAGAAGAACAAGAAGATCTCTGGACCTGGAACACCTCTTTTAGAGCCTGTAGAAGAACAAGAAGATCTCTGGACCTGGAACACCTCTTTTAGAGCCTGTAGAAGAAACAACCATTGTCTCAATTCTGCTGAGGCCGGTTCTTTTCACCAAGCATCAAGTCATTCTGTACTTTTTCCCGGATATCACATTCAATTGTGTGTGTGTGTGTGTGTGTGTTTCAGTGTGTGTGTGTCAGTGTGTGTGTGTGTTTGTGTATGTCAGTGTGTGTGTGTATATATACATTCTAAATGAAGGTTTACAAAGTTCTTCTTGTTTGTTATCTGTTTCTGCAGTGTTTATTTGTGACACCTCTATTATTATTCATTCAGCTGCTAACCTCTGTCTAGAATGGATCTACTGTCCTATAGACTGGATGTACTGTCCTATAAACTGGATCTACTGTCCTATAGACTGGATGTACTCACTAGAGTAAGACATCCACCCGTCTGTCTGAGAGTGTCTCCATGTGCCCTGAATGACGTCCTGTTCTCTAAGTACAGTAGTACTGGTTGTAGTGGTTGACCTTAAGATAGGAATGAATCTGACCAATTGGGCTGTTTTTCTAAATTGTGCACTAACAATGGAGAAGCATGCCATTTGGGACACACATGGGTCCAGATCTATCCAGGACCTTGGTTGAGATGTTCCTATCAAAATAAAGATGCCAAATCGGTCTGAAGCCAAACGTTTATGATTTCTTTCTCTGTATGTTTAACTGGTTTAAGTGTTTAAACCTTTTCCCTTTAAATGTTATATTGTGTTTTCATGGGAAAGCCCTATTTGTTGAATTGTGGATATTTTCAGACGATCATAAACTTATGAAATAAACTGAAACAAATAAAATGTGGGTTGTTTTGTTGTCGACTTCAGAAGAACCAAACACCACTAGATGGCGACATTAATAGCAGCTTAATGTGAATGACGGTAATACATAGAGATTGACAGAGGGCTCCTATACGCATTTATCAGCCTTGGAAGCTAAACCGAGACTATGTAAATATTCTCTCATGCCATCTTTATGCAACAGAACAGGCCTAGATATTTTAACAGCCCTAACAAATAACATTGGTCAGACGGTGTCCAACATCGATTCATGTATAAGCAAATCAAGAAAGGAATTAATCCAGAGTGTAAATTGTCACGACTACATCAAATGAAAAAGGAGTCAATAGTTTTAATATAAAACCAGTATCGGTTGTAAAAGTAGACACGTGATCACATCTTATGTCCATAAATACATCCGGTAGAAAAACATTTTATAGTCATTATAGTTCCATATATTAATTATTCTCTAATAAGCAAAATATGAGTAGACAATGTAATACCATATCAATATAAATGTACGACCTGGTTATTTGAGGAACACATTTGTATTATTTCGGTTTGTATACAGTTATTAGGTGTGTCCAATATAAAATATCAGACTAAACAAACATTATGATTGACAGGAGTAATGATCTGTAATACAGGCTGCTGATTGGACTGTTATAACCAATCACGGTTCAGTATAGGTTTAATAGTAACCCTGTCCCTGGCTGCTGATTGGACTGTTGTTTAACCCTTTAACACACACTGGAGCATCTCTCTGATAAACGTGTCAGATAAGACAATAAATATTAGTACGGATTCAATTACCGACAGATTCGAGGGTGAGTTACATTATATGTAGAATTTATTAGGACATTTGCAATACTTCAAATAGATCACAAATAACTTAATCTGCTAATATAAATATATATATATATAACTAACGTATCCAAGTTTACTAGTGAATATATATATAGTTTTGCATTTGATTACCGGTACCTGCTATCTAACCATGAGCCGTACTATTAGCATAACATCATTAGCCATTATTTACATGTGTGTTAATATAAAGGAAATGATATCGTGTCAAACATAATGTCTCGTTTGTGTATTAATGGATCATCTAGTATCATGGTCAGTAGTGGTGCCTCCCGGAGGAGGAGAGACACGGAGGAGAACCAGGAGGAGAACCAAAAGGAGAGGAGACGGGCACTCCAGGCCAGACACCGGGCTAACCTGGCCACATTATTCGGCCTGTTGAAGACCCTGGTGTGCCCCAGATCCAGGAAGATGCCTGCTAAGGTAAAGGTCCATGTGAGGTTACTGTAAAGGCTAACTGCTAACAACAATAGTCAGATGCATTCTGGCGCTCTTAGCGGGAGAAAGTTTCAATTTAAACGGGGGAATACCCGGGTTTGTATAACGACTCGCTTAGAAAATAAACACGTTTATTTCAATTTGTTTTAAAAAGTAAAGGTATATGTGAGGTACTCCGTACTTGGGACTGGCAAAATTGACCAAAAAGAAACACAGGCGTAGTTGTTTAATTTTTTTAACGTTTTTTAGTTTCGTTTTTTTAACGTTTGGTTTAGTGCGGGAATACTTGCTAAATATAATGATGGAGGGTCTGAATACTTGCTAAATATAATGATGGAGGGTCTGAATACTTGCTAAATATAATGATGGAGGGTCTGAATACTTGCTAAATATAATGATGGAGGGTCTGAATACTTGCTAAATATAATGATGGAGGGTCTGAATACTTGCTAAATATAATGATGGAGGGTCTGAATACTTGCTAAATATAATGATGGAGGGTCTGAATACTTGCTAAATATAATGATGGAGGGTCTGAATACTTGCTAAATATAATGATGGAGGGTCTGAATACTTGCTAAATATAATGATGGAGGGTCTGAATACTTGCTAAATATAATGATGGAGGGTCTGAATACTTGCTAAATATAATGATGGAGGGTCTGAATACTTGCTAAATATAATGATGGAGGGTCTGAATACTTGCTAAATATAATGATGGAGGGTCTGAATACTTGCTAAATATAATGATGGAGGGTCTGAATACTTGCTAAATATAATGATGGAGGGTCTGAAATGCTAAATATAATGATGGAGGGTCTGAATACTTGCTAAATATAATGATGGAGGGTCTGAATACTTGCTAAATATAATGATGGAGGGTCTGAATACTTGCTAAATATAATGATGGAGGGTCTGAATACTTGCTAAATATAATGATGGAGGGTCTGAATACTTGCTAAATATAATGATGGAGGGTCTGAATACTTGCTAAATATAATGATGGAGGGTCTGAATACTTCTAAATATAATGATGGAGGGTCTGAATACTTGCTAAATATAATGATGGAGGGTCTGAATACTTGCTAAATATAATGATGGAGGGTCTGAATACTTGCTAAATATAATGATGGAGGGTCTGAATACTTGCTAAATATAATGATGGGGGGTCTGAATACTTGCTAAATATAATGATGGAGGGTCTGAATACTTGCTAAATATGTTCTAATATTTTCATGCCTGCTAGTGGAAGATTTTGGACCACGCCAAAGGATTCCTCAAAGAGCAGGAAGCCTATCTGAGTAGACTGCTGTTATTGAAGGGTGAGTCGCTCTGTATGAAAACAGTGTTCCCTCATCAATAATGTGTAAACAGGAGAATAGTATTAAAATCGATCTCTGCATTGCCGCTCTCTGACGAGCCTTGCAAAAACGAATCAATATATATTATGAACAGCCAACCACTTCTCATCCACCTCGTGTTTTGCTGGTGATTACCATTTGGGTCAATGTTTTAATACAGATTCTGCTGTATTTCACTTTCAGGGATTTTCTTCGGCAACGAAGCTGGGCCGGTCAACCTGGATGATGTGCGGGACGAGTACCGGCGACTGTATTCACATCGTAGGTGCGGTTTGCCTCACGCCTCTGAAGCCACTATACATGCTGCATGTCACCTGCAGTTATGATAGACGTCCACTTGGGGGCAGCATGTAGCCGTGTGTTCACGCCTTCACGGCTACGGCTACATAATCAGAAGCAGGACAAAAAGGATTAAAAATATATATTTTTCAAGAATTATTTTGTGAATTACATAGTTTTATGCTTTAGCTGTTACTATAATTAGTATTGGAATGCTTAGATAGTAAATTATAATGTCAGCTTTTATCTGAAGTCCTTTATCTAGTCATTGTTCTGAGGTTTATTGTATTTGTGAAATGTGGTCTGTCACACAACATACTAAAGGGAATCCACTAGTTGTTTAAGCAAATTGAAACCTGGGATAAAAGGAATAATAGTACCCAGAATCCATTGCAATGCAGTGTTTAATTAAACTTTTTGATTATTCAGTGTCCTGAGTGATATAATATCAGTGCAACAACTCAATGAACTATTACAAACACAGATTGTAACAGTTCTACCTCCTTAAATTTCTCTCGCACACTGTCGCCTCTCTCTTTCCCTCCACCCTCCCTCCCGTTTCCTCCACCCTCCCACCCTTTTCCTCCACCCTCCCTCCCGTTTCCTCCACCCTCCCTCCCGTTTCCTCCACCCTCCTCCCACCCTGTTTCTCCACCCTCCCACCCTTTTCCTCCACCCTTCTCCTCCCTCCCTTTTCCTCCATCCTCCTCCCACCCTTTTCCTCCACCCTTCTCCTCCCTCCCTTTTCCTCCACCCTTCTCCTCCCTCCCTTTTCCTCCACCCTCCTCCCACCCTTTTTCTCCACCCTCCCTTTTCCTCCTCCCTTTTCCTCCACCCTCCCACCCTTTTCCTCCACCCTCCCACCCTTTTCCTCCACCCTCCCTCCCTTTTCCTCCACCCTCCCTCCCTTTTTCTCCACCCTCCCAGCTCGCTGATTTCCAGAAGGTCAGTTGGTCAGGAACACCACAGTGGGCTAGATGGAGAGGATATGATTGATACCAGTGACGGAGACTCTGTGGAGGAAGGTGTAGATGCTTCGGCCCCTTCTGAAACCTCCGTCACCTCTGTCCCTAACGTCCTGGAGTTTCAAGGGTGGGGAGAGTCCCTCACATTTGGAGAAGTTTGAACGGGGCCCAAAATGAGCTTTTTGGTGCAGCCCAAAATGAGCTTTTTGGTGCATTGAAACTCAAAGTGCCCACAAGTTAATTTATTAAGATGATTTCTATCGGATCTCCTGTCAGGATTGATGAGTTGGTATTGTCTGTAGGACGGTGATTTAGTGCAGGTCTGTATCTGGGTCAGCAGGACTTGGTGCAAGGACACATGGGTAATTATGATGAGGTCTTAAAGAGTACCTGATAAGGAACAACACAGGATTACTTACCATGTATATAGTGCATATATATTATATATGTAGGGATTGGGCCTGTATATATTACATATGTAGGGATTGGGCCTGTATATATTACATATGTAGGGATTGGGCCTGTATATATTACATATGTAGGGATTGGGCCTGTATATATTATATATGTAGGGATTGGGCCTGTATATATTATATATGTAGGGATTGGGCCTGTATATATTATATATCCAGGGATTGGGCCTGTATATATTATATATGTAGGGATTGGGCCTGTATATATTATATATGTAGGGATTGGGCCTGTATATATTACATATGTAGGGATTGGGCCTGTATATATTATATATGTAGGGATTGGGCCTGTATATATTACATGTGTAGGGATTGGGCCTGTATATATTATATGTGTAGGGATTGGGCCTGTATATATTATATATGTAGGGATTGGGCCTGTATATATTATATATGTAGGGATTGGGCCTGTATATATTACATATGTAGGGATTGGGCCTGTATATATTACATATGTAGGGATTGGGCCTGTATATATTATATATGTAGGGATTGGGCCTGTATATATTACATATGTAGGGATTGGGCCTGTATATATTACATATGTAGGGATTGGGCCTGTATATATTACATATGTAGGGATTGGGCCTGTATATATTATATATTACATATGTAGGGATTGGGCCTGTATATATTACATATGTAGGGATTGGGCCTGCATATATTATATATGTAGGGATTGGGCCTGTATATATTACATATGTAGGGATTGGGCCTGTATATATTACATATGTAGGGATTGGGCCTGTATATATTACATATGTAGGGATTGGGCCTGTATATATTACATATGTAGGGATTGGGCCTGTATATATTACATATGTAGGGATTGGGCCTGAATATATTATATATGTAGGGATTGGGCCTGTATATATTACATATGTAGGGATTGGGCCTGTATATATTACATATGTAGGGATTGGGCCTGTATATATTACATATGTAGGGATTGGGCCTGTATATATTACATATGTAGGGATTGGGCCTGTATATATTACATATGTAGGGATTGGGCCTGAATATATTACATATGTAGGGATTGGGCCTGTATATATTACATATGTAGGGATTGGGCCTGTATATATTACATATGTAGGGATTGGGCCTGTATATATTACATATGTAGGGATTGGGCCTGTATATATTACATATGTAGGGATTGGGCCTGTATATATTATATATGTAGGGATTGGGCCTGTATATATTACATATATAGGGATTGGGCCTGTATATATTACATATGTAGGGATTGGGCCTGTATATATTACATATGTAGGGATTGGGCCTGTATATATTATATGTGTAGGGATTGGGCCTGTATATATTACATATGTAGGGATTGGGCCTGTATATATTATATATGTAGGGATTGGGCCTGTATATATTACATATGTAGGGATTGGGCCTGTATATATTACATATGTAGGGATTGGGCCTGTATATATTACATATGTAGGGATTGGGCCTGTATATATTACATATGTAGGGATGTTATTTAATTTTGATAACAGCCTGTTCTGTGTCTTATGTGTCTGTTTCCTCCTCAGGTACCTGTTGTTTTACAGACAGACAGTGGATCAGCTGGTCTGTAGTGGAGTGTTAAGTCAGCGACAGACCAGTTTAGCTGTAGTGACTGAAGCCATTACAGGACTGTGGGACAACTTCTCTCCAGAACGCCGGGCATCTTACCAGGTAGTTAACCAGACCAGACTCGTAGGATCTGAGGGCTGGTATGTATGCTTTGTTCTGTGTTATTGATTGTGTTTATTGATTGTGTTTGATGCTATTGATTGTGTTTATTGATTGTGTTTGATGCTATTGATTGTGTTTGGTGCTATTGATATTGTTTATTGTATTTAATTGTTTTTGCCAGGACTTGGTGCAGGATGTCTATAATGTGCTGAATAAAGAGATGGTGTCTCCTTCAGAAGACAGGTACATTTCTGATACATGTGGGCTCTGTCAGCTCATCTGACTGGGATTATAAAGGACCTCCGTGCCACCATCCTCTGGGGAGGGAGAGGAGGAGGGGGGGAGGAGGAGGAGGAGGAGGTAGTTCTGTTCTGAGGTGTGTGTTGCTATGTGATGTTTGTTTGTTGCTTTTAAGGTGTGTGTGTTGCTTGCACTGAGGAGTGTGTGTGTGTTGCTCTGAGGTGTGTGTGTGTGTGTGTGTTGCTCTGAGGTGTGTGTGTGTGTGTTGAGTCTCCTCACGTATCTCTCTAATAGAGAATGTCTGCAGAGTCCGGATTGAACTCATCAATCACCTTCAACACACACACACACTGGAGCAGAGCGCACATACACACTCTTTCTTTAAACACACCTGATATAACCACACACATCTGGATCTCAAACACACACACACAAACACACACACACACCACTGGGGAGAAGGTGTGGAAGGACACAGACAGACATACTCTATTTTATGCTCACCCTTATTCCACTATAGTGGTGCTGTTATTCCACTATAGTGGTGCTGTTATTCCACTATAGTGGTGCTGTTATTCCACTATAGTGGTGCTGTTATTCCACTATAGTGGTGCTGTTATTCCACTATAGTGGTGCTGTTATTCCAGTATGGCAGTGGACTGTTATTCCAGCATGGTCATGATGGTATTCCAGCATGGTCATGATGGTATTCCAGTATGGCAGTGGACTGTTATTCCAGTATGGTCATGATGGTATTCCAGTATGGCAGTGGACTGTTATTCCAGTATGGTCATGATGGTATTCCAGTATGGCAGTGGACTGTTATTCCAGCATGGTCATGATTTTATTCCAGGGTGGTAGTGCTGTTATTTTATTATATTCCACTCATTTAATTCAGGTATAATTAATTGCCAGCTGTTTTATTCAATAATAAAAATATGGTGGCAAATGAGAAACTTGTCCCGTATTAACCAGAGCGCATACAGAGAGATTTATCTATGATGACACCTGACAAGTTTATTTATTTAGCATATTTAATGTCCTACTGGTAATATTAATGTATTTAGATTTAAAAACCTGAGACACACACAGACACACACACACACACACACACACACACACACACATGTCTAACCTTAAAATGAGCTCACACGTATTTATTCTCTGTGGATAATACAGGTGCTATAATCCTAAACCTATTGTCTAATCCTGGTTTTACACACATATTATTTACTATTAATAATACTAACCTTAATCTTAAACCTATCGTCTAATCCTGGGTTTACACAAATATTATTTAATATTAATAATACTAACCTTAATCTTAAACCTATTGTCTAATCCTGGGTTTACACAAATATTATTTAATATTAATAATACTAACCTTAATCCTAAACCTATTGTCTAATCCTGGGTTTACACAAATATTATTTAATATTAATAATACTAACCTTAATCCTAAACCTATTGTCTAATCCTACTATTGTAATGACAGCTTTAACATTAGCTAAATTGATGTTATTTTTGCTTAACGTCACAATCTGCTATCTAGTTCCATTAGCACAAACGTCTAACGTAAAATACTTGTGCATAAATCAACACAAACATTAGCATTAATTAGCTTTTAGTGCAAAATTGCGTTACGCAGGAAGAGATATTACTGATTTAAAACCCATTGCTTTTGCCTCAGATATTTCTTTTGAGTTGAAATGTGCAATGGCTGGTAAAATATGGGGGGGGACCATTAAGTGAATTTCCAACCCTCACTTGTGGTCATAAGAACTCTGCTGACCACAGATGTTCCTGAAAGTGACCACCTCTATCTCTTTTTAAGAGGGATACATTTTCACAAGGTTTATAATTAAAAGACAATAAGCAGCAGTTTGTCAGAAGTCTTTGAATTATTCATTTAACTCAATCTAACAATCAATAACTTGAATGTCTGGTTAATAATGTCTGGTTGATAACGTCTGGTTGATAACGTCTGGTTGATAACGTCTGGTTGATAACGTCTCCTAATCTTTCTTTGGTAGACCTCCAGGTTCTACTTTTTTGCCTGTCCTATTTTTTCAAAATGTTTCTGTAGGCTTGTGAGTTAGGATTCAGGTTTGTGTTAAAGGTTTATGATTTTTTTGTTTTGAAAAGTAATGAAATGACATGGTGTGTGTCTTGTCTCTAGTTCCGTCCCCATCTTGCAACAATGTGTTGACTTGGAGAACCTCACAGAGATCTACAGGAACATCATGTTCTTCGCCAAAGATCAGATCCTTCCTCAGGTTCGTCATAGGTCATCGTACAGAGCTGAAACATAATCGGCTATTTCTCAAAGCCACTCCTCTCTAACCGTGTCCTCCAAAGGGTTTTTAGTAGAAGCCACTCCCCTCTGAATGTGTCCTCCAATGGGTTTTTAGTAGAAGCCCTCACCTCTGAATGTGTCCTCCAATGGGTTTTAAGGAGATGAGAGAATAGTCCCCAATAGACAGTTTTTCTAGATAAATAATGTCCCCAAATTTGAACCATTTGGTGTTTTTAAACAGTGATGAAGATTCCTTTACCTGTCAATGTTTTTCATGTACTGCTTTTATGATTGTAAATTAAGATTTGATTTCAGAGTATTAGAGTTTTGTGTGCCCGAACGAGATACGTGGCATCTCTCTCCTCTCCATCCTGTGGGCCCACCACTCACAGGAACAACCGCAGGGGTCGGGTGCGCTGTCATATGGGTGACAGTGAAGGTGGGGGGTCTCGACGGATCAGACCCGGGCGGCAGAAGCTTGCTTTGGGGACGTGGAACGTCACCTCACTGGGGGGGAAGGAGCCAGAACTTGTGCGTGAGGTGGAGCGATACCAGTTGGATCTGGTGGGACTTACCTCTACGCACAACCGTGGCTCTGGAACCTTACTCCTGGATAGGGGTTGGACTCTGTTCTTCTCTGGAGTTGCCCAGGGTGAGAGGCGGCGGGCTGGTGTGGGGATACTCACGAGCCCACGTCTGAGCACGGCGGTGTTGGAGTTTACCCCGGTGGATGAGAGGTTTGCCTCCCTACGCCTAAGGGTGGTGGGGGGGAAAACTCTGACTGTTGTTTGTGCTTATGCACCAAACAGCAGTTCGGAGTATTCAGCCTTCTTGGAGACCCTGAAGGAGTCCTATATAGGGCTCCAGTAGGGGACTCCATCATTCTGCTGGGAGACTTCAACGCACATGTGGGCAACGATGGAGACACCTGGAGAGGCGTGATTGGGAGGAACGGCCTCCCTGATCTAAACCCGAGCGGTCGTTTGTTATTGGACTTCTGTGCTAGTCATGGATTGTCTATAACAAACACCATGTTCGAACATAAGGAGGCGCATAAGTGTACATGGTACCAGAGCACCCTAGGCCGAAGGTCAATGATCGATTTTGTGATCGTATCGGCTGATCTAAGGCCGCATGTTTTGGACACTCGGGTGAAGAGAGGGGCAGAGCTGTCAACTGATCACCATCTGGTAGTGAGTTGGATCAGAGGGTGGGGAAAGACTTTAGACAGACCAGGTAAGCCCAAACGGGTGGTGCGGGTGAACTGGGAACGTCTGGAGGAGGCCCCTGTCCGAAAGATCTTCAACTCACACCTCCGGCGGAGCTTTTCAGGCATCCCTGTGGAGGTTGGGGGCATTGAACCTGAGTGGGCAATGTTCAAAGCTTCTATTGCTGAAGCTGCGGCGGTGAGCTGTGGTCTCAAGGTCCTAGGTGCCTCAAGGGGTGGTAACCCTAGAACACCGTGGTGGACCACGGTGGTCAGGGAAGCTGTCCGACTGAAGAAGGAGGCCTTCAGGGATATGCTAGCCCTGGGGACTCCGGAGGCAGTTGCAGGGTACCGACAGGCCCGAAGGGCTGCAGCCGCTGCCGTGTCAGAGGCAAAGCAGCGGGTGTGGGAGAAGTTTGGAGAAGCTATGGAGAAGGACTTTCGGTCGGCACCAAAATGCTTCTGGAAAACCGTTCGGCACCTCAGAAGGGGAAAACGGGGAACCATCCAAGCTGTGTACAGTAAGGATGGGACACTGTTGACCTCAACTGATGATGTGATCGGGCGCTGGAAAGAGCATTTTGAGGAGCTCCTGAATCCGACCTACACGCCCTCTAGTACAGAGGCAGAGCTGGAGGCTGATGGAGGGTCATCGTCAGTTTCCCTGGGGGAAGTCGCTGAGGTAGTCAAACAACTCCACAGTGGCAAAGCCCCAGGGACTGATGAGATTCGTCCAGAAATGCTAAAAGCTTTGGGTGGGGAAGGGCTGTCTTGGTTGACACGCCTCTTCAACATTGCATGGAAGTCTGGGACAGTGCCAGAGGAGTGGCAGACCGGGGTGGTGGTTCCCCTCTTTAAAAAGGGGGACCAGAGAGTGTGTGCCAATTACAGAGGTATCACACTCCTCAGCCTTCCTGGTAAAGTGTACTCCAAAGTGCTGGAAAGGAGGGTTCGGCCAATAGTCGAACCTCAGATTGAAGAGGAACAATGCGGTTTTCGTCCTGGCCGGGGAACCACGGACCAGCTCTTTACTCTCGCAAGGATCCTGGAGGGGGCCTGGGAGTATGCCCATCCAGTCTACATGTGTTTTGTGGATCTGGAGAAGGCGTATGACCGGGTACCCCGGGATCTTTTGTGGGAGGTGCTGCGGGAGTATGGGGTGAGGGGGTCTCTTCTCAGGGCCATCCAATCTCTGTACGCTCAAAGCATGAGCTGTGTCCGTGTCCTCGGCAGTAAGTCGGATTCGTTCCCGGTGGGGGTTGGCCTCCGCCAGGGCTGCGCTTTGTCACCAATCCTGTTTGTAATATTCATGGACAGGATATCAAGGCGTAGTCATGGGGGGAGGGGTTCCCGTTCGGTGGGCTGATGGTCACATCACTGCTTTTTGCGGATGATGTGGTCCTGATGGCCTCATCGGTCGGTGACCTTCAGCACTCACTGGATCGGTTCGCAGCCGAGTGTGAAGCGGCTGGGATGAGGGTTAGCACCTCTAAATCTGAGGCCATGACTCTCAGCAGGAAACCGGTGGAGTGCCTACTCCGGGTAGGGAATGAGTCCTTACTCCAAGTGAAGGAGTTCAAGTACCTCGGGGTCCTGTTCGCGAGTGAGGGAACAATGGAGCGGGAGTTTGGTCGGAGGATCGGAGCAGCGGGGCGGTGTTGCATTCGCTTCACCGCACCGTTGTGACGAAAAGAGAGCTGAGCCGAAAGGCAAAAGCTCTCGATCTACCGGTCAATCTTTGTTCCTACCCTCACCTATGGTCATGAAAGCTGGGTCATGACCGAAAGAACGAGATCGCGGGTACAAGCGGCCGAAATGGGTTTTCTCAGAAAGGTGGCTGGCCTCTCCCTTAGGGATAGGGTGAGAAGCTCAGTCATCCGAGAGGAACTCGGAGTAGAGCCGCTGCTCCTTTGCATAGAAAGGAGCCAGTTGAGGTGGTTCGGGCATCTTGTAAGAATGCCACCTGGGCGCCTCCCTAGAGAGGTGTTCCAGGCACGTCCAGCTGGGAGGAGACCTCGGGGAAGACCCAGGACTAGGTGGAGAGATTATATCTCCACACTGGCCTGGGAACGCCTCGGGATTCCCCAGTCAGAGCTGGCTAATGTTGCCCGGGAAAGGGAAGTTTGGGGTCCCCTGCTAGAGCTGCTACCCCCGCGACCCGACCCCGGATAAGCGGTTGAAGATGAGATGAGAGATGAGAGTTTTGTGTTGTATGTTTGTGAAGCTGAATTACTGACTTGCTGTGACCTAAGACTTTTAAAAAGAACTAACCGTATTAAATGAAATTAATTTTGTAAAGTTCTCTTTACATGGAAGTGCAAAAGTGCAAACAGCCAACCTAAAGCCAACACTTTTCTTCTGTACTTGTAGGAGCCGACTGACCTGGTAGATGACGAGGGGAATTTCCTCAAATGCTCAGAGGCCTTAGACAGTGACGACATGTGAAGATGTCTTTCAACATGCATTTCATGTGCTAGTTTTAATGTTCCGCTTTACGGTTTTTAACCTTTTTTTAATGTCGTTTTTAAAACTCTTGACATTCGTGTTTTTGTATGACGTTGTAAAGTTCTGTTTTGTTTAGAAAAAGGTGTGTCCAATTTAGTTTGTCATTGTTCAGTTAATTTATGGATGAAGCTGAGCTGGGTGTCCCCAAATAATAAATAATGATATACTATGTAGTCATGACCGCACAAAAGGATGAAGAAAACATATTTACATATTATCCATCTCAGCTTTTATTCTGAAAACAGCAGCATCATATCTGTTTTAGTCACCTTAGTGATCCAACATATCTGGTTCTGTCCGGCTCACCATATCTCATACACACCATACCTCACACACCATTCCTACCCTGGTCCAGTACCACACAGGTGAGCCCGGGTCCAGTACCACACAGGTGAGCACTGCTCCAGTACCACACAGGTGAGCCCTGGTCCAGTACCATGCAGGTGAGCCCTGGTCCAGTACCACGCAGGAGAGCCCGGGTCCAGTACCACGCAGGTTAGCCATGGTCCAGTACCACGCAGGTTTCCACTGTCGTCTCCAGGGCAGCTAGTGATATCATCACCTCTGTTCTCAACGCGACCATAGAGATGGACAGAGGGAGCATTTCTCTTGTGTTCTCGTTATGGTGACTGAGTGCAAGGGCAGTCTTATTGAGATCGTCTTCATTTTGAAGTAGCACATAATAATCCACGTCCCTCTTGCTGACAGGTTTAGATAGAATTTCATAATTTGTAGTCTGACCATTCTGGTGTCTCTCCTGTCCCCCTCACATGTGTTAGAAATACTGTCCTGCAGTCTTAAAACTCAACCTCTTACACTCTTACAACCTCTCAGTCTGGTTCGGATTTGTTTTTGTTCCCCTGGGAAACACTAACATTTGTAATAGTGATCAACGATGAGCCTCACATGCTGAGTGGTGAAACAGGTGGAGTTATAATGGAGTCTTATAATGGACTGTTATAATGGAGTGTTATAATGGACTGTTATAATGGAGTGTTATAATGGAGTGTTATAATGTTATAATGGAGTGTTATAATGGAGTGTTATAATGTTATAATAGTGTTATAATGGAGTGTTATAATGTTATAATGGACTGTTATAATGGAGTGTTATAATGGACTGTTATAATGGAGTGTTATAATGGAGTGTTATAATGTTATAATGGAGTGTTATAATGGAGTGTTATAATGTTATAATAGTGTTATAATGGAGTGTTATAATGTTATAATGGACTGTTATAATGGAGTGTTATAATGGACAGTTATAATGTTATAATGGACTGTTATAATGGAGTGTTATAATGGACAGTTATAATGTTATAATGGACAGTTATAATGGCATCATGACATGACACTGGCTCGTGACCAGGAAGGACTCAAGTTGATCAAAGGACCAAGTGTTGGTGTCTAGATAACCTTTCACGGTACACCCTAGCACATTCCAGAGAGTGTCACATCTATGTATATTCATAGGACATGAATGAACACATCTCATCAAAACCATCCATCAAATAAGACAGCCACTTCCTGTTCCTTTGATAAAGCAGAAGTGCACATATGTAGAATACAGATTGTGTGAATGACCTCAAGCAGTCCTTGTTCTCTTATAATAGTTGTGGGATTCGTTTTGATCAATATCAGACATTAATATTTTTAGTCAAAGACAGAATTTCTCCCTCTGTGCCCCAAATAACAACCTATTAGTTCACTATCTATACGCAGGGCCCATTGGATTTTGGTCAAAATCAGTTAACTACATAGGGAATAGGGCACTATTTTGGAAGCAACCTAACTGCCAATCTTCCAGATGACATTTCCATGATGTGCTTCGACATGCATTTGATTTAGTTGTGGCTTTTTGTCTCCTATCTCTGAGGAACACATTAGCATTTTCTGAAAAGTGAAACTGAATGTGCTGTCTGTCAGGCGATTCATATTATTGTTTTATTTTCTTAGCACAAAAAAGGTTTCAGTGTGCATTATGTATACACACAATGCTTCAGAGCTTTTGTCCTCTCTCCTTAGCACTCGCTGAGCGTTTCTATGGGAGACAAACGCACACAAACACACATATTACATTAAGCCCAGCAATTAACAGCTGGGAATGAACAAGTCTGTCTGCTTTCTGGGTCCAAGTCCACAGCCAGTCCATCTCAGGATGTAATTCCAGAAGTCTAGAGAGCTGTAGAAGGCTTTCGATCGCTCCAGGCAGTCCCAAGCCCAGTCGGGTTGTCTCTCTACATCCACATCAAGAGAGACAGACTACTGTGACACTGAGAGAGACCTACACAGCTTCCTCAGTCAGTAGGCTCTCCTGGAGGTGGTCCATTCAGTTCAATGTGGATAGAACTATGTCTGAGATGACAATCTCTCCTTTACATTTAGTCGTTAAGCACACAGTTCTCCAGAGCCACTTACAGGCCAATTACAGTTAAAGACCTTCCTCAAAGGCACAATGACAGAGTTTCACCATGTTGGCAACAATATTTCAATCAGTAACCCTGGTTACACTCAGATTAGTTAACCCTGGGTAGGCCAAAGGTCATAACCCCAAACTAAAGGGCAGCGTTAACAAGATGCTGACCTTGGCTCTGAATGGTTGGCTCAAAGTTCAGAGAATATTGTAGCGTCTAAATCTGTTTTCACACTGACACCCTTATTCGGATATTGTTTCCAGTAAATAAAAGTCCAGGTCACACCAGTAAATAAAACTCCAGGTCACACCAGTAAATAAAAGTCCAGGCCACACCAGTAAATAAAAGTCCAGGCCAGACCAGTAAATAAAAGTCCAGGTCACACCAGTAAATAAAAGTCCAGGCCACACCAGTAAATAAAAGTCCAGGCCACACCAGTAAATAAAAGTCCAGGTCACACCAGTAAATAAAAGTCCAGGTCACACCAGTAAATAAAAGTCCAGGTCACACCAGTAAATAAAAGTCCAGGTCACACCAATAAATAAAAGTCCAAGTCACACCAGTAAATAAAAGTCACTGTGTGAAGAACAGATTTTCAAAGACTTCCACGTAAACCATAGTTTCTGATTCCTCACCTGACCGTAAATATTTGCCCACTTCTGAGTCCCCATGTGGGTCATCTGTCCTTACATCTATAGTCCTTTTCCCATCTCTACCCAGCGCTCCCCCAGTGATGTCTGGGAGGAGCAGTCATGGCTAGTGCATTATGGGTAGTGTAGTCCTTACAGGTCAGAATGTGTGGCTGATCGGTGGTGGCTAGCTGTTGTTCTCTGCAGTCATGTATTTGAGCGCGGCGAAGCCATATCGTCTGGACATGTTCTGTTGAAACTCCTCCTTCAGAGTCTTTAGACAAACCCGGTACTGCTTGTTGGAGCGGAACTTGGTGATGTCAAAGCTGGGAGCATGAGGCATGTGGATCATGTAGGCATTGGGAAGAACGACAAATTCATACTCCTGGAGAGAGAGGGAGAGAGAGATCAGAACACATACTCCTGAAGAGAAAGAGAGATCAGAACACATACTCCTGGAGAGAGAGATCAGAACACATACTCCTGGAGAGAGAGGAAGAGATATGAGAACGCATACTCCTGGAGAGAGAGAGAGAGATCAGAACACATACTCCTGGTGAGAGAGAGAGATCAGAACACATACTCCTGGAGAGAGAGATCAGAACACATACTCCTGGAGAGAGAGAGATCAGAACGCATACTCCTGGAGAGAGAGAGAGAGATCAGAACACATACTCCTGGAGAGAGAGAGATCAGAACACGTACTCCTGGAGAGAGAGAGGAAGAGATATGAGAACGCATACTCCTGGAGAGAGAGAGAGAGATCAGAACACATACTCCTGGAGAGAGAGAGATCAGAACACATACTCCTGGAGAGAGAGAGAGATCAGAACACATACTCCTGGAGAGAGAGAGAGAGAGATCAGAACACATACTCCTGGAGAGAGAGAGAGATCAGAACACGTACTCCTGGAGAGAGAGAGGAAGAGATATGAGAACGCATACTCCTGAAAGGTGCACAGACAGTGTTAATACAGGAGTGTTCAGTGTAGATAGACAGTGTTAATACTGGAGTGTTCAGTGTAGATGGACAGTGTTAATACAGGAGTGTTCAGTGTTAATACAGGAGTGTTCAGTGTAGATGGACAGTGTTAATACTGCAGTGTTCAGTGTAGATAGACAGTGTTAATACAGCAGTGTTCAGTGTAGATGGACAGTGTTAATGCAGGAGTGTTAATATAGGAGTGTTCAGTGTAGATGGACAGTGTTAATACAGGAGTGTTAATACAGGGGTGTTCAGTGTAGATGGTCAGTGTTAATACAGGAGTGTTCAGTGTAGATGGACAGTGTTAATACAGGAGTGTTCAGTGTTAATACAGGAGTGTTCAGTGTAGATGGACAGTGTTAATACAGGAGTGTTCAGTGTAGATGGACAGTGTTAATACAGCAGTGTTCAGTGTAGATGGACAGTGTTAATGCAGGAGTGTTAATATAGGAGTGTTCAGTGTAGATGGACAGTGTTAATACAGGAGTGTTAATACAGGGTTTTCAGTGTAGATGGACAGTGTTAATACAGGAGTGTTCAGTGTAGATGGACAGTGTTAATACAGGAGTGTTCAGTGTTAATACAGGAGTGTTCAGTGTAGATGGACAATGTTAATACAGTAGTGTTAATACAGGAGTGTTCAGTGTAGATGGACAGTGTTAATACAGGAGTGTTAATACAGTAGTGTTAATACATGAGTGTTAATACAGGAGTGTTAATACAGGAGTGTTCAGTATAGATGGACAGTGTTAATACAGGAGTGTTAATACAGGAGTGTTAATACAGTAGTGTTAATACAGGAGTGTTCAGTATAGATGGACAGTGTTAATACAGGAGTGTTAATACAGTAGTGTTAATACAGGAGTGTTCAGTATAGATGGACAGTGTTAATACAGGAGTGTTAATACAGGAGTGTTCAGTATAGATGGACAGTGTTAATACAGTAGTGTTAATACAGGAGTGTTCAGTGTAGATGGACAGTGTTAATACAGCAGTGTTCAGTGTTAATACAGGAGTGTTCAGTGTAGATGGACAGTGTTAATACAGGAGTGTTCAGTGTTAATACAGGAGTGTTCAGTGTAGATGGACAGTGTTAATACAGGAGTGTTCAGTGTAGATGGACAGTGTTAATACAGCAGTGTTCAGTGTAGATGGACAGTGTTAATGCAGGAGTGTTAATATAGGAGTGTTCAGTGTAGATGGACAGTGTTAATACAGGAGTGTTAATACAGGGTTTTCAGTGTAGATGGACAGTGTTAATACAGGAGTGTTCAGTGTAGATGGACAGTGTTAATACAGGAGTGTTCAGTGTTAATACAGGAGTGTTCAGTGTAGATGGACAATGTTAATACAGTAGTGCTAATACAGGAGTGTTCAGTGTAGATGGACAGTGTTAATACAGGAGTGTTAATACAGTAGTGTTAATACATGAGTGTTAATACAGGAGTGTTAATACAGGAGTGTTCAGTATAGATGGACAGTGTTAATACAGGAGTGTTAATACAGGAGTGTTAATACAGTAGTGTTAATACAGGAGTGTTCAGTATAGATGGACAGTGTTAATACAGGAGTGTTAATACAGTAGTGTTAATACAGGAGTGTTCAGTATAGATGGACAGTGTTAATACAGGAGTGTTCAGTATAGATGGACAGTGTTAATACAGTAGTGTTAATACAGGAGTGTTCAGTGTAGATGGACAGTGTTAATACAGCAGTGTTCAGTGTTAATACAGGAGTGTTCAGTGTAGATGGACAGTGTTAATACAGGAGTGTTAATACAGGAGTGTTCAGTGTAGATGGACAGTGTTAATACAGGAGTGTTCAGTGTAGATGGACAGTGTTAATACAGGAGTGTTAATACTGCAGTGTTCAGTGTAGATGGACAGTGTTAATACAGCAGTGTTCAGTATAGATGGACAGTGTTAATGCAGGAGTGTTAATATAGGAGTGTTCAGTGTAGATGGACAGTGTTAATACAGGAGTGTTAATACAGGGTTTTCAGTGTAGATGGACAGTGTTAATACAGGAGTGTTCAGTGTAGATGGACAGTGTTAATTCAGGAGTGTTCAGTGTTAATACAGGAGTGTTCAGTGTAAATGGACAATGTTAATACAGTAGTGTTAATAAAGTAGTGTTAATACAGGAGTGTTAATACAGGAGTGTTCAGTA
This sequence comes from Dallia pectoralis, assembly GCA_029465975.1. Classification (NCBI taxonomy): domain Eukaryota; kingdom Metazoa; phylum Chordata; class Actinopteri; order Esociformes; family Umbridae; genus Dallia; species Dallia pectoralis. Next base: position 1,022,391 of record CM055758.1, read on the forward strand.
TAGATGGACAGTGTTAATACAGGAGTGTTAATACAGTAGTGTTAATACATGAGTGTTAATACAGGAGTGTTCAGTATAGATGGACAGTGTTAATACAGGAGTGTTAATACAGTAGTGTTAATACAGGAGTGTTCAGTATAGATGGACAGTGTTAATACAGGAGTGTTAATACAGGAGTGTTCAGTATAGATGGACAGTGTTAATACAGGAGTGTTAATACAGTAGTGTTAATACAGGAGTGTTCAGTATAGATGGACATTGTTAATACAGTAGTGTTAATACAGTAGTGTTAATACAGGAGTGTTCAGTATAGATAAACAGTGTTAATACAGTAGTGTTAATACAGTAGTGTTCAGTGTAGGAGTTCACACATACCTGTGCATCCAGCTCCATAATGTGTGCCACCTTATTCCAACCAAAGCCCACAAAGCGCCGGTCGTATTCTGGACTGTCTCGTCTCACCATCACATAGGGTTCAAAGTCTGCCTCCCATTCAACCCGATATGGAGTGGTGGCCGTTCTCCACTTGGCAAAGTTTGTGGGAGCGTGGCCCTTTGTCCAAACATGGTACCTAGAAGAACGAAACAATATTATATATATATTATATATGTGTGGTTATCTGGGCTAAGGCTAGATACACAACAGATTGTGGCTCGTGGTTCAATTCCTCCTTGGGGCAGGTGTACGGTTTCTCAGTAGGGCAGGTGTACGGTTTCTCAGTGAGGTAGGTGTATGGTTTCTCAGTGGGGGAGGTGTACGGTTTCTCAGTGGGGCAGGTGTATGGTTTCTCAGTGGGGGAGGTGTATGGTTTCTCAGTGGGGGAGGTGTACGGTTTCTCAGTGGGGCAGGTGTATGGTTTCTCAGTGGAGCAGGTGTATGGTTTCTCAGTGGAGCAGGTGTATGGTTTCTCAGTGGGGCAGGTGTATGGTTTCTCAGTGGAGCAGGTGTATGGTGTTACCTGAAGGTGAACAGCGTTCCCATGTCCAGCTGGGACAGCAGTTCAGCCTTTGACTTGGGGTAAGACAGACGATATCGGAGCGTCTCGAACGCTGGCACCACCAGGGCCTTCTTACTGTTGGCCATGTCAAGCTGCACCACAGACTTCCTACAGCAGAAACATCATTAGAACATGCTAATGTGACACATGTTGAATAAGAACAGAGTGGTACACAGTCTCACCTGAGGTACTCGTACAGGCCATACATGGGCAGGAAGTCGATATCAGTCAGGAACATATATGGTGTGTTGACCTGTCTCATTGCTACGTTCCTGAGCAGGTTGACAGGGTAGAACTGGCCCTCCTTGTAGACGATGTGATAGCCCACGTTCCCTCTGGACATCAGGACCTCAGAGCCCTGGGCGTAACGCAGAAACTGTTGTGCTTCAGCATCGGACAGATAGAGGGCCAGGCTGATTGGGCCCTCCCAGTGCTTACAGATAGCCTCTAACATCTGGAGCCTTTAAGAGAAATACACACACTACAGTTAGACAGAGTTATAACCTGACCAAGAGTTATAACCTGACCAAGAGTTATAACATGACCAAGAGTTATAACCTGACCAAGAGTTATAACCTGACCAAGAGTTATAACCTGACCAAGAGTTATAACATGACCAAGAGTTATAACCTGACCAAGAGTTATAACCTGACCAAGAGTTATAACCTGACCAAGAGTTATAACCTGACCAAGAGTTATAACCTGACCAAGAGTTATAACCTGACCAAGAGTTATAACCTGACCAAGAGTTATAACCTGACCAAGAGTTATAACCTGACCAAGAGTTATAACCTGACCAAGAGTTATAACCTGACCAAGAGTTATAACCTGACCAAGAGTTATAACCTGACCAAGAGTTATAACCTGACCAAGAGTTATAACCTGACCAAGAGTTATAACCTGACCAAGAGTTATAACCTGACCAAGAGTTATAACCTGACCAAGAGTTATAACCTGACCAAGAGTTATAACCTGACCAAGAGTTATAACTTGACCAAGAGTTATAACCTGACCAAGAGTTATAACCTGACCAAGAGTTATAACATGACCAAGAGTTATAACATGACCAAGAGTTATAACCTGACCAAGAGTTATAACATGACCAAGAGTTATAACCTGACCAAGAGTTATAACATGACCAAGAGTTATAACCTGACCAAGAGTTATAACCTGACCAAGAGTTATAACCTGACCAAGAGTTATAACATGACCAAGAGTTATAACCTGACCAAGAGTTATAACATGACCAAGAGTTATAACCTGACCAAGAGTTATAACCTGACCAAGAGTTATAACATGACCAAGAGTTATAACATGACCAAGAGTTATAACCTGACTATACCATGAGATATATGTGCTACATATGAGTCCTACCTGTAAGTCCTAGATGATATATAGATATATAGGACTCACAGGTAGGACTTACAGGAGTCATACATATAAGTCCTACGTACGAGTCCTACCTGTCCATGGAGAGCTGGGCCACCAGGGTAACGTCTGTGTGGTCGCTGGTGGGCTCATATTCATAGTGGAGGAAGTACAGGTGGGTTCTGTGGACCGTAAATCTCTCCCGTCTAAACTCATAACATGGATCATCCTCATCTAGTTCAGATAGAGTCTTCTGGAGCTGCAGAGAGAGTGGAGACGAGATCAAGACAGAGGAGTCCAGGAGGAGAAAATAGGAGGAGAGATGGAGAGGAGAGGGTAGAGAGGAGGATAGGAGAGAAGGAGATGAGAGGGAAAAGAAGAAAGGAAGCAGAGAGGAAAGAATCAGGGAGGAGAGAAGGAAAGGAGAGGAGGAGAGAAGGAAAGGAGAGGATTAGGGAGGAGAGAAGGAAAGGAGAGGAGGAGAGAAGGAAAGGAGAGGATTAGGGAGGAGAGAAGGAAAGGAGAGGATCAGGGAGGATAGGAGAGAAGGAAAGGAGAGGATTAGGGAGGAGAGAAGGAAAGGAGAGGAGGATAGGAGAGAAGGAAAGGAGAGGATCAGGTAGGAGATAAGGAGAGGAGGAGAGGGGAGTACCAGGTTTATAATAGTAAATAGTGGTAATAACAGCAGCACTTGTTCTGAGCTTCTCTTCTGTGTCTTAATTCAAACATGGACTCAAATTAGCCAGGATGAGAGGAAATTAGGATAAAACAGCCTAACAACTGAACAGTTAGCTCTCCCCCTCTTCCTCCCCTCGTTCCCCTGCTTCCATCTCTTCTTTCTATTTTCGCTCTGTAATAATTATAGCGTCATATCTGATCCCAGCCGTTATGTTTTGCTGAGGGTAGAACGGTCACACTTGGGAAGAGAAGAAACACGGGGTTCCACCAACACACGTGTACCAAATACATGTTCTAGATATCCCTCTCATGTTCCCTGGGTGACACAGCTGGGCTACGGGGTTCCACCAACACACGTGTACCAAATACATGTTCTAGATATCCCTCATGTTCCCTGGGTGACACAGCTGGGCTACGGGGTTCCACCAACACACGTGTACCAAATACATGTTATAGATATCCCTCTCATGTTCCCTGGGTGACACAGCTGGGCTACGGGGTTCCACCAACACACGTGTACCAAATACATGTTCTAGATATCCCTCTCATGTTCCCTGGGTGTGACACAGCTGGGCTACGGGGTTTCACCAACACACGTGTACCAAATACATGTTCTAGATATCCCTCTCATGTTCCCTGGGTGACACAGCTGGGCTACGGGGTTCCACCAACACACGTGTACCAAATACATGTTCTAGATATCCCTCTCATGTTCCCTGGGTGACACAGCTGGGCTACGGGGTTCCCATTGGAGAATGTCGCCCGGTTCTAGCTGTCGTCCCCTTAAGCTCTGGGCCGTCTGATTGGTCCCAAATGATTGTGTTGGCATTTTTCTGTGACCACTTCCTTATCCTCCACTGCAGGCTGATGGCCGTCACTTGTTTAAGGGTTACGTCTGTCTTCCTCTGAGATAATACAGAGACACTGGGGTTGCTGGAACGCAATTTCTCAAATGTCACCAGAAACATGGAATGATTTTTGTGGCCCTTTGAAACTTTTAATCAGGCTGTCTATAACAGGATGAAGCTTCTGCGTGTTGCTCACGGCTTTGAACTGTGAGTGTGTGTGTGTTTAAAACATGACAGAGCCTAAGTACACTGCAGACCTCCAGCTGGGCTTTAGGTCCAGACAATCTCTGATGACTTCATTAGCCTAATCATTACAGTAATGAGCTTTAAATCATCACTGCTCCAACATGGAGACCGTGTGTGTTAAGGAGAGAGTGTGTGTGTGAACGTGTGTGTGTGAAGAAGAGTGTGTGTGTGAAGGAGAGAGTGTGTGTGAACGTGTGTGTGTGGAGGAGAGTGTGTGAACGTGTGTGTGTGTGAACGTGTGTGTGTGAAGAAGAGTGTGTGTGTTAAGGAGAGAGTGTGTGTGTGAACGTGTGTGTGTGAAGAAGAGTGTGTGTGGAGGAGAGTGTGTGAAGGAGAGTGTGTGTGTGAAGGAGAGCGTGTGTGTGTGAACGTGTGTGAAGAAGAGTGTGTGTGTTAAGGAGAGAGTGTGTGTGTGAACATGTGTGTGTGAAGAAGAGTGTGTGTGTGAAGGAGAGCGTGTGTGTGTGAACGTGTGTGTGTGTGAAGGAGAGCGTGTGTGTGTGAACGTGTGTGTGTGTGAAGGAGAGGTGTGTGTGTGAACGTGTGTGTGTCTGTGAAGGAGAGTGTGTGTGAACGACCTCCAACTACGACTTCCACTACGACCTCCACCTATGTCCTCCACCTACGACCTCCACCTACGACCTCAGCCTCCACCTACGACCTCCACCTACGACCTCCCCCTACGTCTTCCACTACGTCCTCCACCTACGTTCTCCACCTACGTCCTCCACCTACGATCTCCACCTACGTCTTCCACTACGTCCTCCACCTACGTTCTCCACCTACGACCTCCACCTACGTCTTCCACTACGTCCTCCACCTACGTCTTCCACCTACGTCTTCCACTACGTCCTCCACCTACGTTCTCGCTGTTGTGGTCGGTCTCACTGGGGCAGCCGAAGAGCTCTCGTCTCAGAAGGTTTCCGTCGTACTCCAGGAATGTGAGATAGAGGTTCCTGAAGAACTCCACATGCTTGTTCTTCACTCGGAGCTTCTTAGGAGAGTTCCAATGTATCACCTGATGAAGAGAACGAGAAAGGAGAGGGGAGGGAAGAAGAGAGGGAGGGAGGGAAGGAGAGAGGGAGGGAAGGAGAGAGGGAGGGAAGGAGAGAGGGAGGGAAGGAGAGAGGGAGGGAAGGAGAGAGGGAGGGAAGGAGAGAGGGAGGGAAGGAGAGAGGAGAGAGGGAGGGAAGGAGAGAGGAGAGAGGGAGGGAAGGAGAGAGGAGAGAGGGAGGGAAGGAGAGAGGGAGGGAAGGAGAGAGGGAGGGAAGGAGAGAGGGAGGGAAGGAGAGAGGGGGAAGGAGAGAGGGGGAAGGAGAGAGGGGGAAGGAGAGAGGGAGGGAAGGAGAGAGGGAGGGAAGGAGAGAGGGAGGGAAGGAGAGAGGAGAGAGGGAGGGAGAGAGGAGAGAGGGAGGGAAGGAGAGAGGGAGGGAAGGAGAGAGGAGAGAGGGAAGGAGAGAGGAGAGAGGGAGGGAAAGAGAGAGGAGAGAGGGAGGGAAGGAGAGAGGGAGGGAAGGAGAGAGGGAGGGAAAGTGAGAGGCAGAATGGCGATAAAGACAGAGAGATAGAGGTAGAGAAAAGTAAAAAAGGAGTGGGAGAACGAGGGAGAGAAAGAGATGCTATCAGACGTTAGCAACAGAAGCATCTCAGAGTCACAGCAGATATGAAGCATTACTGACACACACACACACTCACACACTTCATACACCTACACACACATGTCATGCTTCACAGACCTGCACACACATCCATAAACACCTTCACCCACCCACACCCACATGCTTCACACATGCTTCACACATACACACGCTTTCACACACCCTCCCACACACACACCTCTCTAGACAAAGCGGGTCAGCAAACAGCAAGCATGTGTGTGTGTGTGTGTGTACATCTGTTGTGTGTGTGGGTGTGTATATCTGTTGTGTGTATGTGTGTGTACATCTGCTGTGTTTCAGTGTGCTTTCTTCTAACCTTCAGGTCCGATACGTCTTTGTAGCATTTCTCTGAGCGGGTGTGGTCAGACAGCTGAACATTCCAGAAACAGGGCAGCTGGTAAACCAGGAAGGGGTTCTGTTTGATCACAGCATTAAATATGTCCTGCAGAGAGAGACACAGTTAATATGAATTAACTATACGCACCAGACAATAATGACCAGAGACTCCCTAGTAACCACCCTGATACCAGAGACTCCCTAGTAACCACCCTGATACCAGAGACTCCCTAGTAACCACCCTGATACCAGAGACTCCCTAGTAACCACCCTGATACCAGAGACTCCCTAGTAACCACCCTGATACCAGAGACTCCCTAGTAACCACCCTGATACCAGAGACTCCCTAGTAACCACCCTGATACCAGAGACTCCCTAGTAACCACCCTGATACCAGAGACTCCCTAGTAACCACCCTGATACCAGAGACTCCCTAGTAACCACCCTGATACCAGAGACTCCCTAGTAACCACCCTGATACCAGAGACTACCAGAGACCTAGTAACCACCCTGATACCAGAGACTCCCTAGTAACCACCCTGATACCAGAGACTCCCTAGTAACCACCCTGATACCAGAGACTCCCTAGTAACCACCCTGATACCAGAGACTCCCTAGTAACCACCCTGATACCAGAGACTCCTAGTAACCACCCTGATACCAGAGACTCCCTAGTAACCACCCTGATACCAGAGACTCCCTAGTAACCACCCTGATACCAGAGACTCCCTAGTAACCACCCTGATACCAGAGACTCCCTAGTAACCACCCTGATACCAGAGACTCCCTAGTAACCACCCTGATACCAGAGACTCCCTAGTAACCACCCTGATACCAGAGACTCCCTAGTAACCACCCTGATACCAGAGACTCCCTAGTAACCACCCTGATACCAGAGACTCCCTAGTAACCACCCTGATACCAGAGACTCCCTAGTAACCACCCTGATACCAGAGACTCCTAGTAACCACCCTGATACCAGAGACTCCCTAGTAACCACCCTGATACCAGAGACTCCCTAGTAACCACCCTGATACCAGAGACTCCCTAGTAACCACCCTGATACCAGAGACTCCTAGTAACCACCCTGATACCAGAGACTCCCTAGTAACCACCCTGATACCAGAGACTCCCTAGTAACCACCCTGATACCAGAGACTCCCTAGTAACCACCCTGATACCAGAGACTCCCTAGTAACCACCCTGATACCAGAGACTCCTAGTAACCACCCTGATACCAGAGACTCCCTAGTAACCACCCTGATACCAGAGACTCCCTAGTAACCACCCTGATACCAGAGACTCCCTAGTAACCACCCTGATACCAGAGACTCCCTAGTAACCACCCTGATACCAGAGACTCCCTAGTAACCACCCTGATACCAGAGACTCCCTAGTAACCACCCTGATACCAGAGACTCCCTAGTAACCACCCTGATACCAGAGACTCCCTAGTAACCACCCTGATACCAGAGACTCCCTAGTAACCACCCTGATACCAGAGACTCCCTAGTAACCACCCTGATACCAGAGACTCCCTAGTAACCACCCTGATACCAGAGACTCCCTAGTAACCACCCTGATAGCAGAGACTTCTGACGGGTTCTGTTATCATCATGTCTTCAGCAGCATCTTTATCTCCAACCAGTAAGACCAGTCTAGCCATTAGATCTGCGTCTCCTGGTTTATCAAATCTGCTCTGCTGTAGCAGCAACATTCACCAAGTACATCAAGATGGAATATACAACTCCATTATGCAAATGTGTTTGGTAAATAATGATGTTTGTAAAATCCTAACGCCCTATGGAAAGGTCAGGTTCTGTTCTAAGATCTTGCAGGTTTTTGGCATTTTGGTTTTATTACCCAATAAGATACATGTAAACATTATTATAATGATGACTAGGCTGGTTCAGCTGATTGGACTAGGCTGGTTCAGTGGTGTCTGCTGATTGGACTAGGCTGGTTCAGTGGTGTCTGCTGATTGGACTAGGCTGGTTCAGTGGTGTCTGCTGATTGGACTAGGCTGGTTCAGTGGTGTCTGCTGATTGGACTAGGCTGGTTCAGTGGTGTCTGCTGATTGGACTAGGCTGGTTCAGTGGTGTCTGCTGATTGGACTAGGCTGGTTCAGTGGTGTCTGCTGATTGGACTAGGCTGGTTCAGTGGTGTCTGCTGATTGGACTAGGCTGGTTCAGTGGTGTCTGCTGATTGGACTAGGCTGGTTCAGTGGTGTCTGCTGATTGGACTAGGCTGGTTCAGTGGTGTCTGCTGATTGGACTAGGCTGGTTCAGTGGTGTCTGCTGATTGGACTAGGCTGGTTCAGTGGTGTCTGCTGATTGGACTAGGCTGGTTCAGTGGTGTCTGCTGATTGGACTAGGCTGGTTCAGTGGTGTCTGCTGATTGGACTAGGCTGGTTCAGTGGTGTCTGCTGATTGGACTAGGCTGGTTCAGTGGTGTCTGCTGATTGGACTAGGCTGGTTCAGTGGTGTCTGCTGATTGGACTAGGCTGGTTCAGTGGTGTCTGCTGATTGGACTAGGCTGGTTCAGTGGTGTCTGCTGATTGGACTAGGCTGGTTCAGTGGTGTCTGCTGATTGGACTAGGCTGGTTCAGTGGTGTCTGCTGATTGGACTAGGCTGGTTCAGTGGTGTCTGCTGATTGGACTAGGCTGGTTCAGTGGTGTCTGCTGATTGGACTAGGCTGGTTCAGTGGTGTCTGCTGATTGGACTAGGCTGGTTCAGTGGTGTCTGCTGATTGGACTAGGCTGGTTCAGTGGTGTCTGCTGATTGGACTAGGCTGGTTCAGTGGTGTCTGCTGATTGGACTAGGCTGGTTCTGTGGTGTCTGTTGATTGGACTAGGCTGGTTCAGTGGTGTCTGCTGATTGGACTAGGCTGGTTCAGTGGTGTCTGCTGATTGGACTAGGCTGGTTCTGTGGTGTCTGTTGATTGGACTAGGCTGGTTCAGTGGTCTCTGCTGATTGGAGGCCAATAAAACACTAAAACCAAATGTCTTCACATTCTAAATGAAAATATATTACTGAAGCTGAAGCTTTAATTAAAACAAATGTGCCTCTCATTTATATGAGCAGTAAATAAATGTACCATCGTTGGTGTTTATTACATCACAATGTTAAAGTTTATGTGTGATTGGACATTAGGAAGACCTGTGTGTGTGTGTGTGTTACCTGATCAGCTAGTGATGTAGACAGCATGCTCATTAGCTCTCTCTCTGCAGTCAGTCTCCACATCTGTTCCCACCTCAACTTTCTCAGTCGGTCCAAAAGCAGCAGAATCACACCTGAAAACATTTATTTGTATGCAACGGAACGTTTATTTGTATGCAACGGAACGTTTATTTGTATGCAACGGAACATTTATTTGTATGCAACGGAACATTTATTTGTATGCAACGGAACATTTATTTGTATGCAACGGAACGTTTATTTGTATGCAACGGAACATTTATTTGTATGTAACGGAACATTTATCAATATTTATCAATATTGATGTGTTTGGAAATGAAGTTTACACTTCAGAAAATAGACATCATAACTGCCAGAGACCCTTTATTTTAGAAGGAGAACATTTATTTGTATGTAACTGAACATTTATTTGTACGTAACTGAACAATTATTTAGGGTATAAACGGTGAAATAGAAGGAATTGGGTGTCATTTATAAAGCAAGCGTACATGCCTTTAGCACACTACTGTAGAAAGAAAAATACAGATCATCTATGTGTCGACTGTAACCCAGAAACAAACAGAGGCTTCACTTTACTTTTATTTATGGATTCATACTGCAGAAGCACAGCAAGAATGTGAGAGGGGGAGTATTGAGAATTTGAGAGAGAGAGAGAGAGATAGAGAGAGGAGAGCGAGAGAGGAGGGAGAGAGAGAGGAGAGAGAGAGAGGAGAGAGAACAGGAGAGAGGGAGAGAAGAGACAGAGAATGGAGAGAGAGAAGAAGCGGATTAAGAGAATATGAGAGGCCTCCCAAGAGACTTTCACAACAGACATATTTAGAGTTTCAGAAGTGTGAGAGGCATGCCATTACAAACAGAGCAGAGAGATGGAGAGAGAGATGGAGAGAGAGGCGGAGAGATGGAGAGATGGAGAGAGGGAGAGATGGAGGGAGAGATGGAGAGAGAGCGGCAGAGAGATGGAGAGAGAGAGAGGCAGAGAGAGAGAGAGATGGAGAGAGAGACAGAGAGGCAGAGAGAGAGAGAGAGAAAGAGAGAGAGAGAGAGATGTGCTGCCATTGGACATGCCATTACAAACAGAGCAGAGAGAAGATACACAACACATCCCTGTCATATAACTTCATGATAGAACGAACTGTCAGTCTAACCAGACCAGCTGTTCTATATAATATGTCATATATATATATATACATACATACATACATACATTACATAGAACCAGACCAGCTGTTCTATATAATATGTCATATATATATATACATACATACATACATTACATAGAACCAGACCAGCTGTTATATATAATATGTCATATATATATATACACACATACACATTAGGACAGTATTGGAGTCTGCATTAAGGCATTACATAGAACCTGACCAGCTGTTCTATATAATATGTCATATATATATATATATATATATATATATATATATACATACATACATACACATTAGGACAGTAATGGAGTCTGCATTAAGGCATTACATAGAACCTGACCAGCTGTTATATATAATATGTCATATATATGTATATATATATATATATATATATATATACACACATACACATTAGGGCAGTATTGGAGTCTGCATTAAGGCTTTACATAGAACCTGACCAGCTGTTATATATAATATGTCATATATATACACACATACATTACATAGAACCTGACCAGCTGTTATATATAATATGTCATATATTTATATATATATACATACACATTAGGACAGTAATGGAGTCTGCATTAAGGCATTACATAGAACCTGACCAGCTGTTATATATAATATGTCATATATATATATACATACATTACATAGAACCTGACCAGCTGTTATATATAATATGTCATATACATACATACATACATTACATAGAACCTGACCAGCTGTTATATATAATATGTCATATATATACATACATACATACATTACATAGAACCTGACCAGCTGTTCTATATAATATGTCATATATATACATACATACATTACATAGAACCTGACCAGCTGTTCTATATAATATGTCATATATATACATACATACATACATACATTACATAGAACCTGACCAGCTGTTCTATATAATATGTCATATACATACATACATACATTACATAGAACCTGACCAGCTGTTATATATAATATGTCATATATATACATACATACATACATTACATAGAACCTGACCAGCTGTTCTATATAATATGTCATATACATACATACATACATACATTACATAGAACCTGACCAGCTGTTATATATAATATGTCATATATATATATATATATACATACATACATTACATAGAAACTGACCAGCTGTTCTATATAATATGTCATATATATATATACATACATTACATAGAACCTGACCAGCTGTTATATATAATATGTCATATACATACATACATACATTACATAGAACCTGACCAGCTGTTATATATAATATGTCATATATATACATACATACATACATTACATAGAACCTGACCAGCTGTTATATATAATATGTCATATATATATATACATACATACATTACATAGAACCTGACCAGCTGTTATATATAATATGTCATATATATATATATATATATACATACATACATTACATAGAACCTGACCAGCTGTTATATATAATATGTCATATATATATACATACATACATTACATAGAACCTGACCACTGTTATATATAATAGAACCTGAACCTGACCAGCTGTTATATATAATATGTCATATATATATATATATACATACATACATACATTACATAGAACCTGACCAGCTGTTATATATAATATGTCATATATATACATACATACATTACATAGAACCTGACCAGCTGTTATATATAATATGTCATATATAGATACATACATACATACATTACATAGAACCTGACCAGCTGTTATATATAATATGTCATATATAGATACATACATACATACATTACATAGAACCTGACCAGCTGTTATATATAATATGTCATATATATACATACATACATTACATAGAACCTGACCAGCTGTTATATATAATATGTCATATATATACATACATACATACATTACATAGAACCTGACCAGCTGTTCTATATAATACGTCATATATATATACATACATACATTACATAGAACCTGACCAGCTGTTATATATAATATGTCATATATATACATACATACATTACATAGAACCTGACCAGCTGTTATATATAATATGTCATATATATATATATACATACATACATTACATAGAACCTGACCAGCTGTTATATATAATGTCATATATATATATACATACATACATTACATAGAACCTGACCAGCTGATATATATAATATGTCATATATATATACATACATACATTACATAGAACCTGACCAGCTGTTATATATAATGTCATATATATATACATACATACATTACATAGAACCTGACCAGCTGTTATATATAATATGTCATATATACATACATACATTACATAGAACCTGACCAGCTGTTATATATAATATGTCATATATACATACATACATTACATAGAACCTGACCAGCTGTTATATATAATGTCATATATACATACATACATTACATAGAACCTGACCAGCTGTTATATATAATGTCATATATACATACATACATTACATAGAACCTGACCAGCTGTTATATATAATATGTCATACATACATACATACATTACATAGAACCTGACCAGCTGTTATATATAATATGTCATATATACATACATACATTACATAGAACCTGACCAGCTGTTATATATAATATGTCATATATAGATACATACATACATTACATAGAACCTGACCAGCTGTTATATATAATATGTCATATATACATACATACATTACATAGAACCTGACCAGCTGTTATATATAATATGTCATATATACATACATACATTACATAGAACCTGACCAGCTGTTATATATAATATGTCATATATACATACATACATTACATAGAACCTGACCAGCTGTTATATATAATGTCATATATACATACATACATTACATAGAACCTGACCAGCTGTTATATATAATATGTCACATATATACATACATACATTACATAGAACCTGACCAGCTGTTATATATAATATGTCATATATACATACATACATACATTACATAGAACCTGACCAGCTGTTATATATAATATGTCATATATACATACATACATTACATAGAACCTGACCAGACTTCTATCTGCTTTCTCTTAGGCTCCACAATGGCACCCTCCTCATAACTAGTTCATTACATGGAGAGGAATCTGAAACACAGGCTGTCTTTAGTTGTAGCAGATGGCCTCAGTGTGGAGGCTAAGTGAGAGAGGGATGGAGAGAGAGAGACAGAGAGAGATGGAGAGAAACAGAGAGAGATGGAGAGAGAGAGAGAGAGACAGAGAGAGATGGAGAGAAACAGAGAGAGATGGAGAGAGAGAGAGAGAGAGAGAGAGACAGAGAGAGATGGAGAGAAACAGAGAGAGATGGAGAGAGAGAGATGTGCTGCCTTCAGTCTAATCCATTATCTACTTAGCCTTTCCTAGACATTAGACGGAAGGCCTTTATTGGTGTAGCAGCCAGAACAGGAAACTCATGGCTCGTTCAGCCAGTGGAAATACTGCAGAATTTATCAATATTGATGTGTTTGGAAATGAAGTTTACACTTCAGAAAATAGACATCATAACTGCCAGAGACCCTTTATTTTAGAAGGAGAATACATACATAACTGTGTGTGTGCGTGTGTGCGTGTGCGCGTGTGCATCACCTGTATTAAATCCCCTCTCCAAAGCAGGCCAGGGCCGGTGATTCTTCCACAGGTTCCCAAGATACCAGTCACTCTGGTTCTCCACCAGACCTAGAACCTGCTGACCTACAACACAGAATACACACAGAACACTAAGGTAACTACAATATAGATCACTGAGGTAACTACAATATAGATCACTGAGCTAACTACAATACAGATCACTGAGCTAACTACAATATAGATCACTGAGCTAACTACAATATAGATCACTGAGGTAACTACAATATAGATCACTGAGGTAACTACAATATAGATCACTGAGCTAACTACAATATAGATCACTGAGGTAACTACAATATAGATCACTGAGCTAACTACAATATAGATCACTGAGGTAACTACAATATATATCACTGAGCTAACTACAATATAGATCACTGAGCTAACTACAATATAGATCACTGAGGTAACTACAATATAGATCACTGAGGTAACTACAATATAGATCACTGAGGTAACTACAATATAGATCACTGAGGTAACTACAATATAGATCACTGAGGTAACTACAATATAGATCACTGAGCTAACTACAATATAGATCACTGAGGTAACTACAATATATATCACTGAGCTAACTACAATATAGATCACTGAGCTAACTACAATATAGATCACTGAGGTAACTACAATATAGATCACTGAGGTAACTACAATATAGAACACTGAGGTAACTACAATATAGATCACTGAGGTAACTACAATATAGATCACTGAGCTAACTACAATATAGATCACTGAGGTAACTACAATATAGATCACCGAGGTAACTACAATATATATCACCGAGCTAACTACAATATAGATCACCGAGCTAACTACAATATAGATCACCGAGCTAACTACAATATATATCACCGAGCTAACTACAATATATATCACCGAGCTAACTACAATATAGATCACTGAGGTAACTACAATATAGATCACCGTGCTAACTACAATATAGATCACTGAGGTAACTACAATATAGATCACTGAGCTAACTACAATATAGATCACTGAGCTAACTACAATATAGATCACTGAGCTAACTACAATATAGATCACTGAGCTAACTACAATATAGATAACTGAGCTAACTACAATATAGATCACTGAGCTAACTACAATATAGATCACTGAGCTAACTACAATATAGATCACTGAGGTAACTACAATATAGATCACTGAGCTAACTACAATATAGATCACTGAGCTAACTACAATATAGATCACTGAGCTAACTACAATATAGATCACTGAGCTAACTACAATATAGATCACTGAGGTAACTACAATATAGATCACTGAGGTAACTACAATATAGATCACTGAGGTAACTACAATATAGATCACTGAGGTAACTACAATATAGATCACTGTGGTAACTACAATATAGATCACTGTGCTAACTACAATATAGATCACTGAGCTAACTACAATATAGATCACTGAGCTAACTACAATATAGATCACTGAGCTAACTACAATATAGATCACTGAGCTAACTACAATATAGATCACTGAGCTAACTACAATATAGATCACTGAGCTAACTACAATATAGATCACTGAGCTAACTACAATATAGATCACTGAGCTAACTACAATATAGATCACTGAGCTAACTACAATATAGATCACTGAGCTAACTACAATATAGATAACTGAGCTAACTACAATATAGATAACTGAGCTAACTACAATATAGATAACTGAGCTAACTACAATATAGATAACTGAGCTAACTACAATATAGATAACTGAGCTAACTACAATATAGATAACTGAGCTAACTACAATATAGATCACTGAGGTAACTACAATATAGATCACTGAGGTAACTACAATATAGATAACTG
>CM055758.1:1043386-1048386 GCA_029465975.1 Dallia pectoralis
TGTTCTGTAGATGAGACCCAATGTTCTGTAGATGAGACCCAATGTTCTGTAGATGAGACCCAATGTACTGTAGATGAGACCCAATGTACTGTAGATGAGACCCAATGTACTGTAGATGAGACCCAATGTACTGTAGATGAGACCCAATGTACTGTAGATGAGACCCAATGTACTGTAGATGAGACCCAATGTACTGTAGATGAGACCCAATGTTCTGTAGATGAGACCCAATGTACTGTAGATGAGACCCAATGTTCTGTAGATGAGACCCAATGTTCTGTAGATGAGACCCAATGTTCTGTAGATGAGACCCAATGTACTGTAGATGAGACCCAATGTTCTGTAGATGAGACCCAATGTTCTGTAGATGAGACCCAATGTTCTGTAGATGAGACCCAATGTTCTGTAGATGAGACCCAATGTTCTGTAGAAGAGACCCACTGTTTTGCATTCAGTCTGGTTCCAAACCCCATCAGTGTGGTTCCAAACCCCATCAGTCTGGTTCCAAACCCCATCAGTCTGGTTCCAAACCCCATCAGTCTGGTTCCAAACCCCATCAGTCTGGTTCCAAACCCCATCAGTCTGGTTCCAAACCCCATCAGTCTGGTTCCAAACCCCATCAGTCTGGTTCCAAACCCCATCAGTCTGGTTCCAAACCCCATCAGTCTGGTTCCAAACCCCATCAGTCTGGTTCCAAACCCCATCAGTCTGGTTCCAAACCCCATCAGTCTGGTTCCAAACCCCATCAGTGTGGTTCCAAACCCCATCAGTGTGGTTCCAAATCCCATCAGTGTGGTTCCAAATCCCATCAGTGTGGTTCCAAACCCCATCAGTCTGGTTCCAAACCCCATCAGTCTGGTTCCAAACCCCATCAGTCTGGTTCCAAACCCCATCAGTCTGGTTCCAAACCCCATCAGTCTGGTTCCAAACCCCATCAGTCTGGTTCCAAACCCCATCAGTCTGGTTCAAAACCCCATCCGTCTGGTTCCAAACACCAACGCACACTTTGCCCAACAGGAAATTATGTCACAGTATCCTCACCTTTGAACCTGTGAAAGACTGCCCAAAGTTCAGCGATGTCCGTGGCGAAGGTGATGTCGGTGTCCAGTACGATGACTTTCTGCAGGTCAGGTGGTAACGTCTTGGTGAGGACCAGTTTCATAAGACCATAAATACCAGAGTAGTGCTTGTTGGGGATCCAGGACACCTCGGACTAGAAGACAAGAAACCATCAGAAAACCACACAGTCCTGATAGAAGGTCCATGACACCTCAGACTAGAAGACAAGATACCATCAGAAAACTACACAGTCCTGATAGAAAGTCCATGACACATCAGACTAGAAGACAAGATACCATCAGAAAACTACACAGTCCTGATAGAAGGTCCATGAATAGGAATCCTTTGGCCGGAATAAGGTTGACACATTTAGATGAACGGAGATGAACGGAGGACAGTCTAATATCACTCTCAATCCCTCAGAGTGGCTGTTGGAGACACATCAGTATACAATATACAATACATTTATACATTACAGTATTCAGAAATCAGAAAAGTGTTTAATCGCCATGAATGTGTGAACATACAAGGAATTTACTTTGGCAGGAAGGTGCTTACATACAACATAAGAATAGAACAATAAATGATACTAAGGGCTGAGGGGGTAGAGGGATACATATAAAGAACAGTGCAATTCAGGGTCATATAATAATGATCATACAAGCTTTATGCCCATTGGTTCTGTCCATATTATGATCATATAAGCTTTATGCCCATTGGTTCTGTCCATATTATGATCATACAAGCTTTAGGCCCATTGGTTCTGTCCATATTATGATCATACAAGCTTTATGCCCATTGGTTCTGTCCATATTATGATCATACAAGCTTTATGCCTATTGGTTCTGTCCATATTATGATCATATAAGCTTTATGCCCATTGGTTCTGTCCATATTATGATCATACAAGCTTTATGCCCATTGGTTCTGTCCATATTATGATCATACAAGCTTTAGGCCCATTGGTTCTGTCCATATTATGATCATTTAAGCTTTATGCCCATTGGTTCTGTCCATATTATGATCATATAAGCTTTATGCCCATTGGTTCTGTCCATATTATGATCATATAAGCTTTATGCCCATTGGTTCTGTCCATATTATGATCATATAAGCTTTATGCCCATTGGTTCTGTCCATATTATGATCATATAAGCTTTATGCCCATTGGTTCTGTCCATATTATGATCATACAAGTTTTATGCCCATTGGTTCTGTCCATATTATGATCATATAAGCTTTATGCCCATTGGTTCTGTCCATATTATGATCATATAAGCTTTATGCCCATTGGTTCTGTCCATATTATGATCATACAAGCTTTATGCCCATTGGTTCTGTCCATATTATGATCAAACAAGCTTTATGCCCATTGGTTCTGTCCATATTATGATCATACAAGCTTTAGGCCCATTGGTTCTGTCCATATTATGATCATATAAGCTTTATGCCCATTGGTTCAGTCCATATTATGATCATACAAGCTTTATGCCCATTGGTTCTGTCCATATTATGATCATACAAGCTTTATGCCCATTGGTTCTGTCCATATTATGATCATACAAGCTTTAGGCCCATTGGTTCTGTCCATATTATGATCATATAAGCTTTATGCCCATTGGTTCTGTCCATATTATGATCATACAAGCTTTATGCCCATTGGTTCTGTCCATATTATGATCATACAAGCTTTAGGCCCATTGGTTCTGTCCATATTATGATCATACAAGCTTTATGCCCATTGGTTCTGTCCATATTATGATCATATAAGCTTTATGCCCATTGGTTCTGTCCATATTATGATCATACAAGCTTTATGCCTATTGGTTCTGTCCATATTATGATCATACAAGCTTTATGCCCATTGGTTCTGTCCATATTATGATCATACAAGCTGTATGCCCATTGGTTCTGCCCATATTACCTGACCCCAGGTAAGCCTTTCCAGGCACGTATTAAGCTTGAGAGCCCCAGTACACGGTTTCATATCACACTGCTTAGAACAGAAGGGAATTCTACAGGCGGCAGATAAAGGAACAGTACAACATAGTAGAGTATAGCTAGTGAATACAGAAATACTTGGATCTGCTACAGAGATGAAACATCCAATACCCTGTAGAACCACTAAATGGCCTTCATTACCCTGGAACTCCCAAATGATGAAAGCGTATCTGTGTTGAATACTAAATACTAGCCAAAGGTATCTCTGCTCTTATAACTTCGCTCTTACAAAAGGGAAAATGCCACGTTTGGGAAATTAGTAGCTGAATCACTCCGGGTTGGTGGTTGGTGTCAAGGATTACTTGTGTCAGAGGGTCACAGCTCTTCTCTATCGCGTCACAATGCTACTGTGAGCCAGATACAATACTGGAGATTGTGTGGAGAGCAAAAAGAAAGAACCATGGCCATTTGTGTGTGTGTGTGGGGGCGTGTGTGGGTGTGTCACCTTGAGTTCATCTGCATCATAGAAGTCCACCCTGACAGCAGGAACCATCCATGTCTGGAACAATGATTCTAGGATGTGCTGAGCCGTGGAGTCAGTTATGATGTGGAAGTGGAGTGGGTTCCGTCTGGAACACATGAATACATATGAATACATAATAATAATAATATTAATGTTAACACACACATTATGTACAATGAGCTATGCTGTCCGTATTCTGTCTGTCTGACACCACAGCTGAGACCAGATGAGTAATCACACACACACCCACACACCCCCACACACCCACACACACCATTCTGCACGTCCAACTAAGAGGTCACGTGTGTACACAGGGTGTGGACACAATCCCTCACTTGACGACCTCGTTAAGACGAGCTAGGTAGAGGCCACCAACCCAAACATCAGGTCCATTCCCATGACAACCTCCAGGTATAAAGTCCTGCTCAGAAATTCATTATTTTTGAGAATGTGTTGTAGAGGTGTGTTGTTCTCCAGGCCAGAGAACGGTGGAACTGTAGCTGAGAGCTGATTTACAACTCAGCTTCCATTACAGCCAGAGGCTGACAGCAGAGGCTTGTTTCAGAGACCAAGTCTAGATCTCGCTTTAATGTAACTTAACGGCATATTTGATATCCCATCAGAAAGACCAGGAAAGTTCAGATGATCGATTATATCCTTCCCTCAACCCCTGGTCCTGTCGGCACAGAAGCTACTGTCAATACTGTCTATAAAAGTCCAACATGGCAAGTCTGTCTCCAACATTACTGGGAGATGCAAACGAATCACGCTTCAGATCATGAAAGAATATACAGACTGGAAAAAACAACAAAGGGATGTGTATTCACTTTTCCAAGTTATTTGGTGATGATTATATAAAGCTGTAATACTGACACTGATGCAGATGTTCTTCTAGACATTGAATGTAGACTGATGATTATCTAAGGCTGTAATACTGACACTGATGTAGATGTTCTTCTAGACATGACGTAGACTGGTGATTATATAAGGCTGTGTTACTGATGTTGCTGGAGATGTTCTTCTAGACATAGAATGTAGACTGATGATCTAAAACACCATCTGTGTGGTGATCAACGTGATTCGCCTCACCTGTGTCACAATGTTTTGGCTTGTCAGTGTAAAATCGGCACAGATTTCCTTGTTTCAGCACATTTCCCTCCACAAAATATGCCTGTTACCCCCGAAAGACATATGGATTTAGAAATAAAGTGGATATATTAATAAGCTGCCCTCTCAACTGTGTCCATCAGCAGAAGTTCCAGTTCACTTCATAACAGTCTAATTTCAGTCCCAATCGCTGTTTTGATTAAATAAGCTGCTACAACAGTAGCTAATTAAGAAATAGCTACTTCCTTTTCAGCTCTCCACTTTTATTCACGGCCCAGTGTATTTACATAGTGTCCATTTGGGAAGCAGCGTTTGTGCAAATCTCTTCCAGTACTGACAGAATATACCGACCTCAGACCTCAGTATCAGT
>CM055758.1:1050886-1133386 GCA_029465975.1 Dallia pectoralis
GTCCTAACACCCAGTCCTAACACCCACCTTAACACCCACCTTAACACCCACCTTAACACCCACCTTAACACCCACCTTAACACCCACCTTAACACCCACCTTAACACCCACCTTAACACCCACCTTAACACCCACCTTAACACCCACCTTAACACCCACCTTAACACCCACCTTAACACCCACCTTAACACCCACCTTAACAACCACCTTAACAACCACCTTAACAACCACCTTAACAACCACCTTAACAACCACCTTAACAACCACCTTAACAACCACCTTAACACCCACCTTAACACCCACCTTAACACCCACCTTAACACCCACCTTAACACCCACCTTAACACCCACCTTAACACCCACTTTAACAACCACTTTAACAACCACCTTAACAACCACCTTAACAACCACCTTAACAACCACCTTAACAACCACCTTAACAACCACCTTAACACCACACCTTAACACCCACCTTAACACCCACCTTAACACCCACCTTAACACCCACCTTAACACCCACTTTAACACCCACTTTAACACCCACCTTAACAACCACCTTAACAACCACCTTAACAACCACCTTAACAACCACCTTAACAACCACCTTAACAACCACCTTAACAACCACCTTAACAACCACCTTAACAACCACCTTAACAACCACCTTAACAACCACCTTAACAACCACCTTAACAACCACCTTAACACCCACCTTAACACCCACCTTAACAACCACCTTAACAACCACCTTAACAACCACCTTAACAACCACCTTAACAACCACCTTAACAACCACCTTAACACCCACCTTAACACCCACCTTAACACCCACCTTAACACCCACCTTAACACCCACCTTAACACCCACCTTAACACCCACCTTAACACCCACCTTAACACCCACCTTAACACCCACCTAACACCCAACTGAACACCAGCCTGATGTAGACCCTTCAGACTCACCTCACATTTGTCCACCGGTGGCTGCTGGAGACACTCTGAAGCGTTTCTCGTGGCAACAGCCTTCAGCCCCGCCTCGTTGTCCCCAGTGCCCTCCTCCGAGTGAGTTTTGCTTTGGTTGCCGTGGTGATTTGCATGATTCAGGCGTGAGCCCGAGACCGCTGGGTTTCTTGGAGGTCGTCTGAGTTCACGGCGGAGAACCCGGTTCTCTTCTTCGACCTCACGGACACGCAGCTCTAATGCTTCTCGGGCCACACCTCCTCCCAAAGCCCCGCCCCTGGATGTTACGGTGGATGACTGAGTCTCCAGGGGCGACAGAGGGAGGGGCTTGACTGTAATGGAAGGAGACAAACTATGAGAAGTTGATCAGAACCAATAACAACGAATAACTTCAGGCTGCATTTGTTAGAGATCCATTCTGACGCATTTTGTTGGCCGGAATATTTAAACCAAATTGAAACGAAAGCACACCTGGTTTAGCCACCTCCCCTAAACTTGACAAAAGCTCATTCACCTGGTAGTACACCTGGTTTAGCCGCCTCCCCTAAACTTGACAAAAGCACATTCACCTGGTAGTACACCTGGTTTAGCCACCTCCCCTAAACTTGACAAAAACACATTCACCTGGTAGTACACCTGGTTTAGCCACCTCCCCTAAACTTTCATCTACTTTTCCCAGTTGGTTGTTGGTTTTGTTTGGTTGAACCCTATATCGTCTACAGGAGAATCAACACCAATCTCAACTTGAGTTTGACTCTTGACTGCTTTTTAGCCTAACCCTAACTCAGGTTTAACCCTAACCCTAACCCTAACTCAGGGTTAACCCTAACTCAGGGTTAACCCTAACCCTAACTCAGGGTTAACCCTAACTCATGGTTAACCCTAACCCTAACTCATGTCTACACTGTATTTCTGATCAATTTCACCTTATTTTATTGGACTACATTTCCTCAGAAATAAGGACATATATCTAAGTGAGTCCAAACCTTTGAACAGTATGATTGTAAAAACACTCACAAACTACCTCAAAACAACTATATAGAAAAACGTACTTATATTATATATAACTTTTCTCATATACTTATAGAATTGCTTCCCTTTTGGTCAAATACATCTTTTGGACTTTTTCAGTCAATTTTCAGTGTAGATAATTTGCCGTGTAAAACCTGCCTGGACTCAAATAAATCTTGTCCTACTGCGTAATGTATTTGAGCCCCGGATCTGAAGGTGAAGTGTATCTTACTGCCCAGCGTGGGTTTCTCACAATATGCTAAGAGGCGTTATCACTTGTGTATTGGCTAAAAAGGGCTCTGGTGGAGAGGGGGACACTGAGGTTTGAAATTAGCAGTCGCACCGGGTTTGGATGCATCCTGAGAGCACACAGATACCATTCAATCAATACCCTGAATATTGTGAACAGTCTAGACCTCTCATGCATCTGCCTCTAATCTGAGGCAGTAGCAATATCCTGTGGTCCCCACATGCGTCTGCCTCTAAACCCTCAAGGTAGAGGAGAATAAAGACTAAACCCTCCAGGTAGAGCGGAATAAGGACTAAACCCTCCAGGTAGAGCAGAATAAGGACTAAACCCTCCAGGTAGAGCAGAATAAGGACTAAACCCTCCAGGTAGACCAGAATAAGGACTAAACCCTCCAGGTAGAGCAGAATAAGGACTAAACCCTCCAGGTAGACCAGAATAAGGACTAAACCCTCCAGGTAGAGCAGAATAAGGACTAAACCCTCCAGGTAGAGCAGAATAAGGACTAAACCCTCCAGGTAGAGCAGAATAAGGACTAAACCCTCCAGGTAGAGCAGAATAAGGACTAAACCCTCCAGGTAGAGCAGAATAAGGACTAAACCCTCCAGGTAGAGCAGAATAAGGACTAAACCCTCCAGGTAGAGCAGAATAAGGACTAAACCCTCCAGGTAGAGCAGAATAAGGACTAAACCCTCCAGGTAGAGCAGAATAAGGACTAAACCCTCCAGGTAGAGCAGAATAAGGACTAAACCCTCCAGGTAGAGCAGAATAAAGACTAAACCCTCCAGGTAGACCAGAATAAGGACTAAACCCTCCAGGTAGACCAGAATAAGGACTAAACCCTCCAGGTAGAGCAGAATAAAGACTAAACCCTCCAGGTAGAGCAGAATAAGGACTAAACCCTCCAGGTAGACCAGAATAAGGACTAAACCCTCCAGGTAGACCAGAATAAGGACTAAACCCTCCAGGTAGACCAGAATAAGGACTAAACCCTCCAGATAGACCAGAATAAGGACTAAACCCTCCAGGTAGACCAGAATAAGGACTAAACCCTTTTGAAATGTTTACCCAATATATCTGAATACTTATTTCAAGTTCATAGGTTTTGTTTCTACAACTGCTTTGGCAATGTAACCATCATTTCTGTAAGTCAATAAAGCCCCTTTGAATTAAGAAAAAGAAAAACAATCTGTGGATCAAGAAGATTGACGAGAGTAGGGCTATAGAGGAAACAGAATGGGTCTTTAAAGGGTGAATGTATCTCACTAAGCCCATTTCAGCAACAAACTCTCTGGGAGTAAGGAGAGGTGAGGAGGTGAAGAAGAAACGTGCTCATCTCTCTGGAACACGCTCATCTCTCTGGAACACGCTCATCTCTCTGGAACACGCTCATCTCTCTGGAACACGCTCATCTCTCTGGAACACGCTCATCTCTCTGGAACACGCTCATCTCTCTGGAACACGCTCATCTCTCTGGAACACGCTCATCTCTCTGGAACACGCTCATCTCTCTGGAACACGCTCATCTCTCTGGAACACGCTCATCCCTCTGGAACACGCTCATCTCTCTGGAACACGCTAATCTCTCTGGAACACGCTAATCTCTCTGGAACACGCTAATCTCTCTGGAACACGCTCATCTCTCTGGAACACGCTCATCTCTCTGGAACAAGCTCATCTCTCTGGAATACGCTCATCTCTCTGGAACGCGCTCATCTCTCTGGAACACGCTCATCTCTCTGGAACGCGCTCATCTCTATGGAACGCGCTAATCTCTCTGGAACGCGCTAATCTCTCTGGAACGCGCTCATCTCTCTGGAACGCGCTCATCTCTCTGGAACAAGCTCATCTCTCTGGAACAAGCTCATCTCTCTGGAACAAGCTCATCTCTCTGGAACAAGCTCATCTCTCTGGAACAAGCTCATCTCTCTGGAACAAGCTCATCTCTCTGGAACAAGCTCATCTCTCTGGAACAAGCTCATCTCTCTGGAACAAGCTCATCTCTCTGGAACGGGAACTCACCTGAATTCCGGGGCGTTACTGCACAGACACCTTACATAAACCTAGCAGACCTTTTATCCAAACTTAGATGCTCCTAAATACAAAACATCATCTATGAGGTGCCCTTATGGGAGCTGGTTAATGCATCAGATAAGGCTATCATTTGACCCATGTGATGTCTGTTTGGATGCCCTGCCACCAGGAAGGCTGCCTGGTCCTTCATGTATGACAGTTTTCATTTGCATCTCCTGTCATGCTTCCGTCCACACAGTTACCGTGGAGACACCTGGTGCGGAGCATCAGGGCTGCCAGAGCATTCTTCATGTGACAGCAGCTGCTCAACTGACATTCTGCATCATTCACCTAGCGACAGGTGGTGCGCTGAGCAGGAAGCAAAATACACAAGACATTTTGTAAAACCCTTAAGTGAGGGTGGCCTCTTTACCAGACCAGAGCCAGACTGATTATTTACCTAATGAGGTGTCAGTGCTCAAGGTGTATCAATGCCAAAACCAAGCACACACACCTGGAAGACAGACTTATGAAGCGGAGAACAGGACAGACATGTGAAGCAGAGAACATGAAGACAGACACATGAAGATAAATGAGGAAGTACTGGATTAATAATTAAGTTCCAGTCCATAATTGAGGTGCTGTGTAAAGGAGATGGGTCGTTCTGTATTAACCAGCAGAAGGCCGGGGGTTGTTTTGCCATGAGATTGCAAACCTCAGCCCATGTTTTACATGGCCAGAGTCAGATCCTAGATAACCTTGATATTTCACAGAAACAGCTGTCTCTCTAGTGTGCAACCAGCTGTGGAGCCATTGTTCAGATCAGTAAACATCCATCATAGATAATGTGTCATTATGCATATTATCAATGCCCTTACAGTTGTGTTTCATAATCAGCTGTTAAAACCCCACATGTAGAGCTCAGCATCTGCTAGCATACTGTATCCCTGGCTGTATTGACAAAGCACCTGTTTCCAACTCATCCAGCAAGTACACGTTAATATAACATGAGTGCATTTTTTTATTAAAAAAGGAAACATGTTAAAAAGCATCTTTTCTGTACTGAAACAGTGTGAGTGTACCCCACGTGTGAGTGTACCCCAACAACAGAATGATGTGAGCGTAGCCCCTCCCTCTCTCAGAGTATAGCCCCTCCCTCTCTCAGAGTATAGCCCCTCCCTCTCTCAGAGTCTAGCCTCTCCCTCTCTCAGAGCTCCTTCCTCAACTCATCATGTCTATAGAATACCACCTATATATAGAAACCTTCAACCACCGCCACCATCTAAGGCTGCCTGCTAGCGCAGCGTTCAGGGAATTAGCATAACGCCGTCGCCTGGTGGGCCTTCTTCCCATCGACATGGAGATATAATAGCCAAGTTTCTGTAAACATCCGCGTCCCAATTAATATAAAAAGTTTGGGGTGTTTTTCTTTTGCTGGTGGGGTAAACATGTTGACATTTCATGAGCGGGAACAGGAAGTTAATCAGCAACGAGGCTTAGCCAGGCCTAGCAGCGGTCACAATGGTCATCAAGTGGAACCAGAAAGGCAGCATATTTTCACCAGACCCAAAACTAAGCTATTTCCAGTAACTTTATTTTGTCACAGACCCAGAGCTCACCTCTGGGTGTAAACCATCAGATCCTCCTCTCAGGGCCGGGAGTCTGTGCATTTTGTTAAACTGCATATTAGTCAATGTGGGGAGGATCTGTGTCTGCTCTACAGGCGGTCACTACTGGTGTCCCCCAGGGATCAATCCTCTGTCCTCTCATATGCGTTCCACATACCAACTTACTCTGCTCTGTCATATCCTCACATGGTCTCTTTATCATTGCTTTATGGCTCACAACTTATTTTCTTCTTCCCCACCTCTGATCACAGGGGACAACATGCATCTCTGCTTGCCTGTCAGAAATACCCTCCACCACAAGCTCAACCTCAACAAGACAGAGCTGCTCTTCTTCTGCGTAAAGTCCTTTCCACTCCGGGACGTGTCCATCCATCTGCCCAGAATGCGAAGAAACGTGACGTGTCCCTAAACAACATTTGGGAACCACGTTGTTCCTCTGAGCTTCCATAAATGATTCGGACGTCGCAATAGATGAAGAGTATCTTAAAAATTACAAAAATGTAAACATTTAAAATGTTTATTTCCAGTCACAAACCTTGTGGTGATTCGCCACTGTAATTATGATTTAACAGACGGGAGCCTTGTTCCATCCATCTCCATTAACCCCTCACCCCTCCCTATTTATCTGGAACCCTTTCTCATGAGGACGCGGAAAGGTTGAGGGTTTGAGCAAACCCAATTGAGAAAAAGCCAGGGTGTTATCGAGATGTTCCCATCCCAGGACGTCCTCTAATTCAATCCCTCCACCCTCAACTGCTGCCTTCCTCAGAGTTCCTAGTCAAATTGGCACAGAGCTAAATGAAGTTAGAGGGAGCACCTGATTCTGTCTTCATGGGACTCTAATAATATAAAGTGCTCTGTTCTAAGGCCCCAAGGACAGAAACTGAGACGCAATCAAGGTCTTCTGGAAGTTAAACGGATGTTTTCATTTTTTAAAGTTGTCACTTTAAAAAGGTAAAGCAATAACAGCTTGGAAAGGACAGGTCGACCGAGAAAGTGTCAGTGAAGCACACAATTACAGGCAGGAAGGTAACACCCCAGAAGACACAGCTGGGACACCGTTAGCAATAACGCTGTCAAATGAAAAGTTGCCTTATATATAGCACTCTATTGTCTCTACAACAACACCAGAGCTCCTGAGTTGCACATTGTTGTTTTGTGCTGACAGTAAGTCTCCATGCATCCCATCTCCCTGTTTCCCAGAAAGACTAGCTGTCGCCATGGCGTTGGTTAATGGGGATCCAAATATACAAATAAATCCTGTCTCTGTGCTGAGTCAGAATACTGGGGTGGATCGGGACGAAGCCTGTCTAATCCATCTCCCTGACTGCTGCCCAGCACAGCAAAATGTGCTCCTGTCTCACTGTGGTCCTGTAGCTGTCTGTCTCTCTGGAGCTGTCTGTCTCCCTGTAGCCCTCTGTCTCTCTCTGTAGCCCTCTGTCTCTCTCTGTAGCCCTCTGTCTCTCTCTGTAGCCCTCTGTCTCTCTCTGTAGCCCTCTGTCTCTCTCTGTAGCCCTCTGTCTCTCTCTGTAGCCCTCTGTCTCCCTCTGTAGCCCTCTGTAGCCCTCTGTCTCCCTCTGTAGCCCTCTGTAGCCCTCTGTAGCCCTCTGTAGCCCTCTGTAGCCCTCTGTAGCCCTCTGTAGCCCTCTGTAGCCCTCTGTAGCCCTCTGTAGCCCTCTGTAGCCCTCTGTAGCCCTCTGTCTCTCTCTGTAGCCCTCTGTCTCTCTCTGTAGCCCTCTGTCTCTCTCTGTAGACATATGTCTCTCTCTGTAGACATATGTCTCTCTCTGTAGACATATGTCTCTCTCTGTAGCCCTCTGTCTCTCTGAAGCCTTCTGTCCTTGGCTGGTTGACTCAAGATGTTAAGGTTATGAATGCCCATTACAAGAGCATTGATCTTGAAGTGTCAGAGTTAACCGTGTCCAGTGTTCGCAGCACTTTAAAAGCCCTTCAGTCGAAGCACAAAAGTAGCTGTCCGGCCGGGTCGCAATAGCTGCCATCGATCCCCAGGTGTCAGTCTGCTGGGGAGATATAAGCCCAGATCCACGAAATCAAAGCACAAAGGACTGTGAAAACTCATTCAACCTGCTGCGTATAGGGCCATGATTACGCTGACAAATAAAGACAATAATGTGGTTATAGCAGAGTAACTCCTGAAAGCTTGGTGAAGTTGAGGAGCTTCAGAAGAGCATCGGTCAAAAATATGAATTAGGCTGTTCAGCGTGTAATTATCAGGACGGAGTAAAATCGGACAAGACATTGGCTATAAAAGCACATCCAAGTCATCCTGCTTGTCACATTTAGCTAAATCTTAGTGCACCCAACCTGTCCTTGATTCCAGATCTCAATGGATCTTCAAAACTGTTCAAATAAAGAAACAAAGCAATAAACCATAATAACAAGAAATGAACAAGATAATAATATTGGTTATTCATGTTAAGGAAATGTCGGTTTAAGTTAAACAACGTTAAATTAGTAATCATTGTGTATTTCAAAAAATACTTCCTCTGTGTTACTACCAGCTGACAGAAAACAACCACTAAAATTCCCTCAGACTAGATTTATAGGCTGACTTTTAAACCTTTTAAACCCAGTGCTGACAAGTGAAAACCATTCATTATATATTCATTTGGAAATGTTTAAAAAACAGCTTTAAAATGTTAATTTAAAAAAAATTATTTTAATACTGGCCTTGCAAGTGATTTTTTTTTTACAAAATGGACAATATGAATGAATATTTTATGAATATTAGTGTAGTAGTGCTTTTAAATGGGTACACTAAAATATACTAATGTGCATTGGATGTGCAAAGAGACCAGAGCATAAAGTGTTAAAAACTTTTCAAATTATTTGTCCTGCTTTCACCAATTAGCATTGGAGCAACTGTGGAGACACTCACTGGGTATTTAACAGCAAGTGAACTGTGAAACTAAAGCCTTTATTTCTAATCTGTCAGTTTAGCAGTTTTACTTTCAGAGACTCCTCTTCCCTCTCTCCCTCCTGCCAACCCCATCTCTCTCTCTCTCTTCACACCCTCTCTGCTCTGCATGGTTATGGTCTTACAGCATCTTCACAGCTCTGCTCGTCTGAACCACCCCTAGAGAGACATTAGTCGTGGCTTCCTTCTCTATCTGGCCAGTAACAATCAACCCGCAGCAGGTGAGATGGAGAGACTGGCTGAAGAAGAGAAAGATCAGGGGGAGGTTTAAATCCAGCTGTCCGACTCTCTTTCAAAGGAGCCAGAATGCTACTTACTGCCACACAACAAAAGCATCAGTGGAGAGAGAAAAAAGTGGAGTGAAAGAGGTAGTTTGTGCCACAGTTCACCTGGAAGACAGATCATTTACTTAACTGGAAACGAGCAACATTTAAGAGAGCACTTCACATTTTTTGTGTCACCTATGCTAGTGATACGCTTCACATCGAGATATGCTAACACGCAGTATCCGCTATGCTAGTGATACGCTTCACATCGAGATATGCTAACACGCAGTATCCGCTACGCTAGTGATACGCTTCACATCGAAATATGCTAACACGCAGTATCCGCTACGCTAGTGATACGCTTCATATCGAGATACGCTAACACGCAGTATCCGCTACGCTAGTGATACGCTTCATATCGAGATACGCTAACACGCAGTATCCGCTACGCTAGTGATACACTTCATATCGAGATACGCTAACACGCAGTATCCGCTACGCTAGTGATACACTTCATATCGAGATACGCTAACACGCAGTATCCGCTACGCTAGTGATACGCTTCATATCGAGATACGCTAACACGCAGTATCCGCTACGCTAGTGATACGCTTCACATCGAGATATGCTAACACGCAGTATCCGCTACGCTAGTGATACGCTTCACATCAAGATATGCTAACACGCAGTATCCGCTACGCTAGTGATACGCTTCATATCGAGATATGCTAACACGCAGTATCCTCTACGCTAGTGATACGCATCACATCGAGATCTGCTAACACGCAGTATCCGCTACGCTAGTGATACGCTTCACATCGAGATCTGCTAACACGCAGTATCCGCTACGCTAGTGATACGCTTCACATCGAGATATGCTAACACGCAGTATCCGCTACGCTAGTGATACGCTTCACATCGAGATCTGCTAACACGCAGTATCCGCTACGCTAGTGATACGCTTCACATCGAGATATGCTAACAACAACTCATGACTGGGACTCGTCAAAAGATAAGTTAGACAGAGGGCAAACACTTAGTCTGAATAGTTCGGAAACCGTTTTTTATGAAGTTTGTAAAGTAACACGGCCACAAACTACTCAATCAAATGATTACTTTGCTGATGTTTGTAGCTGGTGCATTATGGGAGACCATTCAAACACAACATTTTGGTTGGCAGCTGTGACGAGTCCAAATTGTCAAGTTAACTATAATGAATAATGTGACAAACCGCAAAGTTTTAATCCTTCAACACAAAGTCATTAAAACTACAGGTGTGCTTCCAAATTGCACCCTATTCCCTACGGGAGCCCTGGTCCAAAATAGCACACTACAAGGAGAATAGGGTGCCAATGAGGATACATACAGGATTAAATCAACAGAAGGTAATCAACTTCAGACAGACCTCAATAACTTATTAATAACTCATTAAGAACTCATTAAGAACTCATTAATAACTCATTAATAACTCATTAATAACTTATTAATAACTCATTAAGAACTCATTAAGAACTCATTAATACATGACCACACACATGGAGAGTGGAGACCGAACATTTATATTCATGATTAGCTACCTGTAGGATCAGATGAGAGAAAGACACAATGTTCTCCCAAAAAAGGACTTCACATGTCTAGTTCTACACCGGTTCAGAATATAATGCACACGGAGGGACAAACAAACACAGACAGACCAACAAACAAACAAACAAACATACAAACAAACAAACAAAAAACAGACAGACAGACAAACAGACATACAAACAAACAAACAAACAAACATACAAACAGACATACAAACAAACAGACAAACAGACCAAGAAAGACTGACAAACAAACAAACAAACAGACTGACAAACAAACAGACAAACAAACAGACACCCTACCTTGGAGGTTTCCAGCAGACAGGTAGAACCAGGTCAGAGCTGGGATGAACAGGAGAGGGATGGAGGCAGCAAGAAACTTCCTGCGCCCGCGACACATTCCAGGCATCCTCCGGGAAAACAACAACTACAGAAACAAGAGGCAGTAGGAACTCTAACCTCTGACCTCTAGGACCTCTGACCTCTAGGTGGGGTGTAGCTGTAGGCCAGGTGGGGGCATGGTACTGTCTGTGGAGAGGAAGGGGGAGGAGGATTAAACATAACTTGTAATTCTGCCATATAATGTGGTCAGCTTTCACAGCTATGACATAGCTATATGTCCTTCTAAGGTGTTTATTTGGGTTTGTTAACACGCTTGGTTGTTATTAATGTGTGTCTGTTTAAAATGCAACTGCTAGCGAAGACATTAAATAACAGGCTAGCACACGGCAGGCTAGCACACGACAGGCTAGCTCAGGACAGGCTAGCACACGACAGGCTAGCACACGACAGGCTAGCACACGACAGGCTAGCACACGACAGGCTAGCACACGACAGGCTAGCACACGACAGGCTAGCACACGACAGGCTAGCACACGACAGGCTAGCACAAGACAGGCTAGCACACGACAGGCTAGCACACGACAGGCTAGCACACGACAGGCTAGCACACGACAGGCTAGCACACGACAGGCTAGCACACGACAGGCTAGCACACGACAGGCTAGCACACGACAGGCTAGCACACGACAGGCCAGCACACGACAGGCTAGCACACGACACAGCACACGACAGGCTAGCACACGACAGGCTAGCACACGACAGGCTAGCACACGACAGGCCAGCACAAGACAGGCTAGCACACGACAGGCCAGCACAAGACAGGCTAGCTCACGACAGGCTAGCACACGACAGGCGACAGGCAGCACAAGACAGGCTAGCACAAGACAGGCTAGCACACGACAGGCTAGCACAAGACAGGCTAGCTCACGACAGGCTAGCACACGACAGGCTAGCACACGACAGGCTAGCTCACGACAGGCTAGCACACGACAGGCTAGCACACGACAGGCTAGCACACGACAGGCTAACTCACGACAGGCTAGCTCACGACAGGCTAGCACAAGACAGGCTAGCACACGACAGGCTAGCACACGACAGGCTAGCTCACGACAGGCTAGCTCACGACAGGCTAGCACAAGACAGGCTAGCACACGACAGGCTAGCACACGACAGGCTAGCACACGACATGTGTGTATGTGCAAACAGACACGTTACATATTACTAAAAATACTGTGATAAATATTAATACTAATTAAATACTACATGAATCTAGTGTGTCCGGAGTATTGGAGCAATACTGTGAGGTCCCAAGCTATTCCCTCCCCGGGGGGCAAAACTGAGACAGGAGTTTGAGTCCAGATGTCAAACAGCAGCCTTTACCCTATAAATGTTACCTTTCTGTTTTCACAGAAGTCAAAAGAAGGGCACTAAATAGAGAATATGGGGCAATTTGGGACAGTGACTGAATTCAGCACACGTTCATAAATAATTCATGAAATATGCAAATAATAAATTCAGAAAATAAGTTCTGTGCTCCTCACTATCTGTAGCAAAGTTAAGCATGACACTAGCCATACGCAGGTGGGTCTGTGCTTGAATACGCAGGTGGGTCTGTGCTTGAATACGCAGGTGGGTCTGTGCTTGAATACGTAGGTGGGTATGTGCTTGAATACGCAGGTGGGTCTGTGCTTGAATACGCATGTGGGTCGGTGCTTGAATACGCAGGTGGGTCTGTGCTTGAATACGCAGGTGGGTCTGTGCTTGAATACGCAGGTGGGTCTGTGCTTGAATACGCAGGTGGGTATGTGCTTGAATACGTAGGTGGGTCTGTGCTTGAATACGCAGGTGGGTCTGTGCTTGAATACGCAGGTGGGTCTGTGCTTGAATACGCAGGTGGGTCTGTGCTTGAATACGCAGGTGGGTATGTGCTTGAATACGCAGGTGGGTATGTGCTTGAATACGCAGGTGGGTCTGTGCTTGAATACGCAGGTGGGTCTGTGCTTGAATACGCAGGTGGGTATGTGCTTGAATACGCAGGTGGGTCTGTGCTTGAATACGCAGGTGGGTCTGTGCTTGAATACGCAGGTGGGTCTGTGCTTGAATACGCAGGTGGGTATGTGCTTGAATACGCAGGTGGGTATGTGCTTGGATACGCAGGTGGGTATGTGCTTGAATACGCTGTTGGGTATGTGCTTGAATACGCTGTTGGGTCTGCGCTTGACATTTGTCATGAGCAAAGCATCTGGAAAGATACAGTGCTGGGTCAGAGGTGACAGGTTACTGTCCCGGGTCAGAGGTGACAGGCAGGATGACCTCAGGATGCACTTCTCCTTCGTGTGTATTTACAGCTGGTAATGTAAATGTCAACTGAGTTAAGCTCTTAGTGACTCCATGACCCATGACCTTTGCATGGTAGAGTTCTAATGTGAGGGTCATCTGACCCCTGATGAACACTGTGATCTAATATAGATTATTGACATGGTAATCTACCATAACATACCAACCAATCAGAGCAGTCATAGAGAATAGAGGTGCCCATTACCATGACAACATACCAACCTATCAGAGCAGTCATGAGCCAGTTCTCGCACAGCAGGCAGAGACAGACAGCACAGCCAAGCTATTAAGTGAGAGCCAATCAAACGAGGGGGAGGAGATAGGGGAGTGTCCACAGAGCAGACAGGGTCACTCTAATTGGTACGTTGGCCTTCCTTCCTGATGGAAACTATTGAGATAAAATGTCAAATCCAAAGTGCTATTGTCCTGTTCCAGACACGTTTTAACTTTTGTGTTGGTGTGAAATTCATGTATTTTTACTCCTTCTGAGACTAGGAAGAAAGAATAAGCATCTTATTGTTAGTCCACATTAACCCAGAATAAGCATCTTATTGTTATTCCACATTAACCCAGAATAAGCATCTTATTGTTATTCCACATTAACCCAGAATAAGCATCTTATTGTTATTCCACATTAACCCAGAATAAGCATCTTATTGTTAGTCCACATTAACCCAGAATAAGCAATAAAGCTTCAAGTATATGGAAAATATCAAACAGCTTTTCAACCAGGGTTCAGCGCTAACCCCAGCCTGTGGTGATGTCATTAATCCAATATCCATGTCCCATTCTGGCTTCATTCAGGTTTTAATCACCATTGGAACAGATTCCTGCGGTGAGTCACCTGTCTCTGCTCAACGCTAAACTAATGGAACATGGAATTGTAGATCCAAAGCTCCTAGTAAACTGCACACTGTTGACACTTCAGGTGAGGAGTGATAATTGCACAAGTCATGGTCTGTTGACTAGAATATGCAGAGAGGGGAGGTGAATATGGAAGTGGAGACAAAGGAATATGCAGAAAGAGGAGGTGAATATGGAAGTGGAGACAAAGGAACATGCAGAGAGAGGAGGTGAAGATGGAAGTGGAGACAAAGGAACATGCAGAGAGAGGAGGTGAATATGGAAGTGGAGACAAAGGAACATGCAGAGAGAGGAGGTGAAGATGGAAGTGGAGACAAAGGAACATGCAGAGAGAGGAGGTGAAGATGGAAGTGGAGACAAAGGAACATGTAGAGAGAGGAGGTGAAGATGGAAGTGGAGACAAAGGAATATACAGAGAGAGGAGGTGAAGATGGAAGTGGAGACAAAGGAATATGCAGAGAGAGGAGGTGAAGATCGAAATGGAGACAAAGGAATATGCAGAGAGAGGAGGTGAAGATGGAAGTGGAGACAAAGGAATATACAGAGAGAGGAGGTGAAGATGGAAGTGGAGACAAAGGAACATGTGGAGAGAGGAGGTGAAGATGGAAGTGGAGACAAAGGAACATGTAGAGAGAGGTGGTGAAGATGGAACTGGAGACAAAGGAATATGCAGAGAGAGGAGGTGAAGATGGAAGTGGAGACAAAGGAACATGTAGAGAGAGGAGGTGAAGATGGAAGTGGAGACAAAGGAACATGTAGAGAGAGGAGGTGAAGATGGAAGTGGAGACAAAGGAATATGCAGAGAGAGGAGGTGAAGATGGAAGTGGAGACAAAGGAATATGCAGAGAGAGGAGGTGAAGATGGAAGTGGAGACAAAGGAACATGTAGAGAGAGGAGGTGAAGATGGAAGTGGAGACAAAGGAACATGCAGAGAGAGGAGGTGAAGATGGAAGTGGAGACAAAGGAACATGTAGAGAGGAGGTGAAGATGGAACTGGAGACAAAGGAATATGCAGAGAGAGGAGGTGAAGATGGAAGTGGAGACAAAGGAATATGCAGAGAGAGGAGGTGAAGATGGAAGTGGAGACAAAGGAACATGTAGAGAGAGGAGGTGAAGATGGAAGTGGAGACAAAGGAACATGTAGAGAGAGGAGGTGAGGCGTTTACCACAACATTTTTACAACAACACGTTTACAACGGGTTTTAAATATTAGACATATATGGTGATTATTGGGCACAAGCCCCCCCCCCACCCCCTTTACCCCTCACCGTCAGATGATCAAATTACTCATAAGACTCTACAATCTGTAGTACAGTGCCACTGTCAAACTCAGTGCCACCCCATATATTCAGTCTGTAGTACAGTACAAACTCAGTGCCACCCCATATATTCAGTCTGTAGTACAGTACAAACTCAGTGCCACCCCATATATTCAGTCTGTAGTACAGTACAAACTCAGTGCCACCCCATATATTCAGTCTGTAGTACAGTACAAACTCAGTGCCACCCCATATATTCAGTCTCTAGTACACAACAAACTCAGTGCCACCCCATATATTCAGTCTGTAGTACAGTACAAACTCAGTGCCACCCCATATATTCAGTCTGTAGTACAGTACAAACTCAGTGCCACCCCATATATTCAGTCTGTAGTACAGTACAAACTCAGTGCCACCCCATATATTCAGTCTGTAGTACAGTACAAACTCAGTGCCACCCCATATATTCAGTCTGTAGTACAGTACAAACTCAGTGCCACCCCATATATTCAGTACAGTACAAACTCAGTGCCACCCCATATATTCAGTCTGTAGTACAGTACAAACTCAGTGCCACCCCATATATTCAGTCTGTAGTACAGTACAAACTCAGTGCCACCCCAAATTCAGTCTGTAGTACAGTACAAACTCAGTGCCACCCCATATATTCAGTCTGTAGTACAGTACAAACTCAGTGCCACCCCATATATTCAGTCTACAGTACAAACTCAGTGCCACCCCATATATTCACAGTACAAACTCAGTGCCACCCCATATATTCAGTCTACAGTACAAACTCAGTGCCACCCCATATATTCAGTCAGTACAAACTCAGTGCCACCCCATATATTCAGTCTGTAGTACAGTACAAACTCAGTGCCACCCCATATATTCAGTCTGTAGTACAGTACAAACTCAGTGCCACCCCATATATTCAGTCTGTACAGTACAAACTCAGTACAAACAGTCAGTGTACAAACCAGTGCCCCATATATTCAGTCTGTAGTACAGTACAAACTCAGTACAAACAGTCAGTACAGTACAAACTCAGTGCCACCCCATATATTCAGTCTAGTACAGTACAAACTCAGTGCCACCCCATATATTCAGTCAGTACAAACTCAGTGCCACCCCATATATTCAGTCTGTAGTACAGTACAAACTCAGTGCCACCCCATATATTCAGTCTGTAGTACAGTACAAACTCAGTGCCACCCCATATATTCAGTCTGTCAGTATTCAGTACAAACTCAGTGCCACCCCATATATTCAGTCTGTAGTACAGTACAAACTCAGTGCCACCCCATATATTCAGTCTGTAGTACAGTACAAACTCAGTGCCACCCCATATATTCAGTCTGTAGTACAGTACAAACTCAGTGCCACCCCATATATTCAGTCTGTAGTACAGTACAAACTCAGTGCCACCCCATATATTCAGTCTGTAGTACAGTACAAACTCAGTGCCACCCCATATATTCAGTCTGTAGTACAGTACAAACTCAGTGCCACCCCAAATATATTCAGTCTGTAGTACAGTACAAACTCAGTGCCACCCCATATATTCAGTCTGTAGTACAGTACAAACTCAGTGCCACCCCATATATTCAGTCTGTAGTACAGTACAAACTCAGTGCCACCCCATATATTCAGTCTGTAGTACAAACAGCCACCCCATATATTACTGTAGTACAGTACAAACTCAGTGCCACCCCATATATTCAGTCTGTAGTACAGTACAAACTCAGTGCCACCCCATATATTCAGTCTGTACAGTACAAACTCAGTGTGCCACCCCAAATTCAGTCTGTAGTACAGTACAAACTCAGTGCCACCCCATATATTCAGTCTGTAGTACAGTACAAACTCAGTGCCACCCCATATATTCAGTCTGTAGTACAGTAAAAACTCAGTGCCACCCCATATATTCAGTCTGTAGTACAGTAAAAACTCAGTGCCATTCCCATATATTCAGTCTGTAGTACAGTACAAACTCAGTGCCACCCCATATATTCAGTCTGTAGTACAGTACAAACTCAGTGCCACCCCATATATTCAGTCTGTAGTACAGTACAAACTCAGTGCCAACCCCATATATTCAGTCTGTAGTACAGTACAAACTCAGTGCCACCCCATATATTCAGTCTGTAGTACAGTACAAACTCAGTGCCACCCCATATATTCAGTCTGTAGTACAGTACAAACTCAGTGCCACCCCATATATTCAGTCTGTAGTACAGTACAAACTCAGTGCCACCCCATATATTCAGTCTGTAGTACAGTACAAACTCAGTGCCACCCCATATATTCTGTCTGATTAATTAGACAACTGATGGGTGATGAACTTTCTTCTAAAAGGTCCAGCTTCTCCTTAAGCAAAGGAGAAAGTAACCTTATATGATAAATGAGGCCTGGCTCACAATCAAACTACAGAAGAAATGAACAAGTGATTTTTGTTAGACTGTGTTAGAAATAAAAGATAAGTAAGATTACAATAAAAGAGAAATGACCAACCAACTGAATGACCAGACAGTTTAACCTGACACATCACATTAGTCAGGCACCAGTAAAGCCAACAGGATTCTATTAATATGAACACTGACACTGGGTTTACACTCTATAATGTGCATCGGGAACCCAGTTTCTGAAACCAAAGCAGGAGAAAGTTTGATCTCAGAACCCTGTGTAGAAAGATGCCAAATCATATATTTACCCCCCCCCAGCTCATGCTGCATTAGTGTTGTAACTTCCTGTTTGATCTTTACCCATAGTTCAGTCTGATCAGCGCCTTGGATTATAACTACGCTTTGAAGTGGGAACATGAAAGATGTGGCCTGTCCTGGCCTGTGACCTCCATCACCCTGCCCACCTCCATCACCATGCCAACCTCCATCACCATGCCAACCTCCATCACCATGCCAACCTCCATCACCCTGCCAACCTCCATCACCCTGCCCACCTCCATCACCCTGCCCACCTCCATCACCCTGCCCACCTCCATCACCCTGCCCACCTCCATCACCCTGCCCACCTCCATCACCCTGCCCACCTCCATCAACATTGGCATTGGAGATGCCAGCCAATACTTCTGCTGACTTATCCACCCACTGCCACCATGTGGGAGCAGCTTGACCGTATGGTACGATAGAGGTACCCATCAAACCAATCCACCTTGTGGGAGCAGCTTGACCGTCTGGTCATGGGGAACTCTCTTCAGATTATCTCAACAAATGTACAACCAGAATGCCATGTGTCTGCTAGGATGTAACTGATGCAAACAGAGGAGTCTTTGACATAAGCAAAGGTTGAAGGATATATACAATTATACACATATATACATTTTTATATGAAAAACAAGGATCTCTATGTGACCCCAAACTTTTGAACGATAGTGAATAAAACATTTTGAATGCCATCTAATTTTAACTTGGAATGTGTGAGTTTCTGAGAGAGAAAGAGCGTGATGTATTTCTCCAAGTAGGCAGAGAGGAGCATTTCACTCTGTACCTTATAATCAAGTGTTTCCACAGGTTCAAACAGTAGGTAATTATGCTGATAAGACTACAGAGATGTTCTGGCAGAGTATATAGGTGCTTTAGAAAACATACTGATCACAGAGAGAAATGTTTTCCTGTTTTCATTCCCATATCTAACTGCAAGACTACTCAACATCATGTTAGCAAAGTTGAACATTCATTGACATTATTTTCCATCATAATTTAAAAAATCTCTGCCTTTTCATTCCTCAATATTTTTGCATATTTATCCCGCAAACACCGTCATCATCTACTGCCAACACTGGTTGTAATAAGTACAATAGAGTGATCTATATATGGTGGCATTTATCTTTTGTTATTGCACTTGTTTATCTGTTGTTATTGCACTTGTTTATCTGTTGTTATTGCACTTGTTTATCTGTTGTTATTGCACTTGTTTATCTGTTGTTATTGCACTTGTTTATCTGTTGTTATTGCACTTGTTTATCTGTTGTTATTGCACTTGTTTATCTGTTGTTATTGCACTTGTTTATCTGTTGTTACTGCACTTGTTTATCTGTTGTTATTGCACTTGTTTATCTGTTGTTATTGTACTTATGTATCTGTTGTTATTGCACTTGTTTATCTGTTGTTATTGCACTTGTTTATCTGTTGTTATTGCACTTGTTTATCTGTTGTTATTGTACTTGTTTATCTGTTGTTATTGCACTTATTTATCTGTTGTTACTGCATTGAGTCCATAACATACCTTAATTACATGCAACCCTGATATGGCATATATATTGTATTCCTGTTCTAAGGCATTATTATTCATTTGGGACATCCATGTATACATTAGCGTGTTACATGAGGTGTTAGCTCTGTACTTATCATATTATTAGATAATCTGTGTCAGCCGTTTTGTAGAAATAATATGCATCCATGCACATTTTCTAGATCAAAGGTCCTTCTTAATAATCATTAGTCTCCATTCTGCCTGAGTAATCACAGCATATAGCGGTTGTTTAATGAGAATGTATTCACCGTACAGACCTGGAATACTGTATGTAGAGAATGTATTCACCCTATAGACCTGGAATACTGTATGTAGAGAATGTATTCACCCTACAGACCTGGAATACTGTATGTAGAGAATGTATTCACCCTACAGACCTGGAATACTGTATGTAGAGAATGTATTCACCCTACAGACCTGGAATACTGTATGTAGAGAATGTATTCACCCACAGACCTGGAATACTGTATGTAGAGAATGTATTCACCATACAGACCTGGAATACTGTATGTAGAGAATGTATTCACCCTACAGACCTGGAATACTGTATGTAGAGAATGTATTCACCCTACAGACCTGGAATACTGTATGTAGAGAATGTATTCACCCTACAGACCTGGAATACTGTATGTAGAGAATGTATTCACCCTACAGACCTGGAATACTGTATGTAGAGAATGTATTCACCCTACAGACCTGGAATACTGTATGTAGAGAATTTATTCACAGACCTACAGACCTGGAATACTGTATGTAGAGAATGTATTCACCCTACAGACCTGGAATACTGTATGTAGAGAATGTATTCACCCTACAGACCTGGAATACTGTATGTAGAGAATGTATTCACCCTACAGACCTGGAATACTGTATGTAGAGAATGTATTCACCCTACAGACCTGGAATACTGTATGTAGAGAATGTATTCACCCTACAGACCTGGAATACTGTATGTAGAGAATGTATTCACCCTACAGACCTGGAATACTGTATGTAGAGAATGTGTATGTAGAGAATGTATTCACCCTATAGACCTGGAATACTGTATGTAGAGAATGTATTCACCCTATGTAGAGAAGACCTGGAATACTGTATGTAGAGAATGTATTCACCCTATAGACCTGGAATACTGTATGTAGAGAATGTATTCACCCTATAGACCTGGAATACTGTATGTAGAGAATGTACAGACCTGGAATACTGTATGTAGAGAATGTATTCACCCTACAGACCTGGAATACTGTATGTAGAGAATGTATTCACCCTACAGACCTGGAATACTGTATGTAGAGAATGTATTCACCCTACAGACCTGGAATACTGTATGTAGAGAATGTATTCACCCTACAGACCTGGAATACTGTATGTAGAGAATGTATTCACCCTATAGACCTGGAATACTGTATGTAGAGAATGTATTCACCCTATAGACCTGGAATACTGTATGTAGAGAATGTATTCACCCTATAGACCTGGAATACTGTATGTAGAGAATGTAGACCTGGAATACTGTATGTAGAGAATGTATTCACCCTATAGACCTAGACCTGGAATACTGTATGTAGAGAATGTATTCACCCTATAGACCTGGAATACTGTATGTAGAGAATGTATTCACCCTATAGACCCTGGAATACTAGACCTGGAATATGTAGAGAAAATGTATTCACCCTATAGACCTGAGAAATACCTGAATAATGTATGTAGAGAATGTATTCACCGTACAGACCTGGAATACTGTATGTAGAGAATGTATTCACCCTATAGACCTGGAATACTGTATGTAGAGAATGTATTCACCCTATAGACCTGGAATACTGTATGTAGAGAATGTATTCACCCTATAGACCTGGAATACTGTATGTAGAAAATGTATTCACCCTATAGACCTGGAATACTGTATGTAGAGAATGTATTCCTCCTATAGACCTGGAATACAGTATGTAGAGAATGTATTCACCGTACAGACCTGGAATACTGTATGTAGAGAATGTATTCACCCTATAGACCTGGAATACTGTATGTAGAGAATGTATTCACCCTACAGACCTGGAATACTGTATGTAGAGAATGTATTCACCCTATAGACCTGGAATACTGTATGTAGAGAATGTATTCACCCTATAGACCTGGCATAAATATATACAACCTGATGGCGGCTGGTTAAGTCTTAAAGCTGTGGAGATAATCTCCACTTAACTCAACTTGCTTAACTTACAGTGTGTGTAGCAACATGCTACACACACCAACATACACGCTACACACACACCAACATACACCCTACACACACACCAACATACACGCTAGTGACGCTACACACACACCAACATACACACTACACACACACCAACATACACGCTAGTGACGCTACACACACACCAACATACACACTACACACACACCAACATACACGCTAGTGACGCTACACACACACCAACATACACCCTCACACACACCAACATACACGCTACACACACACCAGCATACACGCTGCACACACACCAGCATACACGCTGTACACACACACTGACATACACGCTGTACACACACACACACACACACACACACACACACACACACACACACTTGGCCCTAAACATCCCAGGGCCCACATAGAAATACCCTCTTCCATTTAGGGCAGATGTGTGGCTCTCAACAAAACGGCTCCATTCTAAATTAATTATTTTCATAGCTTTTTATGAATGTCTTTATTTTTGGTAAAACATGTTATCCAAAGTTTCACCTTAGGCCTATAAATCCCATCTGCCATCACAGCAGGGAGGCACAGCCAGTTCCGTAATGTTCTCTGGCGCTTCTTAAGAAACTGACATCATTTCCCAGCACACTTGTCAGGCAGGAGCTCTGTAAGAGGACTTCCATGCTGAGGTGCTTTTATTTCTCCCTAATTCACTGTTAATAACGTGTCATTGGTATTGTAACTAAATAGAAAGGTTCTGAACCTACGGTGCTCAGGAATACTTTCACACTTTCTAATGCAGCGTGTTGCGATTCCTGAACGAACATTTACCAAACCTTCAAGCATAAACACATTCCCAAGGGTTTTTGTAGCTCAAACTCAATTTGGGCGTGTCTGGAGTGGCTAGCTTGTTAGCCTAAGGCTAGCAAACCAAAATAAAGTGCCCATAGATTTGACTGAATGACGCTGTATTAATGTCACATTTCAAATAAATACTTCACATATATACAAAAAAGGTATCGACCCATCTCCAGCTGTACGTCCAATCACACGCCAGAGAGCAGCCTGGACCTCTAACCTAGACTGTGATGGACAGCCTATATCAAAATGAACAGAAACATAATTGGCTTCATTTCACAAAGATTATGCTTTTGTTCATCAAACCCCAAAGTGGTAGTGAATAGTTCCGTTTAATTACATGGAATCTAATTAGCTGCATATTCACCTAGACTGATCTGCTGTCAGTGTCACCTGTTTACTTGTTGTATCTGTTTACTTATATTGTTAAACATTGTTTAAGCTCCATTACATCCACAGTGTCTGTATTCCAGCAGCCACCCTATTGCGATTAATCTAATTGTTTTGTAATCATCCAGCGTCCCAAATATAAATATATACCAGAATTATAGATGTCGGAAACAAATCCACTGGACCTTGGAGATGTGGAAGGTCGTCTGGTCTGCGGTGAAGCCAGGGTGCATGTTTGAATGCTGTTCCAGGCTGTAAAACAACCTGTCAATCACAC
The DNA here is from genome assembly GCA_029465975.1 of Dallia pectoralis. Lineage (NCBI taxonomy): Eukaryota > Metazoa > Chordata > Actinopteri > Esociformes > Umbridae > Dallia > Dallia pectoralis. The sequence goes on from CM055758.1 coordinate 1,074,329, forward strand.
TACGGTCCTGTCAATCACACTGTGGTCCAGTCAATCACACTGTGGTCCTGTCAATCACACTGTGGTCCAGTCAATCACACTGTGGTCCAGTCAATCACACTGTGGTCCAGTCAATCACACTGTGGTCCTGTCAATCACACTGTGGTCCTGTCAATCACACTGTGGTCCTGTCAATCACACTGTGGTCCTGTCAATCACACTGTGGTCCAGTCAATCACACTGTGGTCCTGTGGTCCAGTCAATCACACTGTGGTCCAGTCAATCATTACTTTACATGACCAATATAAAACGTTCTCTGCTATAAGTTTACAAACAGCAGCCAATCCATGCACTCCTTTGCCTCTCCTATTATGGTCATTTAGACTGCAGCTTTAACTGACCGCATTGCAGATCTCTTTCGATACTCCTCTACCCCAACTCAAATTCAGAAGGAGCATATCTGTATACTTTCCGCATTTGGCTGATTCCCTTCTGTTAGTGAGTAGAGAAGAGACGCAGGACAAGTGAAGATGAACAGAAACCAAGTGTGTGTGTGTGTGTGTGTGTGTGTATGTGTGTGTGTGTATGTTTAAGTGTGTGTATGTGTGTGTATGTTTAAGGGTGTGTATGTGTGTGTATGTTTAAGGGTGTGTATGTGTGTGTATGTGTGTGTATGTTTAAGTGTGTGTATGTGTGTGTATGTTTAAGTGTGTGTATGTGTGTGTATGTGTGTGTATGTTTGTGTATGTGTGTGTATGTGTGTGTATGTGTGTGTGTATGTGTGTGTATGTTTAAGTGTGTGTATGTGTTTGTATGATTAAGTGTGTGTATGTGTTTGTATGTTTAAGTGTGTGTATGTGTTTGTATGTTTAAGTGTGTGTATGTGTTTGTATGTTTAAGTGTGTGCATGTTTGTGTGATTTGGTGTGTGTGTGTCTGTGTCTGTCTTGTATTTAGTGGGTGTGTGTGTTTTGCATTGAGTGTGTGTGTGTGTGTGTCTAGTGTATGTGTATGTTTTGTATTTAGTGTGGTATTGTGTTAAGTGAAGTTGTTTTTTCTGTCTCGCAAGTTTCTAATCTTCTCTCTTTGTGGCTTAATGTTAGAATACAGACAATGCTTAGTCATCACACCTCATCACCTCCTCACCATCACCTCATCATCACCTCATCTTCACCTCATCATCGTGTGATAGACGCCACTCTCATCATGACAATAAAACAAATACAAAGAATCAACAAATTAAAGGTAAACATCTTTACAGGCTTAATGAATGCACCAGTCAACAGTCTCCAGGCAGCTCCGAAACCACTGTCAAAGTTTTTTCAGTTATTAAGAACTTGTGGAAACAGGCTAAAGTCATACACATATTAATGGCAGATCTCACAAGTTGGGGTTTCTATTGATGTAGCTAGACTGAATAATAATAATATGCTATTTTCTTTCGATTGAAGGGCGCTCTGCTAACAGGAAGTGCTTGTGTGGGTAGCATTTTGCAAGTCCTCGTAAAGAAAAGGTCATTTTCATCTCAGGGTTTAAAATTCAATAAAATCTCAAATGCAGGTTAGGGTTAGGGTTATGGGGTTAGGGTTAGAACACGTGAACATGGATAAGGATCCAAAAGAACAGTAAAACATACGTGTGTGTGTGTGATGGTGAGCGTGCGCTAGCATGTACGTGCGTGTGTTTGCCTGGCGTAGATAGTTTTAACTCCTAGGAACCAAGTGTACGGAGGATTGAGTGTGTTGAGTCACCAAGCCGAGTGCACGTCACAACTGCTTATTATGTGTTGAGAGTTTAGGGGAAATGGATCTATAAAACTGTTCTATAAGAAGAGACAGAATATGTAGTACCATGATAGCAGATGCTGTACATCAATGTAAAACCACATATCCCCTCAGAACGTATAACAGACTTTATCAGACTGTGACAGCCTAGCAACAGCCTAGCAACAACCTAGCAACAACCTAGCAACAACCTAGCAACCACTAGGGTTGTAATGGTACCCCAGTCCATACCATGCTGTTTGGTACCGGACGTTTGGTTCTGTACGCGTTGTGATCTGATTATAGTCCAGCTTTAACGAGTCACGTTGCATTTCTGTGTCCGTAACTAAAGTTTGACGCTCCCAGTTAACCCTGGAGACGGTTTGTGGAGCCGTAACTTAGCAACTGACGTAGCAAAGTCGAAACCTAAATCGAACCAAACCGTGACAAAATGTGTATTGTGTTTTGGGTACAACTAGGGATGCTCCATGATATCGGCACGACATCAGTATTAATATTGAGCCTTGCCGATAGTGTGGCGGGTTTATTGTGCGCGCGTGACGACCGTTAACATAGCATAAACGACAGCAACTTAAACTTCCTACATGTCGGCTGTGTGGAAGTATTTAGAGTAAAACAGATAAGTTGATATTTGCAGTAGTTGAAGCACTAGTGATGAAAGGAGGCGTAAAACACCCGTTCAACACTACAAATATGATTCCGCATCTTAAGAGCCGTCATCCTGAGTAGCACCAAGACTTTTTGAAAAGGAAAAAACGCTGTCAAAAAACCCATCAGCTGCCTCTACTTTAGTGACGAAGATAGAAAATACAGCAGCAAACATCCAAAAGGTAATAGAGTTTAACGACTAAATCAGTGAATGTATTGCTCATGTTAACCAGCTGTTCAGCGTGGTGGAACATCTCGGCTTCAGCAGGCTAACGATGTAGCTATTAGCCGTGTTATGATATTAGCCGCGGTATGCTATTAGCCGTGTTATGCTATTAGCCGCGGTATGCTATTAGCCGTGTTATGCTATTAGCCGCGGTATGCTATTAGCTGCGGTATGCTATTAGCTGTCACTACTGATGTGGTATTACCTGAACTCCAGAGTGTTGTCGACAGTCACGTTAGCTTTACCAGTCCTGTTTGCATGTTGAGCCGACGAAGACTTTACCCTTAATAAATCTGTCAGCTGCTCTGTGACAACAGGAGTGATATTGAATCTGCATTTGATAATATGTTTAGAAAATGGAAAATTGAACGAGAGCATGTCGTGAATTACGTAAATTATTTGAAGATTTTATTTTATTTTTATTTGTTTTACTTCTAAGGACTGGCGTTTGAAGTCTGAACTTAAAAATGAAAAAGTGGCACTGGCATATAATTTATTCTTCTACAAGTTAAATAATTAACCTATTTTTCAGGGGTGAATGTCTGTCTACATGAGTGTACTAAGGTAAAGGTAGTACAGGACTGAGACTTGGATTTCTCTTCAGTAAAATTATAGTGTATATACATTGGTATCGGCCAAAACGAGTTTCAAATTATCGGCATATCGAATATCGTCCAAAATAGAATATCGTGCATCCCATAGTAATAACATAGTATTAACTGTTTTGCGTTCTGCTCACTACTGATCACATACATGAAAGCAAGACAGCCTGAGCACTGTGCGGACACGGATACAGGTCTGTCAGTGACATGTTGAAATCTGGGAAATATAACCCATGTCAGTGTGGTCCTCCGGTCATGGTTTAAGAGCGGAATGTCTGTGGCAAAACGACTAAGATAATCAAACCACTGTGTTCTGGCGTTTATTCCGACTATCTGGATATCTGGCGTTTATTCCGACTATCTGGGTACCTGGCGTTTATTCCGACTGCTGGGTACCTGGCGTTTATTCCGACTGCTGGGTACCTGGCGTTTATTCCGACTGCTGGGTACCTGGCGTTTATTCCGACTGCTGGGTACCTGGCGTTTATTCCGACTGCTGGGTACCTGGCGTTTATTCCGACTGCTGGGTACCTGGCGTTTATTCCGACTATCTGGATATCTGGCACGTTCCTGGCTCAGCCACTGACCAGCATCAGGAGAACGAGTACCATAATAAATGTCTAGATAGTCTGAATTATATGAGGTTCGGTATACGCTTTATCTTCCTTGTTGGCCAGCTGCAGATGCCACCAGATTCATATCAGTCTTCTGGGGACAGACAGAAAATTCAATCACTCCGCAGAATGGCCTTAGCATCACGATAAAAATGATATTCAATTACCATGTAATGCCTCCGGTTCAATCTTATGTGTTCCACAGTAATCTCTGGCTCACCAACACACAGAACAACCAACAGACAGAACAACCAACAGACAGAACAACCAACAGACAGAACAACCAACAGACAGAAAAACCAACAGACAGAACAACCAACAGACAGAAAAACCAACAGACAGAACAACCAACAGACAGAACAACCAACAGACAGAACAACCAACAGACAGAACAACCAACAGACAGAACAACCAACAGACAGAACAACCAACAGACAGAACAACCAACAGACAGAACAACCAACAGACAGAACAACCAACACACAGAACAACCAACAGACAGAACAACCAACAGACAGAACAACCAACAGACAGAACAACCAACAGACAGAACAACCAACACACAGAACACACCACTAGAACAACCATAGCTGCTAAACATTTTGTCAAATAGAGTTAATATTAAACAATGACTTTGAACCAGAACACATCCAGTGTTCAACTATGTTCCCTAATAATATTGGCCAAAGGGGTTTCATTAGATACAACAGCATTTAATTTGTTACAAAAAATTTTTACATCAAGAAGAGTGAGACAAAAAGAGCAACAGACACAGAACAGGGCCAACAGACAGCAAGACAGAGCCAACAGACCTCTGGACAGGGCCAACAGACACAGAACAGGGCCAACAGACAGCAAGACAGAGCCAACAGACAGCAAGACAGAGCCAACAGACCTCTGGACAGGGCCAACAGACACAGAACAGGGCCAACAGACAGCAAGACAGAGCCAACAGACACAGAACAGGGCCAACAGACAGCAAGACAGAGCCAACAGACCTCTGGACAGGGCCAACAGACACAGAACAGGGCCAACAGACAGCAAGACAGAGCCAACAGACAGCAAGACAGAGCCAACAGATACAGAACAGGGCCAACAGACAGCAAGACAGAGCCAACAGACAGCAAGACAGAGCCAACAGACACAGAACAGGGCCAACAGACAGCAAGACAGAGCCAGCAGCCATACATATCAGAACTAGTAAAAACGTTACCACAACACAAAAGTTAGATTTACTCAATAACATATTATTTATAAAAAAGGATAAAACAACAGTGAATCATAAGAAATCGTACTAATGAGTTCTCAATTGTATGATTTTAAATATGAGATGAGTGTGTGTGTGTGTGTGTGTGTGTGTGTGTGTGTGTAGCCAGTATAGCCACTATTGAGTTTCCACCATATGAGTAACTGCACAGTGTACAGTCATGATAGCCGAACCTGCTATAACATTTGATTACATCTGTTTCATAGCGAGCAGCTTTAAGTGAGTAATCAATGGAGCAGCGAGCAGTACCGGCTCGGTTAACCCAACACTCATTTGGCCGAACACAGAGATCAGGTCGGTATAATATGTGATAATCCATAAGTTGGTGTAATTACAGCTTTACATCACAGGCAGCATCTCCCACAGACACACGCACAAACCAGAACAATTATTAGAAAATAATCCAATGAATGAGGAAGTTCACGAGTGCCAAATATATGTGAATTATTATCTGGATTAAAGACACATAAACAGAATCTATCCGAACCCGGGTCACAGGTTAATACATACGGGTCACAGGTTAATACATAGGACATTCATTCAGTATAGGAACATGTCGGTTCCCATTCATCTGATACCGCAGCTGGAGGTCCTTTAACCCAGATTGGTCCACATTGGGGTTATGAAGGTAGATTAAGTAAAGCGGAATATCCTTGTGTGTCCAGACTACATGCAGGGAAATACTGTCAATAATTCGTTAATTCGTTTTGTTTTAAGCACACATGCTTTTTAACCAGAGAAAATAATAAATCCATGTATGTAGAGTTCAGGACTTCCATATGGACAGCTCCCAAACCACCACTAACCAACACTCATAATAAATACAGTTATTTTGTTACCTTTAGCCTACACATCTGTAGGACTTGACATTTTAATTCTAATTACCCCTGGAAATGGGATTAAAAAATCAGGTGAAGCCAAACGCAAACTTTGTAAACGTTAATAGCATCGTCAACTTGAGTTATAAAATAAAGTAATCAAATGCAGTGGGGGGTTTTATTACATATTATTATATCTCCCTCTGATATGTGGTAGTGGTTGATAATGACAAAAGTAAGATGCCATTATAGTCCTTTAATAAGCTCTGGGGAGTTACTCTGGTCCAAATGCATTTATTTATATATATTACATATAATTATAGACTGTAAGGACGTGTTTGGCCAGTGGAATAAACCCAAGGCTATATAATGATTATCAGCAGCATTACAAAACATAATGTCAAGTGCGTAGTTTTCTGAATCAGTTTTCTAAAATTAACTAACCTGGTGTAGATATGCCGCCCACCGCTGGTCTTCTGATCCCAGAACAGCGAGCCTTCAGACAGAACCACCAGTCCACTAATACGGTCACAGTCCTCTCAAACACAGTTAGTTGTACTTGGACAGTATCTCAATTGGATCTGCATTGGTGTCGGTGGGTCCACTTGTTCTGAGACACAGCTTTGATTGGGTTAGCACAGGCTACCAGACAGTCTACCGCACAGCCTACCGCACAGCCTACCACACAGTATACCGCACAGCCTACCGCACAGCCTACCGCACAGCTAGCCCAGTCCCATCCCAACCCGGTCGGGCCCTGCTTTCTGAACAGCCGGAGCGACTTTTATCTAAAAAAAGATTCCAAACAGGTCCGCGGAGATCAATACATTCCGTCCGAACAAGTCTTCTGGATTGACAGGCAGCTCGTCCAATAGCAGCGGTGGTGTGTGTGTGTGTGTGTGTGTGTGTGTACCCAGCAGCTGCCCGCAACAAACCAAAGCAACAATAAATGCGGCACCCAGTGAGTCAGGAGAAATCCACACGGATCGTCCTCCAGCAGGTCCTAGATCAGTGTTGAGCGGTTGTAGGGTGGTACGCGCACATCCTTACCAAACACCCGACATATGAGCCTTCAGATCGGTCATGTCAGCAGCACTGATTGTGTGTTCCACTTTCTACACTGCCTCGATACACACAACAGTTATTTTATTCCCCTCCTCCTCCGGTTCTGACTAGAGCGGCTCGGCCAATCCGGGAGCTCGCATGCCGGACCCCTCCTCCTCTGGTTCTGACTAGAGCGGCTCGGCCAATCAGGAGCTCGCATGCCGGACCCCCTCCTCCTCTGAACGGGGCGCAATGGTAAAATATGGACCGGAGCAAATCTCAGTGGATTGGATTCAGTCCAGAACATAACAGGACAGATATAGTCTATATTACAGCCAGATAATACACACTTTGAGTTGAACAGGGAATATGTTGTATTCTTTCTCTATATGATACTAGATAGCACGTAACCAGTGTAATCATGAAATTTATTATGGTCTTTTCCTTTATCATTTCCTTTATCGTGGCCTTTATCATTTCCTTTATCATTTCCTTTATCATTTCTTTTATCATTTCCTTTATCATTTCCTTTATAATTTCCTTTATCATTTCCTTTATAATTTCCTTTATCATTTCCTTTATCATGTCCTTTATCATTTCCTTTATCATTTCCTTTATCATTTCCTTTATCATTTCCTTTATCATTTCCTTTATCATTTCCTTTATCGTGGCATTTATCATTTCCTTTATCATTTTCTTTATCATGACCTTTATAATGGCCTTTATAACATATATGTAGCCACAGTCCAGCACTCGATCAGACGGGCCCAAACGCAACTCTCAGATTATATGCCATGGTAAGAGCATACAGACAGACAGTCCCCCAGAGATTATCATCCCAGCAACGAAGAGAAAAGTCAGACTCATAAAACATTGACTTTAACATTGATGAAAGCTGTAGTGAGATTGAAAATGTTTTTTTAAGAGGAGGGTATCGACAGGACATTGATGTTTTGCAGTCAGTCAGTATTCTCCCCTCTCAATGGATTAGACTGTGAACAGAGTGAATAATGATGTAATTCCACCTTAAATAAAAGGTCTGCTGAGATCGCGGTGAGGAACAAAAAGCATGAGATTCGGGATTTGAACTATAGTGCGCTATTCTGTTCTGGACCGTTGCAGAACAGAACTATTCATTAATTTATTATAATCTTTCAGCATTTCTTCCCGTATAGAGTATGATAGACAAGACTATTATGTACACTATTAACAGTATGTGATGGAAGTCGTTCTGAGTTAAACGTGATACAATAATGCATCTTGAGAACAGGAACATTGTTTAGTTTTAAATAAATTTTCCCCAGCTGCATTTATAGTAACATACTAACATAGTTTTCAATGTTCTTGGATGTAATGATTAACGATGATTAAATATTAGGTACCCAAACATTTTATTTTGCAGAAATGCTTAATGTTAATTTAAATCGATAGAATTTGTCAGTATCCGGGGTTCAAGCTGCCTCCTGCTGGGTTTCCTGTCATCAATCTGACTGTTGGACATAATTTCAATGAAACTGTATAAATATTTTTATTTGGCTCCATTACACCTTCTGGTACAACATTGATGTGGAGAGAAGAGAAGACGACAGGGGGAGACGATAGGAGAGGATAACTATATCAGTAAAACATTTGAGGGAATCCTGTTTTTTTTTTCTGTTGCCTACATATTGCACTGGCTTCAGCACAGTCCACAGTTTCCCATTCATCACAGCAGATTGTCCTTGTTAAGAATCTGATTGCTACTTTATGATGGCACAGAGTTTCCCTCACAGAAGGTCCTCATCAATCATTCACTCTTCTAGAGGCAGCTTTCGTGTACCATGCTTATTTCAGGCTTGATGCGTGACCGTGACCACGGCTTTACACACAACTGTAGCCTTGGTGCCAGAACCCTGGTGCCGGAACCCTGGTGCCAGAACCCTGTTACTAAAAACCATGGTTCTGAATATTTGGGAACCCTGGTATAGACACACCAGTTGTTCAACCACTAGGAGAAGAGTGGACGTGCATTGCTCTTCACAGTATTTCTGGTCTCTGTCAGATTGTCTCAATCTGTTCCGTCTCTCTCTGATGTACTTTTGGTGGGAGATGATGAACTCAAGAACCCAAGAACCCATGAACCCATGTTCCATCTGTTCTTCCTTTCAACAGCCTACTTGTTCTTGTGCAGTACCGTTAAACACTGCAGTATGTGCTGCGTTATCTCCCAGCGCCACTGTAAGCTGATAGTTAATGGATGGAGTTAATAATAGACATGTAGCCTCCACTCTACTCTCATCCTGGCAATGCTAATTCACTCACACTGCTGCTCTATTAGCATCCATTAGCAGTGAGCACTTGGCAGACGGAGAACACTTCAACAACACTTCCTGGAGAGGGAGGTACAAGTGAAGGAGCGGGAGGGGAGGTTGGAGAAGGAGAGATGGCTGGAGGGGAGGGAGGAACACATGGAGGAGTGGGAGGAACGGGTGGAGGAGCGGGAGGGAAAGATTGAGGAAAGGGAGGAATGGGTGGAGGAGTGGGAAGGGATGTTGGAGAAGAGGGCATGGAACATGGAGACCTTATCAGCACTGGAACACATCATTGACCCAGGTTGACCCAAGTTGACCCAGAACATGTAATTTAAGCCCAGAACTGGGGAGGTTGTTTTTGCAGCAGGACTAACAAACATAATAATTCCCCTAAACAGTTTTTTAATCGTTATTTATACAGTCAGACTGTGATGTGGGTCTGTTTTACAGCCGGGCCATACGTTATAGTAAATATTAACAAATATGAAATACAAATATGAAAAACATACACATTTAACATAAAAATAGTCAATTATCAAGCATTTGTATTGTTGTTTGACCTGAGGTTATTCAGCAAAACATTCCATGATGAGGTCAAACTAAACAAATGCTCTTTTCCCTGAAAATCAACCAGTGTGTTCATCTTAGACGTCTCTAAGTCTCGAGTTTGATAACAGCAAATTGTCCCATTTCTTCTCACGTTAAGTTTGGACGTTTACACAGTAAAGTCTCGTATAAAAACACCAACCGTGTCTGGCCCTTAGTCGCCTGTCTTTCACTCTGACTTGTGTTCTTGCCCTCATTTCCTCTTTCTCTATTATGGAATGTTGATTTATGTAAAACGCAGATAAAAATTCATATTGCACATGGAATATTTTCACAGCGGTAGGTGAGGTGAGAGGGGTTGGTTTGTGAAGCTCACACACATGTGCACACAGGTGTTCATGTACCAAATACACACACATATACACACACACTCATGCAGAAAGGCAGCGTATTGTGATATCAATAACATATCAGTCTCATGTCTTGGTAAAATACAGCTGCTATGATAATTGTTGAACCTAAAAGAACAAACCAGCAGCCGGAGTCACCCAGTTTATCACCATAATGGTGATATTCATGAGTACTGAGAAGATAAAACATCCTTAATAGCAGTAGGACACTAAAACATTACCCAGTTCCCCCCTTCAGAAGTTACCAGATGCTGCGGAAATTGGAGGCAGATACATATTTGTATTTATGCTTTTTGCTTCAGATCTTCAGGATGTTTGCACACATTTTTTTTTACCATGGTTTGAAACAAAGAAAGTATACATTCTTATTTACAGCATCCTGGAAACCATTTGGGGGAACTGCCTTGCTCAAGGGCAAAACAGCACGGTTCTCACCTGGTGTTAGCGACAACCTTTCATTTACTGACCTTAGGCTCTTGACTGACTGAGTGATGCATGCTGGGATGTGGCTGAACCTGAGTGATGCATGCTGGGTTGTGGCTGAACCTGAGTGATGCATGCTGGGATGTGGCTGAACCTGAGTGATGCATGCTGGGATGTGGCAGGACACTGCTCCCTCCCTCGTCATCTCCACGGTTACCCATTTAATTAATTAATGTCATTAATTGCCCCCTGGCTTTGATTGTGTTAACCCTAGGCTATTTATCTAATGTCTTCTGAAGACAAAAATATATATTTAATAAAAATGACAAAAGAAATAAAACAAAATCAGGAAACCAAAGTATAATATAGACTTTAGGATCAGCGCCAAAGTTATATGATATATGACCAAACCAACCAAACCAACAAGCAGGGCAAACTGATCTCATGACCAACTGCATGCTGGGTAGTCCAGGCATGAAGAAGGATGGAGGTGCTGTAATGTCCCTCAGGGAGCAATTATTATGTAGACAGACACACCAATTTGATTCTTATTTGATCAGTCAGGAGGCAGGAGTCAGGTATGAAGACATAGGAGAAGGAAAAAGGGAGAGGGGAGGAGAGAGGGAGAGGAGGAGAGGGGAGGAGAAGGGGAGGAGAGGAGAGGGAGGGGAGGGGAGGGAGGGGAGAGGGAGGGGAGGAGAGAAGAGGGGAGGGAGGAGGAGGGGAGGGGAGGGGAGGGGAGGAGGAGGGGAGGGGAGGGGAGGGGAGGGAGGGGAGGGGGGAGAGGAGAGAGGGGAGGAGAGGGGAGGAGAGGGAGGGGAGGGGAGGGGAGGGGAGAGGAGGAGGGGAGGAGGAGAGGGGAGGGGAGGGGAGGGGGGGAGGGAGGGGAGGGAGGAGGGGAGGGAGGGAGGGAGAGGGAGGAGGGGAGGAGAGAGGAGGGAGGAGAGAGGGGAGGGAGAGGGGGGAGGGAGGGAGGAGAGAGGGGAGGAGAGGGGAGGGAGGGGGGGGAGGGGAGGGGGGGGGAGGGGAGGGGGGAGGGGAGGGGAGGGGAGGGGAGGGAGGGGAGGAGGGAGGAGAGGAGAGGGAGGGAGGGGAGGGGAGGGGAGGAGAGGAGAGAGGAGAGGAGAGGGGAGGAAAGAGGAGAGGGAGAGAGGAGGAGAGAGGAGAGGAGGAGAGGAGAGAGGAGGAGAGGGGAGAGGAGGGGAGGGGAGGGGAGGGGAGGGGAGGGGAGGGGAGGAGAGGAGAGAGGGGAGGAGAGGGGAAGAGAGGAGAGGGGAGGAAAGAGGAGAGGAGGAGAGGGGAGGAAAGAGGAGAGGAGGAGAGGAGAGAGGAGGAGAGGGGAGGGGAGGAGAGAAGAGGGGGGAGGGGAGGAGAGGGGAGGAGAGAGGAGAGGAAAGAGGAGAGGAGAGTAAAGGGGAGGAGACGGGACGAGAGGGGAAGAGAGAGGGGAGAGGAGAGGAGGGGAGGAGAGAAGAGGGGAGGAGAGGGGAAGAGAGGGAATGGGAGTGGAGGGGAGGTGATGGGCTCCCCCTGGCCTCCTCCTCACCCTGCCTCAGAGAGACACCAGAAGCGATGTCCTTCACCAGGATGTCTCCACAGGACACAGAGATGAGAGTACGGTTTAAGAGGCAGATTTGAGACTTAGGAATAAAGAGGACAGAGCAGTACAGGAGAGAGCAGTACAGGAGAGAGCAGTACAGGAGAGAGTAGTACAGGAGAGAGTAGTACAGGAGAGAGTAGAACAGGAGAGAGTAGTACAGGAGAGAGTAGTACAGGAGAGAGTAGTACAGGAGAGAGCAGTACAGGAGAGAGCAGTACAGGAGAGAGCAGTACAGGAGAGAGTAGTACAGGAGAGAGTAGTACAGGAGAGAGTAGTACAGGAGAGAGTAGTACAGGAGAGAGTAGTACAGGAGAGAGTAGTACAGTAGAGAGTAGTACAGGAGAGAGCAGTACAGGAGAGAGTAGTACAGGAGAGAGTAGTACAGGAGAGAGCAGTACAGGAGAGAGTAGTACAGGAGAGAGTAGTACAGGAGAGAGTAGTACAGGAGAGAGTAGTACAGGAGAGAGTAGTACAGGAGAGAGTAGTACAGGAGAGAGCAGTACAGGAGAGAGTAGTACAGGAGAGAGTAGTACAGGAGAGAGTAGTACAGGAGAGAGCAGTACAGGAGAGAGTAGTACAGGAGAGAGTAGTACAGGAGAGAGTAGTACAGGAGAGAGCAGTACAGGAGAGAGTAGTACAGGAGAGAGTAGTACAGGAGAGAGTAGTACAGGAGAGAGCAGTACAGGAGAGAGTAGTACAGGAGAGAGTAGTACAGGAGAGAGAGCTAAGACTGTGACAGCAGGAGATGAGTGAGGAGAGTCAGAGGTGAAACCACAAACATTAGCAGACACTTATCACATCGAGTCTGAGATTACCAAAAACCCGGCACTTCGCTAGTTAATGACAACATTGGCATTTGTCAAACTACATTTGGTTAAGAGAGAATGGTCATGTTCATTTCTAGTCCATTTTAGACCACACTAGCAATTTTATTGATAGCTCCTATCGTGTATACACTTAACATATGGGCGTCATCATGACTGCTGTATGTATAGCATGTTAGTGACCATGGCAACGTCAGAGGGACATCCAGTGTATTGACAGAACCATGTTCCCACAGGGCATTCAGTAGTCTCATACAGCCTCCGGGTGCCTGGCCTATCTATCAGTAACTAATATGAGCATCTCCTGATATACATCACAGGAAAACTAAAACTGCATTTGGGCTCGTAAGAATAAAGAGTCTGTAGGAGCAGCTGTGGGTTTGGATTAGTGTCTAATATATGTGCTCTGTTCTGGGGAAAGGCACGTTGGTACAAAGGCTGAAGGAAGCCACTTGTTTGTCTATCCGTTTTTTTATTATTCATTTATTTATTCTCCTCTGTATCCACTCCAATCCACCAGAATCAATCCAGTCCACCAGACTATATCCAGTCCACCAGACTATATCCAGTCCACCAGACTATATCCAATCCACCAGACTCTATCCAGTCCACCAGACTATATCCAATCCACCAGACTATATCCAATCCACCAGACTATATCCAATCCACCAGACTATATCCAATCCACCAGACTCTATCCAGTCCACCAGACTATATCCAATCCACCAGACTATATCCAATCCACCAGACTATATCCAATCCACCAGACTATATCCAATCCACCAGACTATATCCAATCCACCAGACTATATCCAATCCACCAGACTATATCCAGTCCACCAGACTATATCCAATCCACCAGACTCTATCCAGTCCCACCAGACTATATCCAATCCACCAGACTATATCCAGTCCACCAGACTATATCCAATCCACCAGACTATATCCAATCCACCAGACTCTATCCAATCCACCAGACTGTATCCAATCCACCAGACTATATCCAGTCCACCAGACTATATCCAATCCACCAGACTCTATCCAGTCCACCAGACTCTATCCAGTCCACCAGACTATATCCACTTGAATCCACCAGAATCTATCCAGTCCACCAGACTATATCCAATCCACCAGACTATATCCAGTCCACCAGACTATATCCAATCCACCAGACTCTATCCAATCCACCAGACTATATCCAGTCCACCAGACTCTATCCAGTCCACCAGACGATATCCAGTCCAATCCACCAGACTCTAATCAGTCCACCAGACTATATCCAGTCCACCAGACTCTATCCAGTCCACCAGACTCTACCCAGTCCACCAGAATCGATCCAGTCCACCAGAATCTATCCAGTCCACCAGACTCTATCCAGTCCACCAGACTCTATCCAGTCCACCAGACTATATCCAATCCACCAGACTCTATCCAGTCCACCAGACTCTATCCAATCCACCAGACTCTATCCAATCCACCAGACTCTATCCAGTCCACCAGACTATATCCAGTCCACCAGACTATATCCAGTCCACCAGACTATATCCAATCCACCAGACTATATCCAATCCACCAGACTTTATCCAATCCACCAGACTCTATCCAGTCCACCAGACTATATCCAATCCACCAGACTCTATCCAATCCACCAGACTCTATCCAATCCACCAGACTCTATCCAGTCCACCAGACTATATCCAATCCACCAGACTCTATCCAGTCCACCAGACTCTATCCAGTCCACCAGAATCTATCCAGTCCACCAGACTCTATCCAGTCCACCAGACTATATCCAGTCCACCAGAATCTATCCAGTCCACCAGACTCTATCCAGTCCACCAGACTATATCCAATCCACCAGACTCTATCCAGTCCACCAGAATCTATCCAGTCCACCAGACTCTATCCAGTCCACCAGACTCTATCCAGTCCACCAGACTATATCCAGTCCACCAGACTATATCCAATCCACCAGAATCTAACCAGTCCACCATACTATATCCAGTCCAATCCACCAGACTATATCCTCCACAGTCCAATTCACTCCAACTTCATAGCAATTTAACTGACTGTGACCCAAATACGATAAAGCAGTTTACTTGTTAAACCGGCAATATGGATGTGTTTTTTGCATTAAACCGCTCATCTATTAGATAACACTTTTGGGGGATTTGAGGTTTGTTGGTTTCACTATTAATCCTTTGATTACAGCTATAAATGTGTGGGGTTAACTTGAAACAGTCGTGCCTGTAGTGAAAACGGATTCCCCTTGGAACCGAACAATGAGTTTTGTTCCAAGCGAAGAACCCTTATGGGGATGTGTTTGAACATGAGTTCCATCTCAGTTCATCTCTGTTGTAACCTGCCGTTATTGTTCAGTTGTAGAACGCGATTAGTATCTCCCAGTTCTCAGGTCAGCTCTCACCTGTACACCTAAGGTTTCTTTACACCCTCTCTCAGTTCTCAGGTCAGCTCTCACCTGTAGATGTTCAGTTGTTGTCTTTCTCCTCACCTTCACATGGGGCCAGTCTGCCAGAAGGTGTGTCAGATGTGTTTTGGCTCACATAAAGGTTAATAGAACAGTAGATTTGAGTGTCAAAGAAACAAAAGCCAGAGTTTCCTAATTGCACCCTGCAGTTAAGGAGTAACGACTGTCACTGAAAACTATCACTATTCCAAGAAAGCATCTTCTACACATACATGTTTGGCCTGTAGCTGTTCATATCTCTACACATACATGTTTGGCCTGTAGCTGTTCATATCTCTACACATACATGTTTGGCCTGTAGCTGTTCATATCTCTACACATACATGTTTGGCCTGTAGCTGTTCATATCTCTACACATACATGTTTGGCCTGTAGCTGTTCATATCTCTACACATACATGTTTGGCCTGTAGCTGTTCATATCTCTACACATACATGTTTGGCCTGTAGCTGTTCATATCTCTACACATACATGTTTGGCCTGTAGCTGTTCATATCTCTACACATACATGTTTGGCCTGTAGCTGTTCATATCTCTACACATACATGTTTGGCCTGTAGCTGTTCATATCTCTACACATACATGTTTGGCCTGTAGCTGTTCATATCTCTACACATACATGTTTGGCCTGTAGCTGTTCATATCTCTACACATGTGTGTACATATAAACTGAGAGTCCAAAGACACCTTCAATCTAATGTCAACACTGCATTTTTGTCCTCCTCACTACAGTCTCATTTTAAACAGTGTGATTTCAAAACAAACCTCGGTTTTGCATATTGTTTTAGTTCTATTAAACCAGGAAAAATCTCCAGAGGATGGAAAACTCTTTAGCGAGTGGGACTTGGCGAGCGATCAGCAGGAAGAAATCCTGTTTATTTAACCAGAAAATTGTCTAGCGGTTGGAAAACTTAAGCAAGAGGGACTTGGCAAAGGTTCAGCTGAAAGTAGTCTGCTTGTACAGCATGTAAAACACCCATATGCTTATGTAAAAACACTTACAAAAGGAAGTCACATTGTAAAGAGCTTTATTGGATGTAGAGACTCTATAGAGATTATCGTGGAGTTGATTAGCCATGCCGATTATTTGTTTGGTCAGGTTGAGGTGATAGTGCCAGGTTAAAGGTCAAAGGTAAGCGTGTCAGCTCCTCCTTCAGAGTGAAGGAGCAAATGACTGCATCAAGGAGACTGGGAGGTGCATAGGATTTTACAGAGCCATTACAGTCAGGCCAGCTGTACAGCCAATCATTTATATAATTTATTATGTAGTGTTAGATTTGTATTTAGACACAAGTGAGTGTAGCTGCAGAGCTCCCAGAAGCCCACACATACAACAGTAATAACACAGATCTATTTTCTTTCAGTCACTAACAGATTTATTAGGTTCTAGAGGAATGAGCGTCGTCCCACCTCCTTCAACCTCCAATCAAACACAAATCTCGTAAAATCGTAATACTGGGTGTAAAATGGTTTCGTCTTATTTAAAAAATACCTCGTTTTTACCAGAGAAGTTTCATTACAATCTAACTTCCGGCATTGTGTTAAATATGCATGGCATCATTCTCCAATTCTCTGCAGTTTTAAACTTGATCTGTTTTGGTGAAACTCAGGTTTAGGGAACATTATTCTGTTGGTCCAACTGAGGTCCAATTAAAACCCGCCTTAGGTTCTGTCCACCTGCTGTAGACACTGAATATCAGGAAGCAGACTGGCTTCAGTGAATATCAGGAAGCAGACTGGCTTCAGTCAATATCAGGAAGCAGACTGGCTTCAGTGAATATCAGGAAGCAGACTGGCTTCAGTCAATATCAGGAAGCAGACTGGCTTCAGTCAATATCAGGAAGCAGACTGGCTTCAGTCAATATCAGGAAGCAGACTGGCTTCAGTCAATATCAGGAAGCAGACTGGCTTCAGTGAATATCAGGAAGCAGACTGGCTTCAGTGAATATCAGGAAGCAGACTGGCTTCAGTGAATATCAGGAAGCAGACTGGCTTCAGTCAATATCAGGAAGCAGACTGGCTTCAGTGAATATCAGGAAGCAGACTGGCTTCAGTAGATACCGACGTCCAGAGCAGACAGGTCACAAATCAAACCCTATTCCTTGTGTATTGCCCAACTTTTAAAAAGTGCTCTCAGTATAGATGTGTGATATATTTAGGAACCAGAAGGTTAGCAGATGTCCCAGCATCCTTTAGTGCCATTGGGCATAACCTGCCTGACCAGCCAGCTAGACTAGATTTATTCTGAGTCGATATTACACTGAAATTGGGAGGAGGTATAAATGAAAAGAACAGAACAGACTGGAGGCAACATCACTAAGGTAGCATTCAACTCCGTCCATAACATCTGTAACATCTATAACATCCATAACATCTGTACTGTCTATAACATATGTAACATCTGTACTGTCTATAACATATGTACTCTGTATAACATCTGTAACATCTATACTGTCTATAACATCTGTACTGTCTATAACATCTGTACTGTCTATAACATCTGTACCATCTATAACATATGTACCATCTATAACATCTGTACCATCTATAACATATGTACCATCTATAACATCTGTACCATCTATAACATCTGTACCTTCTATAACATCTGTACTGTCTATATTATCTATAACATCTGTACTGTCTATAACATATGTACAGTCTATAACATCTGTGCCATCTATAACATATGTACCATCTATAACATCTGTACCATCTATAACATATGTACCATCTATAACATATGTACCATCTGTAACATCTGTACCTTCTATAACATCTGTACTGTCTATATTATCTATAACATATGTACTGTCTATAACATCTGTACTGTCTATAACATCTGTACCATCTATAACATATGTATCATCTATAACATCTGTACCATCTATAACATCTATACCATCTATAACATCTGTACCGTCTATAACATCTGTACTGTCTATAACATCTGTACTGTCTATAACATCTGTAACATCTGTACCATCTATAACATCTGTACTGTCTATAACATCTGTACCATCTATTAAATCTATACCATAGATATTTATACGGCATCATTCCACATCTGGTTTATACGGCATCAGTCCACAAATATGAAATATGAACATTAATACTCAACACCATGTGATCAGACTGTTTCTGACTGAAATATGAATATTAATACTGAACACCATGTGATCAGACTGTTTGTGACTGAAATATGAATATTAATACTCTAGTCCTTTCAGACTTTATGTACCAGACCAAGGTAACATTATACTGTTTGCCTATTCCCTCTCTACTCTGTTGTGACTCGCAACTGTCTTTCCACTCTTTCTTCTCTCTCTCCTCTCTTCCTCTGCACCTCTTCCTCTCCTCTCTTCCTCTGCACCTCCTCTTCTCCTCTCTTCCTCTGCACCTCCTCCTCTCCTCTCTTGCTCTGCACCTCCTCCTCTCCTCTCTTCCTCTGCACCTCCTTCTCTCCTCTCTTTCTCTGCACCCCCTTCTCTCCTCTCTTCCTCTGCACCTCCTCTTCTCTCTTCCTCTGCACCTCCTTCTCTCCTCTCTTCCTCTGCACCTCCTCCTCTACTCTCTTCCTCTGCACCTCCTCCTCTCCTCTCTTCCTCTGCACCTCCTCCTCTCCTCTCTTCCTCTGCACCTCCTCCTCTCCTCTCTTCCTCTGCACCTCCTCCTCTCCTCTCTTCCTCTGCACCTCCTCCTCTCCTCTCTTCCTCTGCACCTCCTCCTCTCCTCTCTTCCTCTGCACCTCCTCCTCTCCTCTCTTCCTCTGCACCTCCTCCTCTCCTCTCTTCCTCTGCACCTCCTTCTCTCCTCTCTTCCTCTGCACCTCCTCCTCTACTCTCTTCCTCTGCACCTCTTCCTCTCCTCTCTTCCTCTGCACCTCCTCCTCTTTTCTCTTCCTCTGCACCTCCTTCTCATCTCCTATTCCATACACAGAATCCTGTTATCTAGGAGTGCCCCGGGCGTTCCCTCTCCTGAGTGATTGATTGTCCTTTAAGACGGCTCCTCACAACTCCTCCCTCTCCCTCCCCTCTCCCTCCACTCTCCCTCCCTTCTAGCCCTCTCCATCCCTTCCTCTGTCATCTCTCCCTCCCCCTCCCCCTCCCTCCCTCCCTCCCAATTCTCTCTTCCTCCATCATCTCTCCCTCCCCCATCTCTCTCTCCCAACTCACTCTTCCTCTGTCATTTCTCCCTCCCCCTCCTCCCCTCTCCCTCCCTCCCTCCCTCCCTCCCTCCCGATTCACTCTCCCTCCATCATCTCTCCCTGCATTAAGACAACTACATTCACTTGGGTTTTACTGAAATGACTAACGTCTATTTACATACTATGAATAATGCATCATTTGTAAAAAGGCTAAAATCTAGAAATAAAATCCTTTTTAACCTTCAATCACAACTAGTAAACAACGAGTGAAAAACAAAAGATCATTCATCTTAAAGATGTAACATTTAATAATTGTCAATGCTTTGGTTGTATGAGTGAATACTTCTTAACTAATACATTTGCTTGGTTCAGAGTAGTGAATCTGTTAGCATTGATCTTTATTAACCTAACACCTTTAAACAATGATATCCTACTCATCTGTGTAGAATCTCCAAAGCACAGTTCTCTCTGTCAGTCCTCAGATTTTATATTGGATTGCGTTCTGGGCTCTGATTGGTCCATTCCAGCTCATTGGTCTTCATTATAAAATGCCTCAAATAAGACTGACTGATTCTTTAAGTGTATCCTCTGGGTGATCACAAACACACACACGCACGCACGCACGCACACACACACACACACACACACACACACACACACACACACACACACACACACACACACACACACACACACACACACACACACACACACACACACACACACACACACACACACACACAGGCACAACACATTTAATGTGAATAACTTAAAACATTTACAAACACACACACATACATCTAATTAGCAGACACAGCTAGCAATCTACATACTATGACTAAATATTATGTGTCATTAAAAATAAAGGCAGGGTTCATGATTTTTTAACCCCTTACTGTAAAGACATGGTTGCATATTGAACTGTCATTTCCTTGGATTAAAGCACGCTCATCGATAGGAAACCAGAACTCTCAATCAAGTAATGCTTGGCTACATTCCCGCTTGCTGCAGGAGATTTTAAAAAACATAAAACGAGATTATGGTTTAACTTTACCCCAATTTACCAAGATATTTAGTTCAAAAATAAAAACATCTTGCTATCTCTGCAAGGTGCAGAGGTCTGGAGAATAAAGCTTAGGTATTAGAGTCAGATTTGTAAACGCCCTTAACTCTGAAATATTCCAGGATATGTTTGAGTCATATTCTGTGCTGAGGACATCTCAACCACCCATATAATTTCTCTTTAGATCTATAAGATTTACATGGATGGCCTATTTTGGGATAACTGTTTTATGGCCTGTAATTAGCACGGCTGTAACACCATCCCAGTTCTTAGCTGTTTGAATCCCCAACATCACCAAATGACTAGTGATCCCTAAAGATTATAGTGACCCACTACTAAACAAGGACCCGAGGGTTTGGCTGAAAAAGGAGGGCACTGTTGAAGTTATGAGGAGGCATTTGTGATATGATTTGGAGAAGCCACAGCAACGCAGAGCCGAGAGAGGAAAACATGGGGAGTGAATGAGGGAGACAGGGAGAGAGAGTGGGGGGAGAGAGAGAGAGATAGGGGAGAGAGAGGGAGAGAGAGATGGGGGAGAGAGGGATGAGAGAAGAGGATTTGGAGTGAACCTGATGACACAGATTACAGTAAAACCCTCAGATCCATTATGACCTGGGATAAAAGCTCTGCAGCACCATTAAAAAATGTGCTTCTATTAGCCGTTAGCTCACAGCATCTTCCCTACCATATTCACTACTCTATTAGCCGTTAGCTCACAGCGTCTTCCCTACCATATTCACTACTCTATTAGCCGTTAGCTCACAGCATCTTCCCCACCATATTACTACTCTATTAGCCTTTAGCTCACAGCATCTTCCCTACCATATTAACTACTCTATTAGCCGTTAGCTCACAGCATCTTCCCTACCATATTCACTACTCTATTAGCCGTTAGCTCACAGCATCTTCCCCACCATATTCACTACTCTATTAGCCGTTAGCTCACAGCATCTTCCCCACCATATTCACTACTCTATTAGCCGTTAGCTCACAGCATCTTCCCCACCATATTCACTACTCTATTAGCCGTTAGCTCACAGCATCTTCCCCACCATATTCACTACTCTATTAGCCGTTAGCTCACAGCATCTTCCCTACCATATTACTACTCTATTAGCCG
This sequence comes from Dallia pectoralis, assembly GCA_029465975.1. Lineage (NCBI taxonomy): Eukaryota > Metazoa > Chordata > Actinopteri > Esociformes > Umbridae > Dallia > Dallia pectoralis. Next base: position 1,096,222 of record CM055758.1, read on the forward strand.
TTAGCTCACAGCATCTTCCCTACCATATTAACTACTCTATTAGCCGTTAGCTCACAGCATCTTCCCTACCATATTAACTACTCTATTAGCCGTTAGCTCACAGCATCTTCCCCACCATATTCACTACTCTGTTAGCCGTTAGCTCACAGCATCTTCCCCACCATATTAACTACTCTATTAGCCGTTAGCTCACAGCATCTTCCCCACCATATTAACTACTCTATTAACCGTTAGCTCACAGCATCTTCCCCACCATATTCACTACTCTATTAGCCGTTAGCTCACAGCATCTTCCCCACCATATTCACTACTCTATTAGCCGTTAGCTCACAGCATCTTCCCCACCATATTCACTACTCTATTAGCCGTTAGCTCACAGCATCTTCCCTACCATATTACTACTCTATTAGCCGTTAGCTCACAGCATCTTCCCTACCATATTAACTACTCTATTAGCCGTTAGCTCACAGCGTCTTCCCTACCATATTAACTACTCTATTAGCCGTTAGCTCACAGCATCTTCCCCACCATATTCACTACTCTGTTAGCCGTTAGCTCACAGCATCTTCCCCACCATATTCACTACTCTGTTAGCCATTAGCTCACAGCATCTTCCCCACCATATTCACTACTCTGTTAGCCGTTAGCTCACAGCATCTTCCCCACCATATTCACTACTCTATTAGCCGTTAGCTCACAGCATCTTCCCCACCATATTCACTACTCTATTAGCCGTTAGCTCACAGCATCTTCCCCACCATATTCACTACTCTATTAGCCGTTAGCTCACAGCATCTTCCCCACCATATTCACTACTCTATTAGCCGTTAGCTCACAGCATCTTCCCCACCATATTAACTACTCTATTTACCGTTAGCTCACAGCATCTTCCCCACCATATTAACTACTCTATTAACCGTTAACTCACAGCATCTTCCCCAACCATATTCACTCCTCTATTAGCCGTTAGCTCACAGCATCTTCCCCACCATTTTCACTACTCTGTTAGCCGTTAGCTCACAGCATCTTCCCCACCATATTCACTACTCTGTTAGCCGTTAGCTCACAGCATCTTCCCCACCATATTCACTACTCTGTTAGCCGTTAGCTCACAGCATCTTCCCCACCATATTCACTACTCTATTAGCCGTTAGCTCACAGCATCTTCCCCACCATATTCACTACTCTATTAGCCGTTAGCTCACAGCATCTTCCCCACCATATTCACTACTCTATTAGCCGTTAGCTCACAGCATCTTCCCCACCATATTAACTACTCTATTAACTGTTAGCTCACAGCATCTTCCCCACCATATTAACTACTCTATTAACCGTTAACTCACAGCATCTTCCCCAACCATATTCACTACTCTATTAGCCGTTAGCTCACAGCATCTTCCCCACCATTTTCACTACTCTGTTAGCCGTTAGCTCACAGCATCTTCCCCACCATATTCACTACTCTGTTAGCCGTTAGCTCACAGCATCTTCCCTACCATATTAACTACTCTATTAGCCGTTAGCTCATAGCATCTTCCCCACCATATTAACTACTCTATTAACCGTTAGCTCACAGCATCTTCCCCACCATATTAACTACTCTATTAACCGTTAGCTCACAGCATCTTCCCCACCATATTCACTACTCTGTTAGCCGTTAGCTCACAGCATCTTCCCTACCATATTCACTATTAGCAGACTAGAGGTGTGGTGTTGGTGTAGGTTTGGTGTAGTTGTGGTGTAGGTGTGGTGTTGCTGTGGTGTTGCTGTGGTGTTGCTGTGGTGTTGCTGTATTGTCTGTAGACTTCTGACAATTTGACATCATTATCACACAATAGTATCAAAGTGCAGAATTCTTAAGGGAAATTCTTGAACACATTACAGTAATGACTTTCCATAATAGTGTTTTTATTTTTCCCTCTAGTGTGAGTATTCAGTAGTGTTTGGTGTTTTTGTGTAGCTTTTTTGTACATTTCGTGTCTATGACACATAATATGGTATTGAGTACAGAGTGTTTACAAGTTACACGATTACAGTGTAAACCAAAACCCAGCTTAATATAGTGTACATTACCAGTAGTGTTTATGGTTTTCAGAAAGTAGAGCATTAAGGAAATGTGTTTTAGCAGTTATAACTGTAAACATAGTATCACATCTCTATTTACGGCCATCTTATACTTTTCTAAGATTAGCATAATAATTGTGTTTTTTAGTGCCAGCAACATCATGGAAACTGCTCAGCATAGCAGCATTGTAATTTTTTTCCTAATGATCTCATTAATCTTCTTTTAAAATAAGTCCTTTGCACATTGCTGCCAAACCCCCAGGTCAGCACCTCCGGTTCAGTGCTTTATGCAGAGATACCATTTTGTCTATCTATGAGGATAATATAGTGAGTAGAGAATGTAAAGACTAGCCTTAACCCTGACCAGGACTTAGAAGTGGACTTTTACAATTAATTATGTTTATATGTTTACCCTTTGACCAACCAGACTGTGTCTCTACGGTACTTAATATTACTGTTGAATTACGTTTTAACCCTTCATGTGTTTCTCACATGCTGCCTAATGGAACCTACCTATAAAATACTGAACATGCGTTGAGGCCTTGTTGAACCTTGGATGAACAGTAAATTATGTTCAGTTGTTTTACTCTGATTGTCTAACATAACACTAACCACACAATAACCGACACATCTTGATTAACTTCTGGCACATTGAAATAAGGACCAGGTGTGTTTTTCTTTCAATTGGTTCCCAGTTCAGACTTAAACAACACTGTTCCCCCATGGTCTGTGTCCAGGGGTCTATTAAACTCCCACAAATGATACACTTGTTCAAAGGGGCCAGTCCCCCCCTCCCCCCCATGTGAATAACCTTCCAGACATTATCTAACAGTTAACACGTGACAAAAGGTCAGAGGTCAGAGTGAGGGGGGGTAATAGCCGGGTCACAGAGGTTCAGAGCCGGGGTTCAGAGTCAGTATGAGTCCCTATAGTGTATGTAGGTATGTGCCATATGTGATTTATTTTTATTGCATACAGATTCAGTTAATATTTGCTACAAATAGATCTTCTGGCTTTATTATTGGGTGAAAGTCACAAATGTACACTTTTGTCTTCTTATTACATAACCATTCATGAATAAATCTTATGGTCTTATGAAAAAGAAGGACAAAATGTGGTACACAAAAATAGCACAGCAGCACATCAGATGCTCCATTTCTTCCTCAGTGAACATCCGTGCAATAATAGTTTATAGGGCACCATTTGGGACATTACCATTTGGGACATTACCATGTTGTCTCAACACAGATCTCCCATCAGTTGAATTGTTTATGTGTCCTCGCTGCCCAACCACAAGTTTATAATTAATTTATTCGCAGGCTAAAACAACTCCACAAAGCAGATCTCAAAATACTTTTTAATTACAACAATAGCTCTCTAGCTATCTAGCAGTTAGGAGAAAGCTCTGGTCAAACTGGTATCGTGGAGTGGTGTAATCTCCCTGATTCCAGATCAGAATACTAATGATTACAGTTCAGTATTCTGCTGATTACAGTTCATTATCCTTGGTTCTGAGATTGTACTATATGATATTCTAACTTTAGTTCTGATATTGTACTATATGATATTCTAACTTTAGTTCTGATATTGTACTATATGATATTCTAACTTTAGTTCTGATATTGTACTATATGACACTCTAACCTTAGTTCTGATATTGTACTATATGATATTCTAACTTTAGTTCTGATATTGTACTATATGATACTCTAACCTTAGTTCTGATATTGTACTATATGATATTCTAACTTTAGTTCTGATATTGTACTATATGATATTCTAACTTTAGTTCTGATATTGTACTATATGATACTCTAAACTTAGTTCTGATATTGTATGATATGCAAACCTTGGTTCTGAGACAGTAAAACATGAAGACATTTCCTCTAAATGAGTAGGAAATTGGACTACTTTTAGGACTTTTAAAACTGGAGCTTCAGAGAAAAAACATCTTGTTATTTCTAGTTGTTTCTAATGACAACACTTTGGTCCCAGGAGTGCTTTTTGGTTTATTGCTTTTTGTGTTTCCCTCACAATAATCACACATACTCTGTTGTGATGTCTTCATTTTTCAGAAAAATACACAATAAACAAGTTGACTACTGTTTGGTTGGACGGTTGGACAAAACAAAAATGCAATCTCTCCAAAACTTTAATGAGCACATTTACTCAGTCCTGGTATTCCTACACATTCACTCAGTCCTGGTATTCCTACACATTCACTCAGTCCTGGTATTCCTACACATTTACTCAGTCCTGGTATTTCTACACATTTACTCAGTCCTGGTATTTCTACACATTTACTCAGTCCTGGTATTTCTACATATTTACTCAGTCCTGGTATTCCTACACATTTACAGCCCTGGTATTCCGACACATTTACTCAGTCCTGGTATTTCTACACATTTACTCAGTCCTGGTATTCCTACACATTTACTCAGTCCTGGTTCTTCTACACATTTACTCAGTCCTGGTATTTCTACACATTTACTCAGTCCTGGTATTTCTACACATTTACTCAGTCCTGGTATTTCTACACATTTACACAGTCCTGGTATTCCTACACATTTACTCAGTCCTGGTATTCCTACACATTTACTCAGTCCTGGTATTTCTACACATTTACTCAGTCCTGGTATTTCTACACATTTACTCAGTCCTGGTATTCCTACACATTTACAGTCCTGGTATTCCTACACATTTACTCAGTCCTGGTATTTCTACACATTTACTCAGTCCTGGTATTTCTACACATTTACTCAGTCCTGGTATTCCTACACATTTACTCAGTCCTGGTTCTTCTACACATTTACTCAGTCCTGGAATTTCTACACATTTACTCAGTCCTGGTATTTCTACACATTTACAGTCCTGGTATTCCTACACATTTACTCAGTCTGGTATTTCTACACATTTACACCATGCATCTTTAATGTCGTAGCTCCTTGCACTTTTAGGTTAAAACAGAAGTCACATTTTGGCTGGACCTTGTAGGCAACTGACAACTAAAATATGTAATCCTTTAATCCAAATTGAATAGTCTTTTTTTTACTGTGGCTTTGACAAAAAGTGGTACAATTATTGATTTATTTGAGCTAATGGTTTGCACATTTGGATGTAGGCAAAACACATGATTATTTTACAATATTATATGTAAAGTTGTTTTAAAAGGATTTTGAATTATATGAGAATATTTGAAATGAATTTAAAGCACCACAGAAGTGAATGCATTTCAATTAGAGTGGCTTATCCCATAGTTTGCAGGAACACAGCTGTTGCCAGGGGCACAAGGAAACACTTCTAAAGAGCATTTCAAAAGAGTCTCCCCTCATTAGTTTGTTACTACAGCAGTATACAGGTGTGTTGAGGATGGAGGCCAATGAGGAAAGGGGATTTAATGACCTTTGAACTGTCGATCTCCTCTGTGGTTTTAGCTTGTTCGCTACGATTACTTTTCTCCTCAAACTTTCTAAGCCTTTAAGTGGACAAAGTGCCAGCTGGTCTTGTGGTTCCAAACAACTGTTTCTCCATCCTGGTGTGTGTGGATACTGATAAAGGTTACAGGACTTCAGCTCCGTACCTCCCCTGTCTCCTGGTCCAACATTGCTCCTCTTCCCTCCGGCCTCCCAGGTTCTCTTGCTCCCCCTTTCCTCCTTCACTCCTCCTCTTCTTCGCCGCTATCTCAGACACCACCGTGATTCTCTGATGTCTATGTGTGTATGTGTGTGTGTGTGTGTGTTTAGGTGTGTGTGTGTGTGTAGGTGTGTTTGTCTGCATCATGGTTTTCTGCGTGGCTCTGTATGCTTTAAACCCAACTCCCAGAAGCCTTAGAGAGATAAATTAAAAGGTTTAAGAATAAGCCAGATTGAAGGCTTCGGGGCTCATCTCAGGGCTATCTCACTGTCAGCAGTTGGTTTTCTGTTTAATCCTTTGCCTTTCTCATTACATTGGCAGACAGAGGCAGTCTGGTCAATGGAGGGCCGATACGATGTGATGAAAAAAACCCAGTGGATCAATGGGGGCTATAAATGTGTTTTATGTGTGTGTGCTGATTCAACAGGATAATAATATATAATGATGGAGCTGTTTCCTACTGTTTGTCTGGATGTTTCTGAATGGCTCAGCTTAGTTAATGTTATTTTCAGATTTAACATTCGCAGTTTTGTTTGGTAAATATTGATTTGTTAAATTAGTGAGGTTTATTCCAAAATCTGCATTTCATGTGTGAAAGGTCAATAGCCGCCGTGAGCAGATTAAGACATATTATACAATCTGTGCAACTAACAGATGAGCTCTATTATACGAACAACAGAGAACAACAGAGAGACAGTGACTTTTAACGTCACCTAACAAAACATGCAAATATAAACATTAGAAATACAATGAAAATTACATCTAACTAACTCTGATTCCTTTCCTAACTACTACCTGACTTCCTTTCCTAACTCCTTCCTTGACTCCTCCCTTAACTCCTCCCATAAGTCCTCATCTCACCCTTGTAAACCTTCAGAAGGTGAAGGTCTAAAAAGGCAGGCGAGTCTGAAGAGGATCAAAGAGAATCTTTCTCTGGCTGAAAATGATGAAATGAGGTCTGACAGTTCCTTTCTGCTCCAGGTGACTTCTGGGAACTAACTAATAGTACTGCTTCTCTTTTAGTCTTTTCCTCTTCTCCTCGTTTTCCTCCTATTCCCTATTCCCTTTAATTCCTCACTTCTCTGCGCTACTGGGATGTATTTAGTAGCACATTAATCTGATATAATCAATTTAACTTTTACCAGTCTCATAGAAGGCTTTCCATCAGATCGTTTGCTGCTACAAGCTCACACAATATGCCTTGTCACTCAAATGAAAGACCAGATCATATGTGATGTTCTCTATCTTTGTCTCCATCTCCCTCCCCCCCTCTCTCTCCATCTCCCCACCTCCATTCTTACTCCACCTCCATTCTCACTCCACCTCCATTCTTACTCCACCTCCATTCTCACTCCACCTCCATTCTTACTCCACCTCCATTCTCACTCCACCTCCATTCTTACTCCACCTCCATTCTCACTCCACCTCCATTCTCACTCCACCTCCATTCTCACTCCATCTCCATTCTTACTCCACCTCCATTCTTACTCCACCTCCATTCTTACTCCATCTCCATCCTTACTCCATCTCCATTCTTACTCCACCTCCATTCTTACTCCATTTCCATTCTTACTCCATCTCCATTCTTACTCCATCTCCATCCTTACTCCACCTCCATTCTTACTCCACCTCCATTCTTACTCCACCTCCATTCTTACTCCATCTCCATTCTTACTCCATCTCCATCCTTACTCCATCTCCATCCTTACTCCACCTCCATTCTTACTCCATTTCCATTCTTACTCCATTTCCATTCTTACTCCATCTCCATCCTTACTCCATCTCCATTCTTACTCCATCTCCATTCTTACTCCACCTCCATTCTTACTCGATCTCCATCCTTACTCCATCTCCATCCTTACTCCATCTCCATTCTTACTCCACCTCCATTCTTACTCCACCTCCATTCTTACTCCATCTCCATTCTCACTCCACCTCCATTCTCACTCCACCTCCATTCTTACTCCATCTCCATTCTTACTCCACCTCCATTCTTACTCCATCTCCATCCTTACTCCACCTCCATTCTTACTCCACCTCCATTCTTACTCCATTTCCATTCTTACTCCATCTCCATTCTTACTCCATCTCCATTCTTACTCCACCTCCATTCTTACTCCATCTCCATCCTTACTCCATCTCCATCCTTACTCCATCTCCATTCTTACTCCACCTCCATTCTTACTCCACCTCCATTCTTACTCCATCTCCATTCTCACTCCACCTCCATTCTCACTCCACCTCCATTCTTACTCCATCTCCATTCTTACTCCACCTCCATTCTTACTCCATCTCCATCCTTACTCCACCTCCATTCTTACTCCATCTCCATCCTCACTCCACCTCCATCCTCACTCCATTATTATTCAATAATGTCACCTTTTAAGTCAGGGAAGACACACATGCAGAAACACACACACATGCAGAAACACACACAAGTGCAGAAACAACACACACACACACACACACACACACACATTCAGAACACACACACACACACACACACACACACACACACACACACATGCAGAAAACACACACACACACACACACACACACACACACACACACACACACACACACACACACACACACACACACACACACACACACACACACACACACACACACACACACACACACACACACACACACACACACACACACACAGGCTTTTCCATTCTGCCTGAAAACCAACACCTGGAAAGAGAACAGTTAAAGGGTGAATGCATTTATTATTTCCCCTCCTCCAGAGAGTAGAGGCAGATTAATGTGTGTATGTGTCCTAAACACTGATCCCAGTACTCCCTGACTACAGTAAGCATGCAGAGCTACATTAGAGAAACATAACCTTTTACTGCTGCACCACTCAGACATCCAGACACCCAGCGTCCGTAGACCATTATCTGCTGGAAAGGTCACTGTTGTGTGAGTCATTCTCAGAAGACGTGGGTGGCGTCCCAAATCAACCACTAGTCCCCTATAAGCGCGCTACCTTAGACCCAAATGAACCCCTAGTCCCTTTAAGCGGATCTAATCGACCAGGACCAATACAAAATAGAGAAACATTGTAGATGTGAGAACGGGTAAACGGCTGGCAGGGAGGAAGGAGTGACGAAGAGGAGAACAAGAAAGGGAGGGAGAGGAGCTGGAGGATAAGAGGAGGGGAGAAAGAAAAGAGGAGGGGAGAAAGAAAAGAGGAGAGAAAGAAAAGAGGAGGAGAGGGGAGGATAAGAGGAGGGGAGGGCAAATATCCTTGACAAGACAGATAATTGGATTTAGAAAGAAAAACAAGCTTATAAAAACATCCAGATTAATCAGAGAGATGGACATTCCTCCAACGCCTCTATATTCCTGCTTCATATCCAGCTGCCATTAAAATGTTCCCTCAGTTTCGTCTTACGTGTAGAGCCATGTTGTTTGTGTTGTCCACAGACCTGTCGGTTCTGTAGGCAAACTGCAATGGGTCTAGTACTGGGTCGAATACTGGGTCTAGTACTGGGTCTGGTACTGGGTCTAGTACTGGGTCTAGTACTGGGTCTAGTACTGGGTCAGTGATGGTCTTGAGGTGGGACAGCACCAGGTGCTCAAAACCTCATAGCCACAGAGGTCAGGGCCACTGGTCTGTAGTCCTGACATTACTAGGTACCTAAAAAGTGATAAAGACAAAGTCTGATCATAAAACAAAATCGGCAAGACATCACAATCAGAAGCAGAATCTGCAAGACATCACAATCAGAAGCAGAATTAGCAAGACATCACAATCTGATCAGGGAACAGGAAAACACTCCAGATCCTACAGGGAGAAATGTGAGCCCATGTTACAAATGAACATCATTATAGATTTAGTGGAGCCATTAGCCAGAACCCGTCCTCCGTTTGCTGACTAATGTTCCACGTTTCATTGGACAGATGAAGTCAATGCAGAAGGTGGTTCCCATTGAATGAAATCCTTAAATGCTGCTTCTGGCACAACAATAGAAAAAAAATAAACGATAATAGTAGACAATAGTGTGACAAATACGAACAGAGCAATATATGCTGTCTATATAGATGCTGTCTCTATAGATGCTGTCTCTGTCTCTATAGATGCTGTCTGAATAGATGCTGTATCTATAGATGCTGTCTCTATAGATGCTGTCTCTGTAGATGCTGTCTCTATAGATGCTGTCTGAATAGATGCTGTATCTATAGATGCTGTCTGAATAGATGCGGTCTCTATAGATGCTGTCTCTATAGATGCTGTCTGAATAGATGCTGTATCTATAGATGCTGTCTCTATAGATGCTGTCTCTATAGATGCTGTCTCTATAGAGGCTGTCTGAATAGATGCTGTATCTATAGATGCTGTCTGAATAGATGCGGTCTCTATAGATGCTGTCTCTATAGATGCTGTCTGAATAGATGCTGTATCTATAGATGCTGTCTCTATAGATGCTGTCTCTATAGATGCTGTCTCTATAGAGGCTGTCTGAATAGATGCTGTCTCTAAAGATGCTGTCTCTATAGATGCTGTCTAAATAGATGCTGTATCTATAGATGCTGTCTGAATAGATGCTGTCTCTATAGATGCTGTCTCTATAGATGCTGTCTAAATAGATGCTGTATCTATAGATGCTGTCTGAATAGATGCTGTCTGAATAGATGCTGTATCTATAGATGCTGTCTGAATAGATGCTGTCTCTATAGATGCTGTCTGAATAGATGCTGTCTCTATAGATGCTGTCTCTATAGATGCTGTCTAAATAGATGCTGTATCTATAGATGCTGTCTGAATAGATGCTGTCTGAATAGATGCTGTATCTATAGATGCTGTCTGAATAGATGCTGTCTCTATAGATGCTGTCTGAATAGATGCTGTCTCTATAGATGCTGTCTCTATAGATGCTGTCTCTATAGATGCTGTCTAAATAGATGCTGTATCTATAGATGCTGTCTGAATAGATGCTGTCTGAATAGATGCTGTATCTATAGATGCTGTCTGAATAGATGCTGTCTCTATAGATGCTGTCTCTATAGATGCTGTCTAAATAGATGCTGTATCTATAGATGCTGTCTGAATAGATGCTGTCTGAATAGATGCTGTATCTATAGATGCTGTCTGAATAGATGCTGTCTCTATAGATGCTGTCTGAATAGATGCTGTCTCTATAGATGCTGTCTCTATAGATGCTGTCTAAATAGATGCTGTATCTATAGATGCTGTCTGAATAGATGCTGTCTGAATAGATGCTGTCTCTATAGATGCTGTCTGAATAGATGCTGTCTCTATAGATGCTGTCTCTATAGATGCTGTCTAAATAGATGCTGTATCTATAGATGCTGTCTGAATAGATGCACTACCAAGAGGCCTGACGTTTAGAAAGGATAATTGATTGACAATTATTCCAATTAATTTGTTGGCAGCCTGCGGGAATGTGAACACACATCCTCCGCTCAATCTAACTGGATATCTAATTGTTCGGGGTCCACTGCTGCTGGTAAACGATTGGTGCTAATCACCCCCAACTACAGGCAGGCAAGCAGTCAAGAGGTGTCGGCTGTTACCCAGAAACAAATGGCTGGAGCCACAACAGAAAGATCTGGGTTAAACGAGCGGGTGAATACATTTACATTTACATTTTGTACGGCTATGATTAGTGACTGGATGTAGGAGGGGGGGCGGTTCCTCTTCGAACAGTCTGCCCCAGTTTGAAGAGGAAGGCTAGCACCATGGTTTTGTAGTGGATGCGTGCTTAGGGATGGCACTACCAAGAGGCCTGAGCCAGTGTAGATTAGTGACTGGATGTAGGAGGGGCGGTTCCTCTTGCTGAAGGCAGCTGAGTGACGCTTCGACCGGGAGCCAGGAGAACTTTGGTAGATTGAAGATCAGGCGGGCTGCTGCATTTTGAATGAGTTGCAGGGGTTTGATGGCGCACACTGGGAGACCAGCCAGAAGGGAGTTGCAGTAGTCGAGACGGGAGATGATAAGTGCCTGGATCAGCACTTGTGCGGCTTCCTGCGTAAGATACGGCCTTACTTTCCCAATGTTGTAGAGCATGTACCTGCAAGACCGGGACACCGCCTTGATGTGTGCAGAAAATGAGAGGGAGTTGTCAAGGGTCACGCCAAGGTTTTTCCCACATTGGGTAGCAGGGACTGTGACGTTGTCCACCGTAATGGACAGATCCTGGAGCGGGCAGGCTCTTCCTTTGAAGAAGAGCAGTTCAGTTTTACCTAGGTTGAGTTTCAGATGGTGTGCAGACATCCAGGCCGAGATGTCAGTCAGACATGCAGAGATATGGGATGCCACCTGGGTTTCAGACTGTGGGAATGAGAAAAATAGTTGGGTATCATCAGCATAGCAGTGATAGGAGAGGCCATGTGAGGATATGACAGAGCCAAGAGACCGGGTGTATAAGGAGAAAAGGAGAGGGCCTAGGACCGATCCTTGGGGGACCCCAGTGACCAGGGGCTGCATGTTCGACGGTGAGCCTCGCCACACCACCTGGTAAAAACGGTCCGACAAGTACGAGGAAAACCAGGAATGCACCGCTCCTGAGATCCCCAGGTCAGAGAGGGTGGAGAGCAGGATCTGATGGTTTACTGTGTCGAAGGCAGCAGATAGGTCTAGTAGAATGAGAACAGAGGAGAGAGAGTTGGCTTGGGCCTTGCGTAGGGCTTCAGTTACACAGAGCAGCGCTGTTTCAGTTGAGTGGCCCGTCTTGAATCCTGACTGGTTAGGGTCCAGGAGATAGTTCTGCGAGAGGTAGGAGGACAGTTGGTCAGCTACGACGCGTTCAAGCGTTTTGGAAAGGAAGGACAACAGGGACACAGGTCTGTAGTTGTTGACATTCGACGGGTCGAGAGACGGTTTCTTGAGGAGCGGAGTCACTCTGGCCATCTTGAAGTCAGAAGGGACACATCCTGAGGTTAGAGAAGTGTTTATTAGAGATGTGAGATATGGAAGAAGGTCCGTGGAGATGGACTGGAGGAGTGGGGAAGGGATAGGGTCAAGCGGGCATGTTGTCGGACGGCTGGATTGGACCAGTTGCAGGGTGTCTTCCGGACTGAGCGTGGAGAAGGAACTCAGACCAGGGACAGAGTCAGTGTGAGGGGAAATAGCGATTTCTGGCGGATGGGTGAATGATGCTCGAATTTTGTCCACTTTCTGTTGAAAGTGGGTAAGAAAGTTGTCAGCTGAAATGGACGATGACGGAGGAGGTGGAGGAGGGGTGAGGAGTGTGGAGAAGGTGGAGAAGAGCTTTTAAGGGTTGGAAGCGGAGTCCTGGAATTTCCGGTGATAGAAAGCAGCTTTAGCGGTGGTCAGATTAGAGTTGAAGGCGGTGAGGAGGGACTGGAGAGAAGCCAAGTTGCTTTGAATTTTGGTGGATCTCCATTTCCGCTCGGCTGCACAAAGTTCTTTCCTGTGGCTACGTAGGGTTTCATTTAGCCACGGCACAGGAGGTGCGGCTCGGGCTGGCCGGGAGGAAAGAGGGCAGAGCGAGTCATAGGATGTAGATAGCGATGCTAGAAGGGTGGAAGAGGCAGATTCCGTAGACAGGAGGGAGAAGGATTCGGGAGACGGGAGGGATGAAAGAACAGAAGCAGCAAGATCAGATGGGGAGAGGGATCGTGTGTTCATGCGACCCACCACCAGGCTGGGAGTTGATGATGCACGAGAAGAGAGGGAGAGGGAAAATGAGACTAGGAAGTGGTCCGATAGCGGTAGGGGTGTGGTCTTAAAGTTGGTCAGCGGGCAGCATCTGGTGAAGACAAGGTCCAACACATTGCCTGCGATGTGAGTCACCGTTGACTGGGTGAGGCTGAGGCCGAACGATGAGAGGAGGGGTAGGACGGATGAGCCTAAAAAGGTGTTGAATGTGGTCGTTGGCAGGTTGAAGTCACCTAGCAGGACAAGCGGTGTGTCGTCATCGGGAAATTCGCTAATCAGGGTGTCGAGCTCTTTGAGAAAGACCCCGGGGGCTCCCGGTGGACGGTAGAGGACAATTATATTAATATTGAATGGAAACGTCACACGGACAGCATGGAATTTAAACAAGGAAGGTGAAAGGTGAGGGAGGGGGAAGGGAGAGAATCTCCATTTAGCAGAAATGAGAAGCCCAGTTCCGCCTCCGCGGCGACCGGAAGTTCTAGGACTGTGGGAAAACACATGGCTGGATGACGAAAGGGCAGCCAAGGAAGCAGTGTTTTCGGGGGTAATCCACGTCTCAGTCAGAGCCAGAAAGTCAAGGTCTTGGAGGACAGCGTAAGCCGAGATGAATTCGGTCTTGTTGACAGCCGATCGACAGTTCCAGACACTACCCGAAATTAGGTACTCTGCAAAGGAGGTGCACACAAGGGTGGTTAGATTGGACTGAATGCGCCTCCGGTATAGAGTAGGTCTATATGGACGCCGAGCAGTCACTATGGATGGGATGGGAAGCATACACATTTCAGAGGTGATTAGTAAACGAGTGGGGTTAGAATTATTATAATTTTTGTTTTTTTTGTATTAAGAATATGATGTGTAGTACTTACTCTGAATGTATTGTATCGCCAAGCCTGTCTTGCTTACCTTCTTCGAGTAACTCCGCAGAACAACTCAGCAGATCAGCCGTCTTTGTTTCGGAGACAGTCTTAGTTGCAGGAGACAACAAAGCCACTAGACAAGATGCCGCTACAAGCTGCCGCTCTGTGACCACTTGGACCTAAGTATTGTACCCAATTACACCCTAATTGGAGGCAACCTAGGGAGAGAAGACCACACCCCCAGGAGGCAGCAAATTGCCAGTGCTAGCTCCAAACAAAAGGCAGGAAGTTGCTGCAACACACTGCCTAACTGTGCTAATTAGGAGCCTATAGTCCAGTGATGGACAGAAACCTAGCCTATTGTTTGGTGATAGGGCTGAAACTAGCAGATTTCTACACACTAGCAATACCAGTACAGACTTCTACACTCTAGTAAATACCAATACAGACACACAAGACAGTTTACTTACAGCTGATTGACAATGCAGGTTTAGCCAACAAGGAAATGGAGCACACTGTGGAGAAAATGGAGAATACAGCCCAGGTGAGCAGCCCAGGTGAACAGCCCAGGTGAGCAGCCCAGGTGAACAGCCAAGGTGAACAGCCCAGGTTTAACAGACCAGGTGAACAGCCCAGGTTTAACAGACCAGGTGAACAGCCCAGGTTTAACAGACCAGGTGAACAGCCCAGGTTTAACAGACCAGGTGAACAGCCCAGGTTTAACAGCCCAGGTGAGCAGCCCATGTGAACAGTCCAGGTTTAACAGACCAGGTGAACAGCCCAGGTGAACAGCCCAGGTGAACAGCCCAGGTGAGCAGGTTAACATTGTGGATTGAACTAGCACAATCATTTAGTTGTTTGGAAGAATAAATCATTTTTACAGCCTACACTGGTCATGTAGAGTATCCTCCAATGTCATTTGCATAATGTTCTTATTTAGTTTGTATCTGCTGCCATAATATTATTGCTCCCATGAGATTACAACCATAATTAAAGTATATGCTGTTGTTATAAAAACATTTATCTATTGAATGAAACACTATTTCTGTATTGGCTATGGAAAAGGCCTGACTGTGTCGTTACTGTGTTGTTACTGTGTCGTTACTGTCTTGTAACTGTGTCGTTACTGTGTTGTTACACTGTATCGTTACCGTGTCGTTACTGTGTCATTACTGTGTCGTTACTGTGTCATTACTGTCTTGTAACTGTGTCGTTACTGAGTCGTTACTGTGTCGTAACTGTGCTGTGAACATTTGGATATAACTGTTTTACATAAATGTCTGTTCATAAATGTAACATTTTAAACTCTTCAGATTGTGGTGATGTACAGAGAACTGTGTGTGTTATATGCGTGTGTGTTAGTTATGTGTGTGTGGTGTGTTTGTGAGTTATCTGCGTGTGTGTTAGTTATGTGTGTGTGTGTGTGTGTGTGTCTGTGTGTGTGTGTGTGTGTGTCTGGGTGTGTGTGTGTGTGTGTGTGTCTGGGTGTGTGTGTGAGTCTGTCCTATAAGCTCTCTATCCAGGACCGTCCATTTCCAGTTGTCTTGGTGAGCCTCTGGGGGAATATCCATCTGACAGATGAAGTCTGAAGAAAAGACACACACACAAACACACACACACACACCCAAACACACACACACACACACACACCCAAAACACACACACACACACACACACACACACACACACACACACACACACACACACACACACCCACACACACACACACACATACCCATACACCCGGACACACACATGTGTACACTGAGTACACAGTAGAACAGCCATGTTACGTCTTCACATTTTAGGAAACCCTAAAACCAAAGAGTTAACAACATCCTGACAAGCTCAGGTAAACAAGAAATACCCAATAAAAGTGAAAACTCTAACAGCCACTTTATTTAGCCGCAGGCATAAACAGTAAACAATCTACATATATCTGAAGCATGTGAATAAGGCATATTTAATGTGCTTGGAGTCACCAAGGATACTATAGAGACAACATTTGAACAGCTAAACAGATTGGCCGATAGCAACAGGTCTAATGACTGCCTAAAGAAAGTGGCGTTCAGATGATGTGTTTAGTACGCTACAAT
This sequence comes from Dallia pectoralis, assembly GCA_029465975.1. NCBI lineage: Eukaryota > Metazoa > Chordata > Actinopteri > Esociformes > Umbridae > Dallia > Dallia pectoralis. The sequence goes on from CM055758.1 coordinate 1,112,526, forward strand.
GTTAGCTTTTAAGACAGTTAGTTAGACTAAACCCTACAAGGTGGTTAATGTTGGAGATACATACATGCTCCACAACCACTAAATTCACCACAGAAGGTCAAGACACATCCATCAAAACTATAGAAACCATGATCATTTTCAGAATGCGAAAAGAGGTGAAGTGATTGGTCGGTTGTGATGCAATGCATGCTGGGGGACGCCAATAGAAAGTGGGAGGGTCTAAATGTCAGGAGATAGACTGGGAGAATGTCAGGTGCCATGGAACAGTTGAAATGTATCTCAATCATTTACACTCTCTCTCTCTTCCCCATTTAAAGCCTGATGCTTCACCTCTCACCTTTAGTGCACATCGAGTACTGGAGTGGTTTAACTGCCAAACGCAGCTGTCATACAATAACGGTTGCTGCGTTTATGCTACTAGAGAGAAATGACTGACAGCTTTCAAGTAGATGTGTCACAGTATTTTGTTCTTTTTAATGGTTTTGAATGAGTAGTAGGACATCCGTTTTGTACATTATGTTATGACTTACAACGTCTGAATTGGCATTAAAGTGCTTAAGACCCGAGATTGCATGTTCAAGATGGTTGCCTGTCAGTCTACATCAGTCTACAGACATCTGTCTACAGACATCAGTCATTAGAAGTAGATTTACAGATGTCATCCTACAGATGTCCGTCTACAGATGTCAGTCGACAGATGTCAGTCTACAGATGTCAGTCTCCAGACGGTGTACAGGTGTCAGTCTACAGGTGTCAGTCTACAGGTGTCGGTCTACAGGTGTCGGTCTACAGATGTTGGTCTACAGGTCTCGGTATACAGATGTCGGTCTACAGATGTAGGTCTACAGATGTCGGTCTACAGGTCTCGGTATACAGATGTCGGTCTACAGATGTCGGTCTACAGGTGCCGGTCTACAGGTGTCGGTCTACAGGTGCCGGTCTACAGATGTCGGTCTACAGATGTCGGTATACAGATGCTGGTCTACAGGTGTCGGTCTACAGATGTCGGTCTACAGATGTAGGTCTACAGGTGTCGGTCTATAGGTGCCGGTCTACAGATGTCGTATACAGGTGTCGGTCTACAGGTGTCGTTCTACAGGTGTCTGTCTACAGGTGTCGATCTACAGGTGCCGGTCTACAGATGTCGGTCTACAGGTGCCGGTCTACAGATGTCAGTCTACAGGTGTCAGTTTACAGGTGTCGGTCTACAGGTGTTGGTCTACAGATGTTGGTCTACAGGTCTCGGTATACAGATGTCGGTCTACAGATGTCGGTCTACAGATGTCGGTCTACAGGTGCCGGTCTACAGATGTCGGTCTACAGATGTCGGTCTACAGGTGCCGGTCTACAGGTGCCGGTCTGCAGATGTCGGTCTACAGATGTTGGTCTACAGGTGTCGGTCTACAGATGTCGGTCTACAGATGTAGGTCTACAGGTGTCGGTCTATAGGTGCCGGTCTACAGATGTCGTATACAGGTGTCAGTCTACAGATGTTGGTCTACAGGTCTCGGTATACAGATGTCGGTCTACAGATGTCGGTCTACAGATGTCGGTCTACAGGTGCCGGTCTACAGATGTCGGTCTACAGATGTCGGTCTACAGATGTCGGTCTACAGGTGCCGGTCTACAGATGTCGGTCTACAGGTGTCGGTCTACAGGTGTCGGTCTACAGGTGCCGGTCTACAGATGTTGGTCTACAGATGTCGGTCTACAGGTGCCGGTCTACAGATGTTGGTCTACAGATGTCGGTCTATAGGTGCCGGTCTACAGCTGTTGGTCTACAGATGTCGGTCTATAGGTGCCGGTCTACAGATGTCGGTCTACAGGTGTCGGTCTACAGGTGTCGGTCTACAGGTGCCGGTCTACAGATGTCGGTCTACAGGTGCCGGTCTACAGATGTCGGTCTACAGATGTCGGTCTACAGGTGCCGGTCTACAGATTTCAGGCTCCTGTGAAGTTGTACCACTGAATAGCTTAAATATGATTCTACATTGAAATGCACCTATCAATCCTGCTTATCTGCTTAAGGCAGAAATGATTGCTGGTTAGTTTTCTTGGTGTCACCATGACGATCTTTTACATTTCAGTCAATTAGCGGACCGTCTCATTCTGAGTGACTCAGAGTACTGAGTGCATACATTTACATACATTTGCATACATTTACATACTGACAAGAGATCTGCCCTTCTAGATTAACGATCAAACAATTGCCAATCACGACATGGTGGTCAAGAGTACAAAAAAACATGAGTTCCACCTGAATGTTATCAACTCTACTTGCTTTCCAACATCACATCCTGATTTCTAATGGCTAGCTGGTTGACTGACCTGAGCTGTAGTATCCAGGTTAACCTCGGAATGGAAAAACTAGACGTTCAGGGAGAAAGAAATCAAGTCTATCAAACAGTAAACACGTTTGACAAACGTGAATCTTTGATACTGGATAAGATCAAGACCGTGAGAAATGCACTTTTCCTGGAATAATCAAAAGGCACTCGAGGAAAATGAAAATGGTTTGTCGCAACAATTCAGCTCTCATTTTCCATCGCCTCCCAACCAGTGCAAAGAGAGATGGAGTTCCTTCACAACTCATATTAACATCCATGGACAAAAACACTGTAGAATTTAATTCTGCACAAAATTGAGAAGAACCGCTGAGTCAAATAACTGCTTGGCCTTAATTTGGCGCGTGTATTATCACAGACAAGCTCTGTATGAACTGTGCACTTAGGAAGCATGACCCCTAAGACAGATTTAGCTGCATACATGATTAATACGGAGGAGGACAAAATAAAGGGTTCTTTGAACTTCAACACAAAGTCATTAGAACTTCAGAGGAAGGTAATTAACTACCAGAGAGGTTCAGGCTGGGATTCATTCAAACTCACCACAGCACTGTTTACCCGCGTACATAATGATTTATTCTTCCTGTGTCCACACATCTAATTGTGGAGATACTGCAATGAGTCTTGAGCCATCGGCCTATCAGACGATAAATGTGTTACTGCCTGAGAAATAGCACAGGACACTTGGAAGACAGCTTTAAGAGGCAGACTGGTGTTAGATGATATTTAGGTGTGGTCCTTCCTACTTTACTATGAATACTTATATAAACTGTGGTGGTATCTCTCCCAGGTGATAGCTCTCCCAGGTGGTATCTCTCTCAGGTGGTAGCTCTCCCAGGTGGTACCTCTCTCAGGTGGTATCTCTCCCAGGTGGTATCTCTCAGGTGGTATCTCTCCCAGGTGGTATCTCTCAGGTGGTAGCTCTCCCAGGTGGTATCATCTCAGGTGGTATCTTCTTAGGTGGTATCTCTCCCAGGTGGTATCACTCAGGTGGTAGCTCTCCCAGGTGGTATCTCTCCCAGGTGGCATTTTCTCAGGTGGTATCTCTCCCAGATGGTATCTCTCCCAGGTGATATCTCTCAGGTGGTATCTCTCCCAGGTGATAGCTCTCCCAGGTGGTAGCTCTCCCAGGTGGTACCTCTCTCAGGTGGTATCTCTCCCAGGTGGTACCTCTCTCAGGGGGTATCTTCTCAGGTGGTATCTTCTCAGGTGGTATCTTCTCAGGTGGTATCTCTCAGGTGGTAGCTCTCCCAGGTGGTATCTCTCCCAGGTGGCATCTTCTCAGGTGGTATTTCTCCCAGGAGATCAGCCCAAAGGCTCGTAGCCCAAATATCTTGTAAATAGTGCTCCAGCAGTCTGGTCTCACCCATTTTGCCTGTAGTGTATTTCACCAGTATTTTGAAGGTGCTCTTTAGAGATTTTATGAGGTTTTGAAGTCCATCCATTATTGAGCGTTGCTTTGATGTTCAGATGGGTCTGAGTGAAGGGGCTCCATGTTCCCAGTCGGTTTGTGGTGTGCTCGGTTAAGTCAGAACTTTGGAGGAGACTGATGTCAGATGGAGCGTGTGACTGCTGTGATGAACATGCTTTGATATTGATGAATCGTGCCTGACAGTTTTCCAAGGTCAACATAAATGCACAAAAGCAGAAAGTATTGACTTTATTTGTGCTCTCTCACCTGGTAGAAGACAAAAAACAAAGGAAGTTTGACTCTATCCCATTTCAGACAGTCATACACATCTTTCTTTTCTTTGATGGGAACTTTTATGCGTTGAACTTTGACCGCAACTTGTGTACAATCTTTGTTCTGAACCACTTTTTACATTGCGATTGTTCTGAGAGACGGTGGAAACCAGTAGAGATGTTCTCTTGTGATCACTTCATGTTTATTGGTTCTTCATGTGAGAATGGCCTGATTGGCTCTATGCCTGTGGAACACTTGAGAACATGGTTCTGAACAACCGTGACGGCTTTTTGGCCCACTCGTCTCCAGGTGACATTTTTCCCATTTTCTGACGATATTTTCAAATGTGTCGACAATCTTAGCAGAGCAGAATATTGATGTTGTCAACTCAACTCAAGGCAAATATTGCTCTTTAATGTGTGTGTGTGTGTGTGTATGTATGTGTGTATGTGTGTGTATGGTAATGCTTGGTACCTAGGAAAACATGATTCCTGTGGCTCTACTTTACGTTCCCTGCCCCAAAATCACAGAATATAAACCCAATCTCATACATGTTGTTGGCACACAACAGCAGAGAGAGTGAGCAATAGAGGAAATACATATATATATATTATATACAGATATATACAGAATATATTTCTTATTTTCCAGGTTGAGATCTTAACAGATGTAAATTCTGCAGCTGTTCCACCATTAGCTGCCGTTGCTGAACCCTGTGTGGGGAATTTTCGGGAACATAAGGTGGTAGTTATTCTCTGCATCCCAGATGGTACAGCACCTTTGAGGAACTCCCTGACGTGGTCTAAATGCCGGGTCTAAGGGACTGAACCCAGATCGCAGTACTAAATCGGCCCTGTGACACAGAGCTTTAGCCTGCTGGGCTGATCTGGATGACACAGTGGGGTTGTTTATATGAGTCTGCTCTTTTGGCCAGACTTTAACCCAGCATTTATGAAATCAACAAAACAGCCAGTCACTAAATTCCCTTCACAGATTCCACATGGTTTTATTAAATTTCACAGCACTCTCTTTTAAAAGCATGTCATGCCACACTCAGCACAAGCTTCTGGCATTTAATCAAGTGGGTCTAGCGGACTCTAGCCCGCGGTGCTCTGTGTCGAGGAAAATGTTCAGTTCATCATAAACAATACAAACTGAATTACAAATATGCATCCTATTTCCTAGTTTGTACCATTAATGATAATGACTTTAGTACATAAGATCTAAAGCTCTGTCTGCAGAATAGAGTGGACCAGACCAGCTCAGATTCGAGCTCTGATCCTCTGTCTGCAGAATAGAGTGGAGCAGACCAGCTCAGGTTAGAGCTCTGATCCTCTGTCTGCAGAATAGAGTGGAGCAGACCAGCTCAGATTAGAGCTCTGATGCTCTGTCTGCAGAATAGAGTGGACCAGACCAGCTCAGGTTAGAGCTCTGATCCTCTGTCTGCAGAATAGAGTGGACCAGACCAGCTCAGGTTAGAGCTCTGATGCTCTGTCTGCAGAATAGAGTGGACCAGACCAGCTCAGGTTAGAGCTCTGATGCTCTGTCTGATGAATAGAGTGGACCAGATCGACTCAGGTTAGAGCTCTGATGCTCTGTCTGCAGAATAGAGTGGACCAGATCAGCTCGGGTTAGAATGTGCAAAATAGTATAGTGTGCATTTCTCAAAACACTTAGTACAAACAGCAAAACACAATAGATATGTTGCAAAAGCTAGAAATGTACCCAAAATTCTTTGTACCCAAAATTCTTTGTACATCAAGCAAATATTTATGTCAATGAACATACCATCTCATCTCATCTCATCTTCAACCGCTTATCCGGGGTCGGGTCGCGGGGGGTAGCAGCTCTAGCAGGGGACCCCAAACTTCCCTTTCCCGGGCAACATTAGCCAGCTCTGACTGGGGAATCCCGAGGCGTTCCCAGGCCAGTGTGGAGATATAATCTCTCCACCTAGTCCTGGGTCTTCCCCGAGGTCTCCTCCCAGCTGGACGTGCCTGGAACACCTCTCTAGGGAGGCGCCCAGGTGGCATTCGTACAAGATGCCCGAACCACCTCACCTGGCTCCTTTCTATGCAAAGGAGCAGCGGCTCTACTCCGAGTTCCTCTCGGATGACTGAGCTTCTCACCCTATCCCTAAGGGAGAGGCCAGCCACCTTTCTGAGAAAACCCATTTCGGCCGCTTGTACCCGCGATCTCGTTCTTTCGGTCATGACCCAGCTTTCATGACCATAGGTGAGGGTAGGAACAAAGATTGACCGGTAGATCAAGAGCTTTGCCTTTCGGCTCAGCTCTCTTTTCGTCACAACGGTGCGGTGAAGCGAATGCAACACCGCCCCCGCTGCTCCGATCCTCCGACCAATCTCCCGCTCCATTGTTCCCTCACTCGCGAACAAGACCTCGAGGTACTTGTACTCCTTCACTTGGAGTAAGGACTCATTCCCTACCCGGAGTAGGCACTCCACCGGTTTCCTGCTGAGAGTCATGGCCTCAGATTTAGAGGTGCTAACCCTCATCCCAGCCGCTTCACACTCGGCTGCGAACCGATCCAGTGAGTGCTGAAGGTCACCGACCGATGAGGCCATCAGGACCACATCATCCGCAAAAAGCAGTGATGTGACTATCAGCCCACCGAACGGGAACCCCTCCCCCCCATGACTACGCCTTGATATCCTGTCCATGAATATTACAAACAGGATTGGTGACAAAGCGCAGCCCTGGCGGAGGCCAACCCCCACCTGGAACGAATCCGACTTACTGCCGAGGACACGGACACAGCTCATGCTTTGAGCGTACAGAGATTGGATGGCCCTACCAGTGCCTTCAAAATGAAAAGTTATTGTGTCACCGTTCACGAACAAGGTGGTCAAAATGTTTAGTCATGTTGTCTTTGTAACTGTGTACACTGTCTATATTACCTGATGTAAAGTTAGGCTACAGTTTGGATGACAGTTACTGTATTGAAAATGCACAAGGCTGCACTTCTACATATATCAAGTTCAACAGTACTAATTTACATATTAGTGTATGTGGGTTCAAATATTGATTGAAAGAGACTGGACAGGATTTCGTTTTCACAGCTTTTACGTACTAGTGCTACTGTATAAAGAAAAACTAAATATTTTACACCACAATCAAAAACCAAGGGGCATAAAGAGAAAAAACTGTTTTTAGAAAAAACACAGAAAACACCACCACAACTTTGCACGCAACACAGTTCTAGTGGTGGGTCACATTATCACAAATGACCATGTACTTTGGCAAATTCTCTCTAAACAGACCCCTCTCATTTTCAGGGATGAGAGCCCTGTAGAGGGTCTCTAAAAAGTGAAGAAGATGCTAAGTGTTGTATGGCCCTATAAGGGGGATATGGGTGAGGACACCATGCTAGATGCTGGGTGTTGTATGGCCCTATAAGGGGGATATGGGTGAGGACACCATGCTAGATGCTGGGTGTTGTATGGATATAATGCTGGGGGATATGGGTGAGGACACCATGCTAGATGCTGGGTGTTGTATGGCCCTATAAGGGGGATATGGGTGAGGACACCATGCTAGATGCTGGGTGTTGTATGGCCCTATAAGGGGGATATGGGTGAGGACACCATGCTAGATGCTGGGTGTTGTATGGCCCTATAAGGGGGATATGGGTGAGGACACCATGCTAGATGCTGGGTGTTGTATGGCCCTATAAGGGGAATATGGGTGAGGACACCATGCTAGATACTGGGTGTTGTATGGCCCTATAAGGGGGATATGGATGAGGACACCATGCTAGATGCTGGGTGTTGTATGGTCCTATAAGGGTTATATGGGTGAGGACACCATGCTAGATGCTGGGTGTTGTATGGCCCTATAAGGGGGATATGGGTGAGGACACCATGCTAGATGCTGGGTGTTGTATGGTCCTATAAGGGGGATATGGGTGAGGACACCATGCTAGATACTGGGTGTTGTATGGTCCTATAAGGGGGATATGGGTGAGGACACCATGCTAGATGCTGGGTGTTGTATGGTCCTATAAGGGGGATATGGGTGAGGACACCATGCTAGATGCTGGGTGTTGTATGGCCCTATAAGGGGGATATGGGTGAGGACACCATGCTAGATGCTGGGTGTTGTATGGCCCTATAAGGGGGATATGGGTGAGGACACCATGCTAGATGCTGGGTGTTGTATGGCCCTATAAGGGGGATATGGGTGAGGACACCATGCTAGATGCTGGGTGTTGTATGGCCCTATAAGGGGATATGGGTGAGGACACCATGCTAGATGCTGGGTGTTGTATGGCCCTATAAGGGGGATATGGGTGAGGACACCATGCTAGATGCTGGGTGTTGTATGGTCCTATAAGGGGGATATGGGTGAGGACACCATGCTAGATGCTGGGTGTTGTATGGCCCTATAAGGGGTATATGGGTGAGGACACCATGCTAGATGCTGGGTGTTGTACGGCCCTATAAGGGGGATATGGGTGAGGACACCATGCTAGATGCTGGGTGTTGTATGGTCCTATAAGGGGGATATGGGTGAGGACACCATGCTAGATGCTGGGTGTTGTATGGCCCTATAAGGGGGATATGGGTGAGGACACCATGCTAGATACTGGGTGTTGTATGGCCCTATAAGGGGGATATGGGTGAGGACACCATGCTAGATGCTGGTTGTTGTATGGCCCTATAAGGGGGATATGGGTGAGGACACCATGCTAGATGCTGGGTGTTGTATGGTCCTATAAGGGGGATATGGGTGAGGACACCATGCTAGATGCTGGGTGTTGTATGGTCCTATAAGGGGGATATGGGTGAGGACACCATGCTAGATGCTGGGTGTTGTATGGTCCTATAAGGGGGATATGGGTGAGGACACCATGCTAGATGCTGGGTGTTGTATGGCCCTATAAGGGGGATATGGGTGAGGACACCATGCTAGATGCTGGGTGTTGTATGGCCCTATAAGGGGGATATGGGTGAGGACACCATGCTAGATGCTGGGTGTTGTATGGCCCTATAAGGGGGATATGGGTGAGGACACCATGCTAGATACTGGGTGTTGTATGGTCCTATAAGGGGGATATGGGTGAGGACACCATGCTAGATGCTGGGTGTTGTATGGTCCTATAAGGGGGATATGGGTGAGGACACCATGCTCCGAAATGGCAGCACACATGGTGATATTTCCTTCCTGTTGGCCTGACAAATCCACGGTAGCTCTGTGACCAATGATATTCCGACCTCGCCTTCTGCATTTGGTCAGTTTGAAGCCAGCCTCATCCACGTATACAAAGTTGTGAAAGGTTTCACTTGATTCCAACTCCATTATACGCTGTAACCCAGAACGTGAATGTTCACATATTGCATCCTTACAGGTGGTCAGAATTCATCTGCATGATTCATCAAATCAAGCTTTTTCTACAAAAGGTCTCATAGAAGTGTAAAAATAAGCTTGCCAGTTTATGACAAATAGTTTAAAATGTTTGCATATAATGACTTGAGCAATGAACTAATGTCTAGATGTTTTGAGAGGTAAGACTATTCAACAGAGAACCATCTACTGTATTTTGATCAACATGACATGAGCAATTGAAAATGTAGAAACGGCTGAAACTTGTACATAATCAATTGCAATATGTACAAGAGCAATTGCAATTTGGCCAAAAGAACAAGAAATTGCTTAACTGATGTGGACAAGTGACTAGATGATGTGGAATTTGTACAAGTAGTTTCAAGATTTGCACACCTGATCTAAAAAATGCACCAAAGCCACTGGGAAAAACTGTAATGGATTCTTTGGTTACCTAAATGGCTATCCTCTGTCACCACCCCAACTCCTTTTGTTTCATGCTAAAATCTGTTCGTTTCCATGTGCCCAGTGTCAAGTTAGGTGGAGTCTGCTGTTCTCCTTGGAACATTAACAGAGTCCTACGGCCAATATGGTTCCATGGCTGGAGACGTTGAGGAAGAGAAAACGAAGAAGAGAGACAATAAGAGAAAGAGAGAGATGGAGAGAGAGACGGATAGAGAGACAGAGAGAGAGAGAGGGGGAGAAAGAGGGAGAGAAAGAGGGAGAGAGGGAGAGAGAGAGAGAGAGAAACAGAGAGACAGAGAGACAGACAGAGAGAGAGAGAGACAGAGAGAGAGATGGATAGAGAGACGGAGAGAGCGACAGAGAGGGGACGAGTGACTGTAAAGTCACAATAAAAATAAAAACAGCTGTATTTCCACTCCTATCTACACAGATGTACAAATATACACTGCAAAACATTTGACCAGAGACAGGTTCGGCTAATATAGCTGATCATCTCCTATTAAGTACGCGTTTCAAGCTCTGTGAAGATTAGATGGTTAGAGAACAATCACTTGTTTTGGTGATGACTGGTACCTTGTTTTGGGTGAGTGTTTGGGTGAGTGTTTGGGTGAGTGTTTGGTGAGTGTTTGGTAATGACTGGTACCTTGTTTTGGGTGAGTGTTTGGTGAGTGTTTGGGTGAGTGTTTGGGTAAGTGTTTGGTGAGTGTTTGGGTGAGTGTTTGGTGAGTGTTTAGGTGAGTGTTTAGGTGAGTGTTTGGGTGAGTGTTTGGTGAGTGTTTGGTGAGTGTTTGGTGATGACTGGTACCTTGTTTTGGGTGAGTGTTTGGTGAGTGTTTAGGTGAGTGTTTGGTGAGTGTTTGGTGAGTGTTTAGGTGAGTGTTTAGGTGAGTGTTTAGGTGAGTGTTTGGTGAGTGTTTGGTGAGTGTTTAGGTGAGTGTTTGGGTGAGTGTTTGGTGAGTGTTTGGTGAGTGTTTGGTGAGTGTTTAGGTGAGTGTTTAGGTGAGTGTTTAGGTGAGTGTTTAGGTGAGTGTTTAGATGAGTGTTTAGGTGAGTGTTTGGGTGAGTGTTAGGTGAGTGTTTGGTGAGTGTTTGGGTGAGTGTTTGGGTGAGTGTTTGGTGAGTGTTTGGGTGAGTGTTTGGGTGTTAGCTGTGTTGTGGGTTTTTTATAAGTCGCTGTCTATGAGCAATTTGATTTCATGCATGTCGTGTTTGTTTTAATATTAACAACCCATGGAACATGATTGGCTCTGTGCCTGGCGTATCCCCCTCCACATCACCCAGGTTCGTGACAGCTAATTGTTTTCTGTAATGATCGGTTTCTTGTTTTTGGTGATGTCTGCCTCATCTAGTAGTTGTATTTTGTCTATTTTCTCCAGGCTACATATTACATGCATTTACCCAGGGGTTTCCGGCTGTCTGCTTTACCATAAAGTCCTGATTGATGGAGTGCTGCAGAGATGTTGTCCTCCTGTCAGGTTCTCACATCTCTACAGAGATGTTGTCCTGCTGTCAGGTTCTCACATCTCTACAGAGATGTTGTCCTGCTGTCAGGTTTGCACATCTCTGCAGTGATGTTTGTGTCCTGCTGTCAGGTTCGCACATCTCTACAGTGATGGTTGTCAGTCACAGACAGGAATAATCACAGGTAGGAATAATCACAGGCAGGAATAATCACAGGCAGGAATAATCACAGACAGGAATAATCACAGACAGGAATAATCACAGACAGGAGGATAGTCACAGTCACATGTCAGTTATCCTGGCTTACCTTGGCACTATTCCAAGTCCATACTATACAGCATATCCCTCAGAGGCATCAATAGACCCAGCTGACTTGGAAAGCTGTTCAATAGCCGAGACCGCAAGGCAAAAAGCTGCCCACATCTAGTTACTGGAGCAATGATGCAGAGAACACACACACAGACATAAGACAGAGAGAGAGAGAGAGAGAGAGAGAGAGAGAGACAGACATAAGACAGACAGAGAGAGAGAGAGAGACACAGACATAAGACAGACAGACAGACAGAGAGAGAGAGACACAACCCCCAGTACACCCCCTCCCCCAGTACACCCCCAGTACACCCCCCAGTACACCCTCCACCCCCAGTACACCCTCCACCCCCCAGTACACCCCCTCCCCCCCCCTCCCCCAGTACACCCCCTCCCCCACCCCCTCCCCCAGTACACCCCCCAGAACCATCTCCTCATTGTATCTGTTTGATTTGTTGCAGAAAATGAGCCTCTGCTAATTAACACTAATGCCTTTTACTCCAACAACCCATCTGTTCGAGCTCCAGCAGAACTCCAGTTATCATCCAGGTAGCTTGGTTTGTTTTTCCTTCTCTTTGTCTCTGAATCAATTAAATGTTCATGTAGCTTTTACATCCATCCGTCTCAGCACATTGATTCCACTTTAATCCATCAGTCTCAGATCATTGATTCCATTTTGGCTCTACGGGAAAACCTCAGCCTGGAGAACATCACTTTTCTAAGACCGTAACAAGTTTTAAAAACCAAAGTGGCTTTGCTTTACAGACTGTTGTACAGCAAATAAAAATGCCTTGATTAGACTGGTTGCTAATACTATAAAATGTTCTTTAACTTATTAATATTCAGTAAGTACAGAACTTCTTGCACTTCAGTTCATCATACTGTAGTTTGGATACATTTACCTAGAGGAGGTTGTGTAGTTAAGAGCCAAAGTCAGTGTGAGAAAACAGCAGAAGAACATGAAACCTCCCTCCACACTTGCCCCTCCCTCTACTCTTGCCCCTCCCTTTATTCTTGCCCCTCCCTCTACACTTGTCCCTCCCTCTACTCTTGTCCCTCCCTCTAGACTTGCCCCCCCCCACTACATTTTCCCCTCCCTCTACTCTTGCCCCTCCCTCTTCTCTTGCCTCTCCCTATTCTCTTTGCTCCTCTCTCTACACTTGCCCCTCCATTTATTCTTGCCCCTCCCTGTTCTCTATGCCCCTCCCTCTACTCCTGCCCCTCCCTATTCTCTATGCCCCTCCCTCTACTCCTGCCCTTCCCTATTCTCTATGCCCCTCCCTCTACTCTTGCCCCTCCCTATTCCCTTTGCTCCCCTCTCTACACTTGCCTCTCCCTTTATTCTTGCCCCTCCCTTTATTCTTGCCCCTCCCTCTACTCTTGCCCCTCCCTATTCTATATGCCCCTCCCTCTACTCTTGCCCCTCCCTCTACTCTAAGAGATTTCACCCCATGCCGTTAAAGATCAATACATTTTTTTAATACTCACTTTTTTAGTGATTAAGTGATTTCCTTCACTTCTCAGATTTGAGCGATATTTTTTTACGCCCACACCATTCTGTTTTAGGTAGACTCCAATTTAAACAACGTTGATGCTTTTTGAGTCATTACTGTCATTTATTCGGTTTTACTCATATTGGTTAAGTTACAGTGGAAGTTGAATTCATTGTGGTAACATTTCACATTAATATCCCACCTCCACCAATCTTTGTTATTTTTAATTCAGTATTTTTCTGAATATAAATGTTGTCGTGTCCTTGACCTGTTCCGGTTTTTACATGTATGAGTAGAGCTGCAACAGCAGATGCTGCAAAAACAACAATTCATTTGGATGACATTTTTTATATCTGTATAAAAAAACTTTCTGCAATTAAAATGTACGCGAAAGCAATCTGTTGTTGTTTTGTTCTCCGGTGAGACAGGCAAAATGATTCATAATAGATATCTGAAGATGCATTCGCCACTCAATCTCCACAGGAATTGAAATGTGCGATTTTAATTTGGAGTATTCGGTTGGCAGCAAAAAAATAAAAGAAAAAATCTGAAAGCTCAGCTTGAGCTCTATTCCGCAAATGACTGGTTTCACACATGCATGCAGCCAACTAGTCTCCAACGACGTAAAGAAATGAAGCTCGAGGGTTTTTATGATAATGTCACTCGTACTCTGATGGAGTCGACAGAATTCCTGGCTGACAGGAAAGAGGCCACCCAACATCGTGTGTTTTGTTGTGTTCTAATGAAGAGGACATAGATGAGAGGATTGTAGAAGACAACTACAAAGACATAACAACAAGGACTGCCATCTAGTCACATTCTGTTGTTAGAAGAAGAGATCTAAGTCTTCCAGTTCAAGTAAATTGACTGATTAAATCAGAGGTAGCAAACATTATACAGTACAAACAAAAATACTTTCTATTCTTCTTCTGTGCTCTTTGAGGGCCAATCGTGTTGTTTTGTTATTCGTCGGGTGGATTTTAAGAGCGAACACGTTTACTGGGATGAATACGGCCAAGTAAAATAACACCACCTTGTGTTTGGCTCCTAAATATGTTGTAACTTCTAAAACAGAGCTTTCATAGCAAAATAATTTAGAGAGGCAGTTTCCGTTATTTTGGTCGCACCTGCTCTGTGTTAAGAAAGAAGTGCACACAGACACACACACAGACACACACAGAGACACACACACACACACACACACACACACACACACACACACACACACACACACACACACACACACACACACACACACACACACACACACACACACACACACACACACACACACACACACACACACACACACACACACACACACACCACACAGACACACACACAGACACACACACAATATGAGTTGTGAGTCTGGGAAGAGCCTGTGTTGAGTATATGAGTCGGTTTTGTAAAAAGAAAGAATAAAGCTTCATATTGATCTACTATCTCATATCATACCACGATAAGTATCTTTCTGAGGAACACATGGAGACTAAACATTTAGCACACAGGGTTAAATAACAGTGTTTGTTTCTGTACCCTGGGACGACCAATCAGATATGCTCGGCATGTCAACAGTCCCCTCTACCCTCTAGTGATTGGCCAACCTCCTGGTGAAGCACTTTCAACCAGTGTTTATAGACTCTAACTGCTGTGAAGGAGCAACAAGGAAATTCACGTTTTCTCTGGAAGGTTCCAGTTTGGCCCCCAATGTCCTTGCAAACGCCTGTATCAGATCACACCCATAGCAGATTAAAATCTGCCCCGCCCAGCTAAACCTAACCCCCGCCCCCTCCAGCTCGTCTCCTAACAACAATATGGACTACAGTATTTCCCTAATCCACCTCTAAATGCACAGTATATGGTCTTCTCACCTTGATACTGAACACCGTCTATTTATGCATTCAGATGAGCAACTGAGCCAGAACACATCAATGCCTGGTGCGGCTTTCTGAGCTCCGGAAATCAAAACCACACAGTGTCTGTGTATCAGAACCACATAATGTGTGTGTGTGTGTTTCACGGAGTAGCTTTAAGTTGCCACAGTGTGTGTGTGTATCAGGATGCAGAAGATCCACAGTGGGAATAATGAAGTCTCACGGATGGAAAATAACATTATAGAGATGCTTTCACCGCCTCTAAACACTAAAGGCATAAGCTGCTCAGCTGACAGTCTGATAACGTGACTAGACATGGATGTGGACCAACTCAACTCCTCTGATGTCTTTATCCTTCTGGGATATAAAGACCAACAGTGGAAGAAAAGCAAAACGCTCCTCTCCCAACTCCCTCTCCTCTCCTCCTTCTGTACTCCTCTCCCAACTCCCTCTCCTCTCCTCCTTCTGTACTCCTCTCCCAACTCCCTCTCCTCTCCTCCTTCTGTACTCCTCTCCCAACTCCCTCTCCTCTCCTCCTTCTGTACTCCTCTCCCAACTTCCTCTCCTCTTCTCCTTCTGTACTCCTCTCCCAACTCCCTCTCCTCTCCTCCTTCTGTACTCCTCTCCCAACTCCCTCTCTCATTCTCTCTCTCTCCCACTTTTCTCAAATTCTCTCCCTTTCCTTAACCCTTTCCTTAACTTCCTTCTTTCAGTCTGAGCGTTGTAACAGATGGTTCATAGGAGCCTTTAACCTTCTAGTTTTCTCTTTAGATAATCTTTTCCTACACAAATAAACGTTGAGCCAACATATGTGAGTTTAAAAAATAAGCGCCTTAAGCGTGAAGATATGAGTCGAGATATGACCAACAGTATAAATAGCCATATAGAGAACATTATTACCGTAACTGATGCTCAGACTTTAGTTTAACTATATTAATTAATAACGCCTAGATCTGCCTTTCTGCTTTAATCATTAGCACAGACTAATTAATGAGGACACAGTTTTTCTGCCTGTCTCCCAAATGCCAGCAGTTCCTTTATAAAACTATTTATCAGAATACTATTGCAAGCCATCTGGGAGGTATTTTTCTAAATATCTCTGTCCACCAACAGGAAACATGTGACAACATCAGAAAGATATAAGGAATACGCTCAGACAGTGTACAATATTCCCAGTCGTGGGGAGATGTGGTGGGGGGTGGAAAGCAAAGGGGAATGTTTTATGCATGGAATAGTGTGCCAATTCAACCATAATATATTAGCAAAAATCCCACAGAGAATAGAGATATTCACCGGAAAATAAAAAACCCAGAGTGCTTTGTTGCTGAAGCAGAAGAGCATTTCCTCTACATGGTCTTATTGAAAGTCAACAAACAGAAAGTGAATGCCAGGGCTTTCAAAGCATTATGGGATGTAGAAGAGCTTCAGGAGTAAAGCAAAATAATACAAGGAACTGGAACATATAACTAAAATACACCATAAATGAATAGCAGTTTTATTTGTCCCACCTTCTGGTAATGAAGGCAGTGTGGTAAAATATGCTGTTTAATGTTTTAGTGCATGTAAGTAATTTATCATTTTTTTCAAACAGACTGTTTTCAAAAGTATGATTTTTCTTCCAGAACAACAGGATGATTTTTCTTCCAGAACAACAGGATGATTTTTCTTCCAGAACAACAGGATGATTTTTCTTCCAGAACAACAGGATGATTTTTCTTCCAAAACAACAGGATGATTTTTCTTCCAGAACAACAGGATGATTTTTCTTCCAGAACAACAGGATGATTTTTCTTCCAGAACAACAGGATGATTTTTCTTCCAGAACAACAGGATGATTTTTCTTCCAGAACAACAGGATGATTTTTCTTCCAGAACAACAGGATGATTTTTCTTCCAGAACAACAGGATGATTTTAACATTTGATTCTCACATGCTCAGACATTTGTTCTCCTGCTGTTCCCCAGGCTGCGTCCCCAGTTTCACCCCAACCCATATGAAGGGCATTAATGTGTACTAGGGCCTACTGACTAGGGCCTACTGACTAGGGCCTACTGACTAGGGCACACTGGGTAGGGCACACTGGCTAGGACACACTGGCTATGGCACACTGGCTATGGCACACTGGCTAGGGCACACTAGCTAGTGTACTGTGTTATTTAGAACACGGCTGTTGCCACGAACAAATGCTGACCCAAATGAAACAGGAACTATTTCCCGTGTGTTTTAATTAAAACAACACAGTAGATGGAGACGTCCCATCCACAGATTATGCTGAGGCAGACAGCTTTGTCGTGGAACAGGAAATATAATGTAAGAAACATTTACCCAGGATGCCGTGGGTTTTCTGTCTCAGTTCTTTATCTATCTTTCAACTAGCTGTATATTTGTTTCAGTTTTTAATCCCCTCCCTCTGACTCCACCCACCAGGATGTCTCCATATTAGAAGGTGCAAGCAGGAATATATAAATATAGGCAATCTCCTGCTTGTCAATGGCCAATCACCGGTCTGAGAGACAGATTAATGAATCAGTAGGGGTGGAGTTTAGAGTGTGCGGTCATCTGATTAACCCATTAATGAATCAGTAGGGGTGGAGTTTAGAGTGTGCGGTCATCTGATTAACCCATTAATGATGCAATCAGCCAGAAGGTCCCATTATGTTCGTCTTTAACTGTTTTAGACCGTTGCCTAAGTGACTTGCGTTGGTTAGAGAACACATTGTGTGAACCCATTCCTCACTGACACGCCTCACTGACACGCCTCACTGACCCGCCTCACTGACACGCCTCACTGACACGCCTCACTGACACGCCTCACTGAAACGCCTCACTGACACGCCTTACTGACACGCCTCACTGACACGCCTCACTGACACGCCTCACTGACATGCCTTACTGACACGCCTCACTGACACGCCTCACTGACACGCCTCACTGACACGCCTTACTGACACGCCTCACTGACACGCCTCACTGACACGCCTCACTGACACGCCTTACTGACACGCCTCACTGACACGGATAAACACATATGCAGATGTTCTGCAGATCAACCTTCAAGATGGACCACGTCAGAATGAGGCTAATATCACCGTGTCTTCTCATCCTGAGCTTGTCCAGAGAAGCACTTCCAGGTGTTTGAATTGCACAGCCAATATTTGAACTGAGGATCTGCAGTTTACCAGACAGACAGTTTCACCGATTAAGCCACAACGCTAAATATATTCTTGGGATTTTACCGACCAACACCAGAATCCTCTCTGAGAATCAGTAGCCCACCCACTTAAACACTCACATTTCAGGAAACACGCTTTCTGCAACCCAATCATTAATGGGGTATTCATCTATCAACACAGCCAACTGAATAGGTTAAAACAGGATAGAGGTTGTTCATCTTAATTTAATTACATGTGGAAAAGGTCTAGAGGTTTTTTTTCCCAGATTCACGGGTGCTGGAACAGATTAATGATAACTTTAACTTTAACTAAGGTCACCAGAGAGGAGCGATGCTACCATCTATCCCACAAATTAATTAACTGTATGTTCAGTCTGTATCTGGACTCCTCCCCTGTCCTCTGTCTGGGTTCAGTCTGTATCTGGACTCCTCCCCTGTCCTCAGTCTGGGTTCAGTCTGTATCTGGACTCTTCCCCTGTCCTCAGTCTGTGTTAAGTCTGTATCTAGACTCCTCCCCTTTCCTCAGTCAGTGTTCAGTCTGTATCTGGACTCCTCCCCTGTCCTCAGTCTGGGTTCAGTCTGTATCTGGACTCCTCCCCTGTCCTCAGTCTGGGTTCAGTCTGTATCTGGACTCCTCCCATGTCCTCAGTCTGGGTTCAGTCTGTATCTGGACTCCTCCCCTGTTCTCAGTCTGTGTTCAGTCTGTATCTACCACACCTCCCCTGTTCTCAGTCTGTGTTCAGTCTGTATCTACCACACCTCCCCTGTTCTCAGTCTGTGTTCAGTCTGTATCTACCACACCTCCCCTGTTCTCAGTCTGTGTTCAGTCTGTATCTACCACACCTCCCCTGTTCTCAGTCTGTGTTCAGTCTGTATCTACCACACCTCCCCTGTCCTCAGTCTGGGTTCAGTCTGTATCTACCACACCTCCCCTGTCCTCAGTCTGGGTTCAGTCTGTATCTACCACACCTCCCCTGTCCTCAGTCTGGGTTCAGTCTGTATCTGGACTCCTCCTCTGTCCTCAGTCTGGGTTCAGTCTGTATCTGGACTCCTCCCATGTCCTCAGTCTGGGTTCAGTCTGTATCTGGACTCCTCCCCTGTTCTCAGTCTGTGTTCAGTCTGTATCTACCACACCTCCCCTGTTCTCAGTCTGTGTTCAGTCTGTATCTACCACACCTCCCCTGTTCTCAGTCTGTGTTCAGTCTGTATCTACCACACCTCCCCTGTTCTCAGTCTGTGTTCAGTCTGTATCTACCACACCTCCCCTGTTCTCAGTCTGTGTTCAGTCTGTATCTACCACACCTCCCCTGTCCTCAGTCTGGGTTCAGTCTGTATCTACCACACCTCCCCTGTCCTCAGTCTGGGTTCAGTCTGTATCTTGACTCCTCCTCTGTCCTCAGTCTGGGTTCAGTCTGTATCTGGACTCCTCCCATGTCCTCAGTCTGGGTTCAGTCTGTATCTGGACTCCTCCCCTGTTCTCAGTCTGTGTTCAGTCTGTATCTACCACACCTCCCCTGTTCTCAGTCTGTGTTCAGTCTGTATCTACCACACCTCCCCTGTTCTCAGTCTGTGTTCAGTCTGTATCTACCACACCTCCCCTGTTCTCAGTCTGTGTTCAGTCTGTATCTACCACACCTCCCTGTCCTCAGTCTGGGTTCAGTCTGTATCTACCACACCTCCCCTGTCCTCAGTCTGTGTTCAGTCTGTATCTACCACACCTCCCCTGTCCTCAGTCTGGGTTCAGTCTTTATCTACCACACCTCCCCTGTCCTCAGTCTGTGTTCAGTCTGTATCTACCACACCTCCCCTGTTCTCAGTCTGTGTTCAGTCTGTATCTACCACACCTCCCCTGTCCTCAGTCTGGGTTCAGTCTGTATCTACCACACCTCCCCTGTCCTCAGTCTGTGTTCAGTCTGTATCTACCACACCTCCCCTGTTCTCAGTCTGTGTTCAGTCTGTATCTACCACACCTCCCCTGTCCTCAGTCTGTGTTCAGTCTGTATCTACCACACCTCCCCTGTTCTCAGTCTGTGTTCAGTCTGTATCTACCACACCTCCCCTGTCCTCAGTCTGTGTTCAGTCTGTATCTACCACACCTCCCCTGTCCTCAGTCTGTGTTCAGTCTGTATCTACCACACCTCCCTGTCCTCAGTCTGGGTTCAGTCTGTATCTACCACACCTCCCCTGTCCTCAGTCTGTGTTCAGTCTTTATCTACCACACCTCCCCTGTTCTCAGTCTGTGTTCAGTCTGTATCTACCACACCTCCCCTGTTCTCAGTCTGTGTTCAGTCTGTATCTACCACACCTCCCCTGTTCTCAGTCTGTGTTCAGTCTGTATCTACCACACCTCCCCTGTCCTCAGTCTGTGTTCAGTCTGTATCTACCACACCTCCCCTGTCCTTGGTCCAACTAACTCTAGCTTATTTCCTGTGATGATCTGATCCATCACTACACCATCAACTTCTACACATACACTCAAAAAGCAGCGGAACGCAAGGAAAACCTACAGTCCATTAAGACACTACTTTTATATAATCTCTGCCGTTCAGTCCTGCTGTTCAGTCTAACTCTAATCTTCTGTGACATATTGTTCTGGTACACGTACACTCAAAGAAGAAGGAAACATCTTTATAAAAACTAAAGTCTTATATGTCCTTCTCAGTCTATTTCGAGCTCATTCCCATGCAGTTCTGAGTTGTCACAATCCAACAG